>JAZFAV010000020.1:32442500-32772500 GCA_037954035.1 Rosalia funebris | reverse complement strand
AAAGACTAACTATTATCACCAGATCATAGTTTTATTATTCAAATTCATATCAAAATTTTAATATTGTAGTTAATATAGGATAGGTAATGATATTTTATTCACTTCTCACAATCAATCAATAATGCTTACGCTATTTATATTCAACATTACAAGTACCGATACTAATATACCGTCACACATTTGTGACCGTGTGCAGCAGTATATAGGCATATTTCAATACAAATTTATTAGTTGCAAAACTGTATAAAACATTTAACATAGACGACGAATGTTTAACGTAGACGACTCGTGTTTCATATTACTATATGTTTGATCGGATTTTAAACACTATATTTAACATAAGGTTTTCTTCCTGTTCTTCTGATGTCTCTTCAACATGTACAAGCATTTATAACGATGTAAAATGGGGACAAGTAATACATAATAGAAGGTAAATCTTGACAGCATATCGTATTCATAGTACCTTCTATAATTTGGCGAAAGAAATATCAGTGAATAATATGACATTTTATTTTGACCTTCAACAAGATTCAAATGATTCCACGTACGTTTATAATGGAGATTTTTTTCCCATACCAAATTTCCTTTTTATATATCGTATTTTGTAGGCATATCTTACAAAGCAATCTGCTTACTACATGTAGACAGTGGTTTTAGCTGGTTATCGATGAACAGATATTGGTTAACTATACTATATCCCTTGAATTCTTATGATGTTTAAATAAATCTAACATTTTGTAATGGCTGCACTGGATGGAACACAAATTCTCACATTGTTCATTCGTTAATATTTTCCATAGTGTAAGCCCCCAGAACATATTTCAAAAATGACATTTCCTTTATTGGGGAATTTCCGTTATGGAGAGATATCGGAAAGAAGGGGAGAGAGAGAGATAATTACTAAAAATAATTCTATTGTGATTTCAAAAAAGAATTACATGTCTTTATATTCCAAAATAGGAATGACAAGTTTAGGAAATATATAAAATTCATAAATTCAAAGGTGTTTATAAAAAGCAGAATGGCATTGCAGGTAACAAAATAATTGCAATAAGAAACGTCCTAGTAATGAAAAATGTGAATATCTATTAATAACCGCCATTACATTTATGAAATTTTATGATTCCATTATTTGTAACCTATTGCCTATTTACTCTGTTTCGGAATAAATAATATAGCTTTTCCGAACATTTCTATATGTCTTCTATACACAAAACAAAATACGTCTAAAATTTCTATACGTCTTCTTTGGTACAAAACTAGTTGTCAAATATATTTTTTGAATTGCATAAAAACTGCAGTAAAAATTGGCAGAAGGTAAATTACCTTAACATTTAAGTCTAAATCAGTTAATAGTTCGTTCGTTTTAAATATAAAATCAAAAACGGCATGCACTCTTGTATATAATTTGTTATACCTATATTATTTTGTGGCTATGTGTATTTTGTATATGTGGCTATTTGTAAATTTTCCTCGAGACCGCCATTTTGAGACAAATGTACCACCAATATTTCAGAAAAAAATACTGTTTATCACAATAAACAGCAGAACATATGAAGAATCCAAAGCTGCGCAGAAATCTTCACACTGTTATACTTCTATATAGTATTGTGTTAATTATCTCACAGACTAAGACAACTATCAAAAGCAGTATAATATAATGGTGGTATATAACATAAAAATAAACATAATTTATAAAAGAAAATCTAATATTATGAAGATAAATTTTTAGCATATAACCTTTTATGGAGATATATAACTTTAAATATACATGTTCAAGTTCATGAATGCACTATATGTATTAGAACTCCATTTTACTGTTTTGTTGTATTTAGTGATTTAGTTTCGTTCTTTTGTAACTCTCTGTATACACAGACATTATCGATTTCAGAATAGCTACATTTCTCATATTTAGAAATCCAATTACCTTCTTTCACACTTAATATCCTGACTATGTAATGAGGTACCTAATTATAAGGAAATACTTAAATGCTTTTAACATAACTCTAACTGTAACTCTTTGTATACAGAAACGTTATCATTTTCGGAATTGCATTTCTAATATTTAAAAATACATTTACCCTATTTCATATTTAAAATCCCCATAATGTAATCAGGTATCTAATTACCACGAAATACGTGACTGCTTTTAACATAACCCGTGGATGAAACAGAATTTTTGGGGTTCCGGCAATTGAAGTGCTTATAAAAACGCCAGAATGGAAATAATACGCATGAGTTGTCCCACTGGCAGTGGGAATATATGAAATATTGTTGGAATCTTTTCCTAGGAAATCATAAATTTAGATATACGCTTCATGCCAACCTTAAACTCGAAGATGAAGAGTACACAGATGTACGAATCCATTCGCTGCAACCAATTTGGATATGAAAGTCGTATTCTTACATACACGCTCCTATATTACGGTCCCATAAGGATATCTCATCTTGTTTGTGTAGGAAATATATATACACAAAAGTTCTGGGGAAAATGATTTAAACCACACCTATAATATGTGATATATCTGAAGATATAAGGTATATTGAATATGATGCATAATATCTATGGCTCTTTGAATACCATAATTTCTTTAAAAGAATGATGTAGTATGTAATATATCTTCATCTTTATATTTTAAAATTTATGGATTTTGTCTCAAAAAGAAACTTTTTTAGTTTTTTAGTAAACATAGGTACATAGTAACTTTATTATAATATATTCGACAATACAAAAAAAACACATTTTGTAAGTTGTTTATTATTTCTTGTTCTTATTATGTATTTTCAAACATCTGATCCTTTTATTTGTTTAATAAACATTCAAAAACAATAAATCTGAAAACTTTTCACGAAATTCCATAAAATGAATTTCTGCTTAAAGTAATGTAAAAATATCATCGAACTTTGAATTTTGCAAGCACAATTGGTTTCATATAGTATGAAACACATTTGATGTCACGCTTGATAAAGTGCTATTGTATATAAGTATATAATTTTATAAGCTCTATGTTTTTAATACAAGTATGTATATTAAAAATATAGAGCTATAGAATGATAATTTTGTGTTAAATTGGACATCAGTATATTAATATTTCATCAAAATGGGACAATAATTCACCAATCAAACTGTACTATTAACATTTGTTTCATGAAAAACTAGTTCTATAGATACACTACAACTAGAACATAGACATTTAACGTATTGCTTTTGAATTAATGCATTTGAGAAAAATATACATTACCAATTTACAGAAATTTCCAAAATGTGTACACTCTTAATTTACATTTTTTCACATTTATCTTCAGATATATATCTATCTATCTATATATATATATATATATATATATATATATATATATATATATATATATATATATATATATATATATATATATATATGCTTCACATATATGCCCAAAAACATTTTCTTTGGCTGTTCACCTAGTATGGTGGATATTAAAAACCAAATTAATTTAATCGATGCCAGTTACCTTACTTACGAGTATATCGGGAAGTCGAAAGTTTTCGCCACCCTAATTGATTTTTTCTTACAAATTGCTGTATACTTACTTTTTATTGTAATGCATTTTTTTATTTCACTCTTATTTGAACTTCCCCATTCTGTTATTTAAATTGTCAAATACATGGAACTAATATTATCCAGAAATAACACATATTCTTTTCCATGAACCTGAATTGCTGAATATTAAAGCTGGAAATAAATAAGGTCGTTTCTAGTTGATTATACTTTGAGCGAAGCATTTTATATGATAAATTGTACCTTTGAACAACTCAGTCACACAAGTTAGTTTATTTGTACGGTTCTGACTGAAAAACATATTTCTGAAACAAAATTTATTTAGCAGACTAAGTTGCAGACTAATGTCTATTACATGGTAAAATGTTAAAATTAACTAATTAATGTTTAACTCAAAATTAAATATTATAATTGAGAAAGATTCGCAGTAACAATAATTATTTAAAAACTGTGTATAAGTATATAAACTTTATAACAACTGCTTATCTAAGTTTCAGTTCCCCTGAACATCAGAAATTAAATATTGTGTGAAACAATTGTAATATAATGTGTTTTTTATAATTTTTTTTGTCACGTTTACAATTGCTTTATAATAATTGATTCAAACGGATTTTAATAGGATTACGATGAGAGTTAGTCTACATTGTAATGTTCTGTTTTCATTATACAAATCGTTATTTTCAGTCATAATGAAGTTGATATTATAAGGTAATTTTCTTTATAGAGGTATTCTTATTCCAAGATATCGAACCGACACCTGAACTTTTCACCGACATTTTTACAGTCGGATTATGAGCTAATTTGCGAAAAACGGCGCCTAAATAAACATAGTAATGTCACAATTAATACAAATTGGATGTTTCATCCCATTTATTTAGAAAAAAATGGGGATAAAACGGAAACTAACCGTTTTCGTATTATAGTTCTCATCTGTTATTATCTAGAGATACAAATTTTAAAATTATATATTAATTTTGTATAAATACATGAAAATAGAGATATGATAATGAAGATGAAATTAAATTTTAAATGAAATGGAATTTGAAATGTGTACTTTCAGTAAAATGTTCAAGAATGTCTTCTGTCCAAATACTTTCAAAAATATGAAAGAATGACAATTACTAATGAGAAAATAAAATTAATTTACTGTGATAAGTAACTCTATAATTCCTATAATAATAATAATAATAATAATAATAATAATAATAATAATAATAATAATAATAATAATAATAATAATAATAATAATAATAATAATAATAAATTAATAAAAGGGCACATAAATTGTGCCCTGTACACTGCCGCCGAGAGCTTCTCTCATATGGAGAGGGCGAACAACTCTTCCTCTCCGCGAGAGAGAGCGGAGTGGCGTGTACGGAAGATGGAGGCCAAGATCCAGTCGGCAAGACAACAGGTATCTCGTATCCAATGTGTGATGGACTATATGGCGGCCAATAGGCCTTTCACGCAAAAATTACGGCGAATCGCCGCTAATTTAAGACGCGTCCATCACACACTTAATGAGGTGGTGCTGCGTACCATCAAACAGCACTGCCTTGATAGGATACGGATGCTAGTGACATGCAAAAAGTCACTAGCGAGGCGGGCGCGAAGACTGGCGGAAAATAATTTGTTCCGCCAAAAACCCTCGCGTCTATTCGAACCGCCTCAACCTGTTGTCGAAAATAAACCGACTGTAGATCAGGTGGAAAACTTTTGGAAGGCGCTGTACGAGCAGAAGCTCCAACTCCAAAGAGACACTCCAGCCCTGGCACACTTTGAAGACTTTTGCGAAGGTCTTCAGCGACCAGAAGAAGTGTGCCACCCGATAACCCCTGAAGAGGTTCAAAGGGCTCTTGCGGGCTCTAAGAACTTTGCTGCTCCAGGTCCCGATGGGATATATAACTTCTGGTGGAAAAAATTACCTAGTATCCACCGCCATTTAGCCAGAATTTTTACCACATGGCTAAATGGGGAGCAGCAAACTCCTTCTTGGGTTGTTGAGGGGCGAACCGTGCTAATCCCGAAGACCGGAGATTTGTCCAACCCAAAGAACTACCGACCGATAACCTGCTTAAACGCCTGTTACAAGGTGTTTACACGCATCTTGTACACGCGAGTACTCCTAGCAGTTGAGCCGGTTTTCGAGGGGATATACGAACAACGAGGGTCTAAGAGGGGTGTCGCTGGCTGCAAGGAGAATCTGTTGATTGACAGATGTATCACGCAGGACTCCGTGCAGTACAAGCGAAACCTTTCCATGGCCTGGATCGACTACCGCAAGGCATTCGATATGACATCGCATGAGCTAATAATTCACTTGCTCCAATGCCTTGTGGTGCCCGGTCCTATAGTGAGATGCATTCAAGAACTGATGCCGCTCTGGAGGACTCGGTTTACCATAACATCGGGTGATACTAGAGTCCGGACAGAGCCGGTGTCGTTTAGAAGGGGCGTCTTTCAGGGAGACTCCCTTAGCCCCCTTCTGTTTTGCATCTCACTGTTGCCGTTGTCCGTGTCCCTCAGGAAGACCCGTGGCTATAACTGCGGCACCCCCGGCGATCGGAGGCATAAGGTCACCCATCTATTTTACATGGATGACCTAAAACTTTATGCCTCCGGAGAAAGGGAATTACGCCAGTCCCTGAGGGTGGTGCAGGAGTACACGCAGGCCATCGGGATGGAGTTGGGGTTGGACAAATGTGCACTGGTTCATCTCAAGAGAGGACGAAGCCGGGAATACGCAGAGGATGCGCAGCTAGTAGACGGAAGCATCTTACATCACTTAGATGCCGGAGAGTCGTACGCCTACTTGGGTCTTGAGCAACGCTCCACCCAAGAGGTAGGTGTCGTAAAAAACGCTCTCCGCGGCAAGTATCAGCACCGCCTCCGACAGATCTGGTCTTCAGAACTGTCGGGGAAGAACAAGGTGTCTGCAACAAACATGCTTGTCGTTCCGATCCTTGTCTACTCCTTCGGAGTAGTCAAATGGACACAGGAGGAGCTGCGACAACTCGACGTAGTAACCCGAAAGAGGATGCATCTCAGTAGGAGTTTGCATCCTAGATCGTCCGTTCCACGGCTATATCTCCCACGATATCGCGGAGGTCGTGGACTCTTGAGTTTGGAGTGTCTTCATAACAGGATGGTTCTGGACGGAGCCTGTAAAGTTATCAGGAGTTCGGATCCCCTTCTCTGCATGGTCCGAGATCACGAACATGCAGGGATAGGAGCATTTTTATTTAAGGCAGCACGTAGAGCAGCCGATGATCTCGGTCTCGTCTTCGATACCGAACGGGCCAATCACAACTCTGTCACCGAGTTGGAACCCGTTCAGTTAAAAGCCCAAGTAAAAGCTGCAGAGCATTTAAGAGCTCTGCAGCTTCACAAGGATAAGCCCATGCACGGGGTCTTCTATAGGAATATGGAAGCCCTGGGCTTATCCGAAAGGCTGACCTTTGCTTTCTTAAGGTCAGCCGGGCTAAATTCAGAGACCGAGGGATTCATCATGGCTTGCCAAGATGGTGTATTTAACACGCTCGTCTATCGGAGTCGTGTCATGGGTATGGAGGTCCCTGATGTCAGCTGCAGGGCCTGCCGTAGGGCACCGGAGACATTGATGCATTTACTGTCGGCTTGTCCGGTATATGCAGTCTCGGCCTATATCCATAGACACAACGCAGCGTTGCGAATATATTGGAACTATTCGTTTTCCACCGTCAGGCAAATACAAGCCAACAAGCCTGACGTAGTCCTCCTCGACCACCAAATCAGGACAATGTTCGTCATCGAGTTCTCGGCACCCGGTGATGGTAACATTGTTTTGAAAGAGGAGGAGAAACGGACAAAATATCGAGATTTAATCTTCGAACTCCGTAGACTCTATCCAGACCATACTGTTAAATTGAAGGTACTGATTATAGGAGCCCTTGGTGGAGCGAGAGATACACTGCTTTCTGAATTAAAGAACATACCGGCATGCCGAAACTCGGCAGAAATCTTAGCCGGTCGCATGCAGAAGGCCGTAATTCTCGGCTCACTACGTCTACTCAGGGCACACGACTCGGCCCAGTAATCACTAACCGAGCGGACGCGAGGAGTGATTGCTGGTATTACCAGCGCACCTTCTGTGTGAGTCGGAGCCACAGAATGGGGTGACTGGCTTTTAGTAAAAAAAAAAAAAACTGGTGAGAAGGGAAAAAGCTGGAAGAGTTTTGAAAATCTACAAGATCCATCCACTAATACTCATTGAGCCATCTGATGGACGATACAGGTTCATGTTAATGAGAGAAATATTGGACAGATGAAAATAGCAGGAACCATTTTTCAGGGTAACACCTTAAGACCGTTATGGTTCGTGCTAGCACTAAACCCATTGTCAAATCTTCTAAAACAAACGCAACGCGGTTACTTTAAAGACAATACTAGAGTTTATCATTTGATGTTTATGGATGATAGAACTCTATGCTGAGAGCAAAATGAACCTGCAGTCTTGATTTCATCTGCGAAGACCTTCAGCAAAGATATTGACATATTGTTCGGACTGGATAAGTGCGATACAATGAGCACCCAAATGAGAACGGTTCAGAGAGATGCGGAATGAATAGAAGTTTTTACTTATCCTAGGATAAGAGGAAACCTATAAATACATACCTGGGAATTATGCAGAGCAACTGCACACCATCTTGAAACTATAATTTACATAAAAATACAGATAACGTCTGACAAAGCTATTTAATACATCACTCAATGCAGAAAAGATGGCTACGGTTATAAACGCTTGAGCTGTTAAATTCTCGTATACTCATTCAGCATATTAAAATACAGGACCTTAACAATATTCGGATATTAACGAAATGGATAGCGTCGACAACTCATCAAATTTCAAAATCACCATTGTGCCATTAAGACTATACCCAGAGAGACATCAAGAAAGTTAGTGACTTAATTAACATCCCTAAGCTGTGCAGAAAACAAGAGAAAAGTATAAAAGGAATTCTCAAGAATCTGAGAAAACTTTACACCAAGAAGTTGTGCAAATTAATCAAGAATATCTGCATTAAAACTGATTAAGAATACAGATAAGGCATTGATGGTCCAAAACACGCCAAAAACACAACACGCCACCACATAGCACGGCAAATATCCCACCTTCCTAGACGGAGAGGTCATTGACTAAGAGCTCACTGATCTGGCTGAAAACTGGAGACTCGTATACAATAAATATCAGCCGCAGTCAGTCCTCGAGAACGACAGATAATTATTATATTGGAATAGGCCAATCTACTGAAAACTCGCTAATAGAACAGTGGATTACAAAAACCGAATATCGTCCGCATTGACAAAGAGTGGCAAAAAGGACACATTTTAGGCATAGCTTGCGTGTTGTCCCAAAACATGAGAAAACCACAAGCCGAGAAGAGGAAGAAATACTAAAATCTCGCCATAGTATATCTGGTGTCTAGGGTAGAGATAGATAGGGTAGAGATTACTCCAATAGTTGCATAATAAATTTATTTTATTTCGCCATTATGTCACCTCTGTAATACAAGATGTTTTAGCATCAACATCAATATACTACTATATATAATATAGTAGTATATTAATATAATAGCTACTGAAGTAGGTTGGAACCTTTGGTGTGAAGATAACACAGACTAAGCTTTCCACAAAACACCAAACATTATGCACTACAGTCGACGCGCGTTTCGCCAACAAAGTTGGCATCGTCTGAAGATGATTAAAACTAATCTTATGCTACCAATGTATCCTATTTATACCTAAATTATTGCTGTGGCTCAGTGAGTCCATCACGGTTGCCGCTCATTGAACTAGGACCATCAGGGCTGCGGCTCAGTGAGCCGTGAGTAACTAAGCAATAAAGTGAGCTATGTGGAATGGGCCCTTTATCACTATTCATACCATTTTTACACTTTTCAATTTCTAAACATTCAAATACATATAGCTGTCTAGTATTTGTTACATTCCTAATTCATCTTAAGTTACTAATATTTATCTTATGTTTGTTTTCAAAGGCATGTTGGGCAACACTGGACTTATCTGTTCTACTATATTTGAGATGTGCCATGTGCTATTTGAACCTGGTTTGAATAGACCGCCTGGTCTGTCCAACGTACCTTTCATTACATCTGATTTCGTAAATCCCCGACCTGTCATTTGTGTTAATTTTATTTTTTGAATTGCCTAAAATTTCTTTTAATTTATTTCTTGATGAATTAACTACCATCATCCCTAAATCTTTAAAAATCTTACTAATATCACGGGTGAATCGAGGATCGTCAGGAACAGATACATATTTTTCTGGATGTACCCTTTCAGTTTGAAGGGTCTAGGAATTTCGAAGTGTTTCTTTAATTTAAATTTACGTTACCTAATAATTATTTCAACTGTCTCAACAAAATATCCATTACACCCAGTTATATCCTTGATTAGCACTTTTTCTTTTTCAAACCTATCTTTATTAAGAGGGCAACTTAGTAGGCGATGAGCTAGAAAATTTAGGCTCGCCATTTTGTGTTCATCACAATGGTGGGAATCATTAGGGATAAATCTGAAAGTACTGGTGTCTTTTCTGTATATATCAAATTCTAACTTACTTTCACTATTTCTAATAGCTAATTTATCTAAAAATGGTAGTTGCTCATTCGTTTTAACTTCGTATGTACATTTTACTGACGTGAAACAGTTATTTAATTTGGAAGTTATCAATGTTCATAGCTTTTGTCTCAAATACTATGAACGCGTCATCCATATACCTAAGCCAAACCCTAGAAAAGTACTCCATTTCCTCTTTTTCTTCTGTTTCAAATCTATTCATGAAGAGACTGGCAACGAAAGGTGACAACGAGTTACCCATGTCTGTCCCTTCATGTTGTTCAAAGAAACCGTTATTAAATTGGAAACAATTCTGTTTCGTGCAAATGTTAGTGAGTTCGATATGTTTATTCTTTCACTATATCTGGACTAAGATTATTTGATTCGAGTAAATCCCTAAGGTAGTCCAAAGTTTGTGGTGTCGGAACACTTGGAAATAATGAGCATACGTCAAAGGAGACCAAAATTTCACCCTTTTGCAACTGAATATCTTTAATCTTATTAATGAAATTATTGGAATTCATTACTGAAAAACTGAGTGACGCATTGGATAAACTTTAAAATTCCTCTGTTAATAATTTCGATAAGTGGTAAGTTGGCTATCTAATTGCAGACACAATAGAACCCATCGACCTGATTTATGTATCTTAGGCAAGCGGTACAATCTGGAACCAGATTGTACTGCTGTTGCTCATCTAGAACCAGATGAGCTACTACCATTTTCAGATGTATATGGTAGAGCAAAGTCCAGTGTTATGACCTGTAGATACCTCACGAATTTATGAGCTGATACTGCTTTGACATAAAATCAACATTGTTTCAATTCCTGTTAAAATCAAGACTTACTAGATAGGACTTTTAGAGTTTCATCGACTTTTAATAAACAATAATGGATTAACAAGAAAACCATTGGAAATAGGTATAGGGAAAGTTATAGCGAATTGATGCAGAATCAAATTCTGCATCCGACCATCTAACAATATACAGGGTGTCATATTTGAAATAACGATCTTTTTCAACTTTGTAAATGATATAATTGGTGATAAAATGTTGGACACCCTGTTTGTGATAAATTAATTGTCAATGTGGATTTCGAAACTACCATTCTTGTGCTTCTGTGTACCCCAGAAGCGCTTAACACCAGGCGAAAGTGGGTAAAAGGCACAGTGTTGAAAATAAGGCTACGTCTTTCAAAATTTTCAAAATAATCAAGATATCTAAGAAACAGTTGAAAATGGGTATAGGGAAACCTGATGGAATCCATGAAATTTTCTCAGAAATCCAAAAATTAAATAATATACCGGGTGTATATATATATATATATATATATATATATATATATATATATAGTTAACTTTCTTCCCTGATTTGATCACCAAAAATAAACTTCAACGCCGAAATATTTCAGTAGCACTTTATTAGATAGTTTAATTATACAAATATAAAACTAATCTAAACTTGGTTCCCGCTGTACATTCACCTACAGACTCGGTGGATGTACAGTCAGCATTTTCTTATTAATGGCAATTGTTCTTTGTTCATATAACCTTATGTTATGTATTTTCTAAGAATGCCGACTAAAAATAAATATAACAGTCTATTGGTAACACTATATAATTCCTCCCACCATAGACGGAGGCATAGCCGGAGAAGGGTCCTTGTGGGTTGATAAGTTAATTTTGATGGGGCTTCTGGTTCTGCATCGATTATAGATGTACAGGACGCCTATTATCAGTAGTATTGTAAAAATACTGATGCACAATATTACGATCCAAGGGTGATCGATTAGGTCCAAATCGGTAGCTTGTAGATTAATATGTTTAAGATCACGAAGTTGTTGGTGAAGTTCCTTTAATTCAGTGGTGGGTACGTCGTCTAAAGAGAATGAAGAATAATTTGATGTCATAAGTGGCTCTGGTAGAAAATAGGTAGTTGAAGTTGGGAGTGAAGTTGGAGATGTGTAGACTTCTTCATGGTCAATCCGAAGAGTGCAGTTGACATTTGGGGTGATAAGTGATGTTTCCTTCAATATTTGAACTTCTAGGTCGGTACATTTTTCTTTTATTTCAATTGGTAATGTGGGAATCATCAGAATTTGTCCATTAGGTAGTGTCTGGATAAGGTTTCGTGTTTGGCGTGCTGGCACAGCGTTACAGGCAATGTTAGGCTGTCGTTGGATCATGTCGATAATACAGTGACTACTAGTGTCCATAATGTTGTCAGACAGGTAGATGTCATCGAGAAGCGGCAGTTCTTGGTCAATCCATGCATGTTCATTTTCAGTACCGAGTATCAGGAAGGATTTAGGGGGTAGAACTGTCAGGCTTTTATAGGGTAGTAGGATAAGTTTGAACAAAGAATAAGTTTTTTCTTTTAGAATTGGTACTAAAATTTCGATATATACCTTTGAATTTTTTATAAAAGTTTTTATTTTAAAAAGGCTTAAATAATAATGAATATGAAACATAGGAATTTCGTTCGTTTTATATAAGAGTTTAAGATTTACAAAAATTTCTTTGATATCATTAGTAGTTATAATATTTGAATGTACTAAATTTAGGTGGGCGAACAATAGAGCGTTGTCGATATTAGAAAGATAATTTTGAAGAAAATTTATATTGTTAATTATATCTTGTATATGTTCTTGAATAATTATATTATTAAGTTCTGTAGTAGTGCGATTATTATTTGCGTCTATGATTTTTATTGTATCTTCAAGATTGTTGATTAAATTTTTAAGTATGGTTGTCTTTGTCTCTATTTGAGATACGATTGAATGTTGATTATCATATAAAATTTTGATATTAACATTAATTTTCTCTCTGTCATCGTTATCCATTAAACCAAAGAGGGAGTTATACAGTGATCCAACAGGATTAATTAGACCTCGTTTGAATCTTTTATTATTAGAATGAATTGTTTCAAATTTATCAAATGTTTTATTTAAAATAAACTCGGCTTGTAACCACTTGATATATGAGTCATGTTTTACAGCGTCTTCTTTAATTGTTATTAAATTAGTAAAAATGTTTAGAAGTTGGTTTTCTACAGTGTGAAGGTTAATTACATGGAGAAAAGAGTGATAGTGGGGAAATTATTTTAACTGGACCTAGTATTATCGGAAGGAGAGGATTCCGGACTGGTTTTACTTGCAGTAATGCGCATGCGTAGAGTAGATAGAGGAATGTCAGAGTCATTGTCTTCATCCTATAACAAGGAGGAGGGTTTTAGTTGTTTTTTCTTTTTTATTTTGTTTTTATGAAAAGTTCCGGCAGATGTGTCGACAGTGGGACCTTTGTCTTTATGAATTGAGACACGTTTAAATATTGGTTTTATTTTAGGGTCACGTGGACTTTTTATATTTAGGTATTCTTGAGATGTACAGGTTGGGGGTCATCTAAATTTTTGTTACGCCTAGAAAGTACTTGAGCTTTTTGATGTTCGATACGACTTTGTACCGTTTGAAAGAGTTGTTTTGCAATGTTTTTCGTTGAGTCAATGTAGTCTTGAGTAATTTTGACCTCACTTAACGTGGGTGAATTGTCTTTGTCAAGATGGGAAAATATAACATTGAAAGGAGTCAGTTTTGTAACTGAGTGTACTGAGTTATTATAACAAGAAACGGCTAAAGTTACGAGATAACTTAATGGTTTATTAGGATGGTCGATTTTTAAAGTTCGAAGGGAGTCAAGAAGAGTGGAATGGAAACGTTGAACAGGACTATTACTGTTGGAGCTTCTAATGGAGGTTATGTGAAGTTCTATGCCATACAATTGACAATATTCTTTAAGTAGAAGATTGTTGAATTCTTTGCCAGCGTCGGCAATAATTTGGGAAAGCGTTCCTAAATAGGAAGTGAATTGAATAAGAGCTTGAACAATATCAATTGCGTTTTTTGAAGGAAGTTTAATCGCTTGTCCGTATTTAGAAAATGGGTCAAAAACAGTAAGATAAATTTCTGATTGGATATGGAAAAGGTCGATATATAAGACATCCAAAGGTTTAGTAGGTGTTGGAGTATGTTGCAATTTAATGTGTTGAGGATTTCGATCATATTTTGCGCGTTGACAAACGTCGCAGAGATTTATATAACGATTAATATCGTTAGACATATTAGGCCAATAGAATTTTGTTGAAATGCGTTTGATGGTTTCATTTATATCTCGGTGTATAGTTTTTGTTTCATGCCAAAATTTTATTTCTTTAATCTTTTCACGATCTTCTAATAGATCAGTGACGTAGGAATTTGAGATTACAATTTTAGTAAGGGGACTGAATTTATTTCTCAGTACACGGAGTGTTTTTTCTTTTATAGCTTCGCTATGAAAATAGAGGCAACTCTTGTCTGTGGTGTTGATATAATTTTTAAGACGAAGAAAAATTTCATCATCTGATATACTAGTATGAAAGGTTAGAATGTGTCGAGTTTTGTTGAAAGGTTTTTCTAGCGAGGGTAAGAAGCGTGCGGCAAGAATGTTTGACTCAGTAATGATAATTTGCCGATTAAAAGAGTTGACAGGTTTCTCTGTAATAGGTGGTGCACAAACAGGATTTTCGTGTGCTGTGTGTTGTGTATCGTCCGATAGGTCATTAAGAAAATTCTCAAGACGTTCAGGGTCTGGGCTTGGAAGGTTGTCAAGTATTAGTTCAGGATCTGGATTATCTTCAGAGTCTATGTTAGGAAGATTGTCTAAGTTTACAAGAAAATCAGATAGATCGTCTCGATTTTCTGTACTAGGGTTATTGATCATGGAAAGTTCATCGTCAAGGGCATGCGTTTCGTCAATTTTGATTCTAGAAAGTGCGTCTGCGTTCAAGTTGGTTTTACCTTTTTTGTAACGAATTTCGTAATCGTATTCTTCTAATTTCAATCGCCAACGTACAAGGCGTGACTGTGGGTCTTTTAATGAAAAAAGCCATTGGAGAGGTTTATGATCTGTATATATTATAAATTTTTGACCAAAGAGGTAGGGTCTAAAATATTTTACTGCATAGACAATTGCCAAAATTTCTTTTTCAATTGTACTATAATTAACTTCCGCGGGATTTAAAGTTCGAGATGCGTAAGCGATTGGTTTTTTGTCTTGGGAGAGAACGGCTCCAATTGCGAAATTACTTGCGTCAGTTGTAAGTTCAAAAGTTTTTGTAAAGTCTGGGTATACTAATAAAGGTTCATTGGTAAGTATATTCTTACATTTTTCAAAAGAGTCAACAAATTCAGGGGTGTGAATAATTTTTTCATTTTTCTTTAGACGCTTAGTTAAAGGTTTTGTGAGTTTTGCAAAATTATCAATGAATTTACGGTAATATCCAACAAGTCCTAAAAATGATTTAATTTCTTTTGCAGTTTTTGGAATGGGGAATCGCTTAATGGCTTTAATTTTGTCAGGATTTGGTTTAATGCCGTCTGTAGTAATAACGTGTCCTAAGAAAGCAGTTTCCTTTTTTAAGAATTCAGATTTATGAAGAGGAATTTTTAGAGAGTATGTTCGGAAAGCTTCAAAAACTAATTTTAAATTTTGAATATGTTCCTGAAGGGATGTAGAAAATATGATAACGTCATCCATATAGACTAGACAAATTTTATGCTGAAGGTCTTTTAGTACGTTATCCATTACGCGTTGAAATGTCGCGGGTTCATTTTTAAGTCCAAAAGGCATACGAAGGTATTCGTAGTGACCATTTTCAACTGTGAAAGCTGTTTTTTCGATAGAATTTGGATCCATTTCAATTTGGTGAAAGCCTTGCGCTAAGTCAAGAGTAGTGAAATAATTACATCGTCCAAGTTTATCTAGAATGTCTGTAATATTGGGGAGTGGGTAACGGTCATCGATTGTCTTTTTGTTTAAATTGCGATAGTCAATGACTAATCGCCATTTTTGCTTTCCACTAGCATCAGGATTTTTCGGTACAAGCCATACGGGGCTACTCCAGGGACTACAAGAGGGTCTAATTATTTTTTCATTTAACATTTTACGGATTTGGTCATGTATTTCTTGTTTATGAACATGCGGAAATCGATATGAACGAGTATAGATAGGGGTATCATCTGAAAGGCGAATTTTATGCTTTACGTCATTTGTGAATGAAAGAGATTGGTTAGGAAGTAAAAACACATCTTTGAAATTTTTACAAAGGGAAATTAATTGTTGTCGTTCTTCGACATTAAGATGATCGGTACGAATAAATTTAGAAATATCGCTGCGCTTAATTTGAGCTGTGTTAGATTGTAAGGGAGATTGAAAAGCGGATTTTGTTTCAAAATACTGCAGAGGATAAGCAGTAGTAGGGTCTTCAAGATAAATAGTTTCAGTTTCATTTGAGAGGTTATGAATTTCGACTAAAGCTTGGTTATTTTCAGCTGTTGTCACAATGGAAGGGATTTTAAGATTTCCAGAATTTTGTTCAGGAATGTAAACGTCTCCTGTTGGGATATTAATTGGAATAATGGTGTGAAGAATTTCAAAAGCATTGATTGTGATGCGTTTAGCAGTATCATGGGGGTCTCGAAAATAAAGGGGAATTTGAAAATTATCTCCATAGCATACCTGGTTTGAAAAATCACAAATAATATGAAATTTAGTACTAACGTCTAAGCCTATTAAACCGTCGAAGTAATTATGGAAATCGAATAGAATAATTTTTATTTTCTCATTAGAATTTAGTTCCGGAAATGCAGAAATTTCTGCACAGAACTGGATTTGTTTTTGACCTAGGCATGTTTTAATTGTGGAATTTTCTTTAAAAATTGTTTCGGGAAAATATTTTTCAATGATATCAAACCGTATTAAGGATTTAGAAGAACCAGAATCAATTAATAATTTCATTGGCGGGTCGTTAATTTGAATATAAGCAAGTGGGGCAGCTAGAAAAGCATTATGGTCTATGTCTGATCTGTTGCAGTTACTGTATTCCGAAAATTTTCAGTCAATGTTTCTTTTTGGGGGATCTCGTCGTCTGGAATTTCGGAATGAAGATTCCATTCGTTATATTGGTATGTAGTTTCGTCAGAAATAGGTTCATTAACGTCATATTGAAGAAATACAGTGTTCTCCTCTGGTTGCTCGTCTTCGTGGTTATATAGTTCTTCGGAGACAAAATGCTGTGGGGTTTGGTCGAATGTACGTAAATTTGGTTGAGTTGTAATATGTGATTGAGGTCTCATTTGAGGGCGTATGATAGTATAGATACCGGACATTGGTGTAGGTTTATATGAAGTTTGGGGTTTACCAGAAACTTGCGCATTTGTGTTGAAATTTTGCCTTAATTGGTTTATGTTGAACCTGTATAGGTTGCGAGGGAAATTGTTGTGACCTATATTGATTAGGATTCCTTTCAGTATTGAAATTTTGGGAGTTTTGATTTGAGTGAAAATTTTGGGATTGATACCAAAATTTTTATTACAATTTTGTTGGAAATTTTGAAAAGGTTGATTTGATTGATAATTTTGGAAAGATTTGTACACAGGTTGAATTTTTTGAGCGGGGCGTTGTTGCAAGCCTAACGATAATCTTCTAAATTCGTCATATTTTACTTGCTCGTCTATGAACGAGATGGCAGTCTCAAGTGATGAAATCGTTGGGTTATTTCTTAAAATTGTCTCATAATTATCTGGTACATTCATCTTATATCTATTAAATATTTGCCGTTCATATAGGCTAATATGACCACGTTTTTCTTCGGGAGAAATATTCGATAATTGTATTTTAGTAATTAATTTAAATTTTAATTCAATTAATCGATTACCAAAATTTAGAAGAGTTTCTTTCGGATTATATCGTATATATTGAAGTTCTTGTTCTAAAGTTAAAATATTTATCTATTATCACTAAAATTTTGAATAAATACATTTTTCATTTGTGGCCATGTCACGATATCGGGACGACTAGAAAGTAAAATGTGAGCTTTACCTTTAATTTTATTTTTTATTGCGCTTAACATAATTTTAATGTGAAAAGGTTCATTAGTAGGATTGGCTTCTGATAAATTTTTTACAGCATCAAAAAAGTTCTGTAACATTAACTCATCTCCATCAAAATTTGGAATAAGTTCAACAAGATTTTTAACTTTTTGAAGGTCTAATTGAGCCATGTCGATTTGTTCGTGTTTTAATCTAATTCTCTAACTCTACTTAATTGTCTGGGCGGAGTAGTTGGGTAAGTTCTACTCATTAAAAAAGAAAATTAATACTAAAATTGTTGTGTAATGTAATGTAAAAATTGCGAAATTGTTTCTTGTGATTTGTTCTTAATCTAATAAATTAAGTCCTATCAATGTCAGATAAAACGAAATTCCTACCTAGCTGAATCACAAATTATACCTAGTCAAAGGATAATTATTTCGATGATTATTACTAGGGTTGTACCGCGACTATCTTAAACTTTGTTCAAAGACAAAAAGGTACGGACAGTGCTAGGACATACTCGGACTTACTTGGTTTTTTCCTGGTCGATCTGAGCGGAGTTGAACGTTGAGATGTAGGACCGTTGTCTTCTAAAGGATCTGAAGCCCACCAGTTTCGCACAATGTCAGCGAGCCTGTGATGACAATCCTACCGACTGCGCCAGTTAACTTTCTTCCCTGATTTGATCACCAAAAATAAACTTCAACGCCGAAATATTTCAGTAGCACTTTATTAGATAGTTTAATTATACAAATATAAAACTAATCTAAACTTGGTTCCCGCTGTACCTATATATAGACTCGGTGGATGTACAGTCAGCATTTTCTTATTAATGGCAATTGTTCTTTGTTCATTTAACCTTATGTTATGTATTTTCTAAGAATGCCGACTAAAAATAAATATAACAGTCTATTGGTAACACTATATAATTATATATATATATATATATATATATATATATATATATATATATATATATATATATATATATATATATATATATATATATATATATATATATATATATATATATACAGGATTTCTCACGGTAGCCGTTCGTTAGAAGTTTTCGTAGTTAGAAAAAACTTAGAATTCTGAATTTCTGGAGTCCAGGGTTATTCAAGTATCTCTTTCATTTTGAAATATTTTCAAGCTCATACCACTTCCGGTTATCCCGGAAATCGCCAGTAATTTCCTTATTTTAAATAGAACACCCGATATATTATTTCATTTTTGGATTTCTGAGAAAATTTCCAGGGTTTCATCAGGTTTTCCTATAACTATTTTCAACTGTTTCTTAGATACCTTGATTATTTTGAAAATTTTGAAAGACGTAGGCTTATTTTCAGCACTATATATATATATATATATATATATATATATATATATATATATATATATATATATATATATATATATATATATATATATATATATATATATATATATATATATATATATATATATATATATATATATATCCCAACAAATAAATAAATCGGTATTATTGAAACAGTACCGGTACAAAGAATAGAGAGTCCTTTAAGTATTGTATAGTTCCTCTATATAAAATAAGTAAAGTGGAATATTCGAGTAATAGATTTTAAGAATAAATTAGGACTTATGTCCTCAAGGCACAATATTGAATAAAAGAGAATTCAAATACCATGGAATAGTTGAAGATGATAATAAAACATATAATTGTTTATTATGAGACATTGTTGTTTTTTTGCCAAACTATTCTAATTAATGTATAAAGTTCGATTAAATATTGGAAATATATATATATATATATATATATATATATATATATATATATATATATATATATATATATATATATATATATATATATATATATATATATGTATATATACATATATATATATATACAATGTACAACTCATCTCTATTTAGTTACTACTAAATACTCATGACAAAGCAAAAAATAAAATAATACTCCAGAAATTTATTACGCAGCGCTCCTTCATGGTTCTTCCATCGAAGTTTATCCGTCCTCGTGTACCGCCAGTTTAATTTATGAATTTACATAAACTAAAAAATTACTTCCTAAAAGTTTAGTTTATATACCATAGTCCAAGCTAAATATATTATGATAATTTACCAACATTATAAAATATATGTATTTTTGTGTATGTGTATATTCTTATTATATTGAAAGTTTGTGCATAACTGATAATGAGTCAATAATTTCTCACTTCAACTAATCCCTTCCTCTATCAGTAAGGGATTAACTATAGTTCCTATTAGTGAAAAGATCAACTTATGATTCTTTTCAAACTAAGAGAATTAATTTTACTTCTCTCCACCTCCGTCTATTTCACAACGTCAATGGAAACTTTTATATCAGTGGCACGTAAGAAGGGATGCCAAAAATACATTAGGGAGATATTATCTATTTCCTTAAAGTTTTTTGTAACAAATGAAGACATTCTGAAACTTGCGTAAAATATGTTCGCGACTCTTAGATAACTAGCGTGGGTTTCAAGATGTGCGCGATTTCGCAAACTTTCTTATATATACACTCTTAAAAGTTCCGAAATACGAACACCGTTTATTATTTCATTGTCTTCTCGGTAAGACTTTTCTAAAAAGTTGCACGTTGTCGCTGAATTGGTTAATTTAATTTTAAGGTAAAAGTTTCTGGAGGAATATGATTTATACGCATCAACTTGTATTAGGAGACGTATACTTTTAAGCAAGACATAAAGGTATAAATTTCGCTCAGAATGCAAAGAATATTAAAAGTTATTATAAGTTCGTATGGGTGTCTTTAGGAGGTTTAAGCTTTTTTGAGTTTTTAATTAGCTTAAAAATATGGGGAGAAGTAAGTACGAAAGAACAAAGAAATTGTTTTATATAATATACACACGAGTGAACACTAACATTATTTATGGTCTTTATTCCAAATTAAACCTCTGATATTTCATTCAGAATTACAGTGGCATGCATGAATTTCGAGCCAGTGTCTAGTTTCGCTGCCATTTTAACAAATCAAAGGAAAACTCTTCACACTTTTGCCAGTGGTACTTGACATCAAAATAATGCTGAGTACATACGATTCAAATTTATTTAATAAATAGCACCTTTATGTTCAAAGAAAACAAAAACAGTGTGTGTGCAAAGTTTCCGGTCAGGGATATTCCGCTACTCTGTAGGCTAACCGACGTGGATGTTATCATGTTTTAGTTTATGTAATAAGCAGAGATTTAGTTTGATGTAATGATATAAACATATACCGGTACACGTCGATGCAATTACGTGAAGGCGTTATTCATCTTTCCAAACTTGGAAAGAGCACTAGATATTTTGCGTTGCTGTTAGACGTCGAAAAATCAACAGTAAATGAAAATAATTTATTGAAATATCGTTCAAGTTGTGGTTTAACTGACAAGCCACGAAGCAGGCTTCCAAAAAAAGCGCCTTCAAGAACGGACAAACTTATCAAAAGAAAATCAATAGCAGATGTTAAAAAAACAGCAACCAATTCCACCCGCGAGCTCCGTAAAGAAAACATTGCAGATATTCATCGAAGCACGGTTTCAAGACGGTTGCGTAAGTGCACTTTATAGTCGGATTGGTGTTAAGAAACCCCTGATTAGCGAAAAAGGTCCGTCAGAGGGCCCGTTTAGAATTCGCCAAGAAGTATCGCAAGTGGACTATTAAGGGAATAAGGTTGCTTTTTCGAGCGAACCTAAGTTTAATCTTTTTGGTAGTATTGGCATACGCCATGTGCAACGTCTTAAAAATATAAGGTTCTACTCTTCATACCAAATACCTACCGTAAAGCATGGCGGAGGAGGTGTCATTTTTTGGGAAATATTTTCTGCCAATGGAATTGGTCCATTAATCTGCATTGAAGGAACAGTGAATGGTCCTATGTATAAGGAAATCCTGAGCAATAACCTCCTAGCGTACGCACACGATATCATGTCTGAAGGATGAATCTTTCAACAGGATCGGGATCCCAAACACATCTTACGAATGGTAAATTAATGGTTGGAGTCCAATGCATCCGTGTACTGCCGTGACCGGTATAATCACCCAATCTCAATTCCATAGAAAATCTTTGAGAGAAGCTTGGAAAGCACAGTTGCATACGAATTCATACAAACCGAGTGGATTTATTCAAGCATTTGCAGTACGAAGAGACAAATATCCTGTTTGAATACCTTCAAAAGTTAATTATATCAATGCCACGCCCTTGTAAGACTGTGGTAGCATTAAGAGGAATGGCCACAAAGTACTGAATTGAGAAATCACGTTTGTCTCATAGATGTTAAGTTAAAAAAGCACTTTGATCATATTTTTTATGTTGCGGCCAGGAACTTTTGCACATGTTCTATTTGAGATTCCTCTAAATGTAAAAATGCTGATTGTTAAATAAATTGGTATTGTGTGTACGCAGTATTATTTTGATGTCAGGTAGTAGTTGCAAGAGTGTGAAGATGGTTTCCTTTGATTTTTAAAATGGCAGCAAAATTAGATATTCGCCGGAAATTATTACACGCCACTGTATATTAGAATGACTTCTATAAAAATGTCTCTATTAACAAGCATATACAATTGTTAATTATACAATTAACAAGCAGTTAACTATATTTAAGATTTTCAGACAATCTATGTTTGCTATATTAGTGCCGTTACACACTCACGCGGATTGCCTGCCTCCCGCGCTCCACGCGCGTTTTAAATTACTTTAATATAATGGCAGTCTTTACATTTGCGCGGAAGATTCGCACGCGGAGGAGTCGTCCACGTAGCCCCTACGTGTCGCAGTCCGTCCGCGTCAGTTGAATCCACAGAAACAAATTGGTGCTTGCATAGTTCCGTTCAGTTGCAAGTTGACAGTTCGAAAAAAACTGATGACGCAGATCGCAGATTCTTCGCCCAACTGTGCAAGTAACCGACGCGGAGTGCGGACAATCTGCGTAAGTGTGTAACGGCACTTACTTGCACAGTCCAGCGGAGAATCTGTGATCTGCGTCATCAGTTTTCTTTGAACTGAAAATTTCAAATTTCAGTCTTAAAATCGCTCGACATATTGTAAATATATAATAATAACAAACACTCTGTCGAACAATCTTACCATCATTATAGTCATACGTTAAATGAATAATAAGTTCCTTACTCCGTCGGCGCGCGGTATCCGCTGAACTACGCAAGCACCAATTTGTCTCTGTGGATTCATCTGACGCGGATGGACCGCGACGCGGAGGAGCTAAGCGGACGACTCCTCCGCGTGCGAATCGTTCGCGCAACTGTAATGACTCCCATTATATTAAAGTAATTCAAACTGCACGTGAAGTGCGGAACGCAGACAATCCGCGTCAGTGTATAAGGGCACTTAGTTTTACACCAGTTTAATATGAAATTAACACCTCAAGGCCAAATCGTGTGAATTTTCAATACTCAGTAATATCAACACAACGTCTAGTGTAGATTTAAGCACCTTTTAAGGATATAAATACACCTTCATGGTGTTGCGTCAACAATTATTTGGTGTAAGCGTTAATACAGTATCCATTACACATATTTTATGATGTAAAATTTATACTGAGTACATTTTTTATAACGATATATTATTGTTAATATATAGAGCATAAATAGGAAGTAACAGGTACTCCTATAATATATTACCTTGTTCAATATTATAAACGTAATATTATAAAATGTTACATTTACTCCCTTTACTTTGGTGAAACATAGGTAGGTACATACATGTTAAGTCACTTGTTTGGATTTAAACTTTTTAAAAACAATTTATTTTATTTAACGGACGAACAAGAATTTAGATGTGTGAGTATAACAATAATACTAATACTAAAATTATACTAAAGCTATATTAAAATTATACTAAAGTTATACTAAGGTTATACTACGGTTATACTAAGGTTATACTGCTCATGCAACGGGTTTGCTGCGACTTTATAAGTTTCGTTATGCTGACATCGTTGAAAGTAATATTAAAATACAATTGGTAAAAGATTAATTTCTAGAACATTATAAGGTTTCAGCAAATCATCATAAACGTTGGTTACAATGTATATAGTTATATGATAAGACACGTAGCAGTATTGAGTTACGTCTGGCTTTCAGATAACATATTGAAGGTTTTATGTTACCTGATAATAAAGTTATAGAACTGTGGGAGCTACTTGAATAATGAATTGAATACAATATATTTTATATAACAACTCCCCTTTTTAACAAAGAGTTGGTGTTATACAGCAACTTTTCAAAAATAAGTAAAATTGAAATTAATAATTATGAATTTAACGATTATTGAAGTTATATAATAATAATAAAGTTAAATGAGAGTATAAAACCTTAAATTGAGTTTAAATTATACAATTAATATTTTTAAATATAAAATTTACAAAATTAAAATATATAGAGTCTTTGAAACCGATTTATAACTGAAAAACATTAGTTCAGTTCGAATTCTTCCTCTGGGGTTTCATCTTTGGGTCTGATCGATGGTCTTCTTCTGGGCAGGATGCTCCTGAAGGATTCTCTTAAACGTTTAGAAGGTCCAGGTGGAGGTGGTGGTGAATTTGTTGTGAGGGCGATTGCTAATCTGTTTCTCTTTCGGCATTTACATAAAATGTATAACAAAATGAGAGTTACTATTAGTGCAATCATAAAATAAGTGAACCAAGAGATATGTTTGGTGACAAATGGTTCGTTGATCAAATCGTCTAACGTTCGAGAATACTCGTCCAATTTGTGTTTGGCAATCTCGAGGTCTTCTACATTTAAGTTATTCAATTTTAATGGTTTAATGGTTTGGGATTTGGATGTCCTCCATCATCGGGGATTCCTTGACAACAATTAAAGGGAATTAAAATAGGGTGATCACTAACACTGGTTTCTGAAAAGTTCTTAGAGTCTGCTTGTATTTTTGTCACTCCCATGAAAGCACTACATCCAGGTTGCAATTTAAGAATGGAATTTTTATAAATGATCTCTGTCTTGGTGTTTATTTGTTTGCAATTTACAGTAATTTGAAGTGGTTCTGAAGTAATTGTTAGCCATAATAAGTCTGTTAGTTGTTGGATATTGTAGCCTTTTGCAAATATTATTGAAGTTTGGCAGCTCTCAGGTAAGGTATTTAAGTGTTTCAGGATTTGGGCTTCACATATAGCATTGTCGTCGATGGGATATGCAAATAGATTAGAACATATCTTTGTGACAAAGAAAAGTGGTTTACAGTCTTTCAGATTTTTGATGGGTATGTACATCAAAGAATCGACGTCACGCGCTAAGTATTTTTGTGATGAAGATAAAACATGATATAGACCAGTTCTATTATTTAGGATAGAGATTGGATATAATCTAAAAAGGGTGTATCTTTTTTGGTCTATTAGAGGGATTTTTAATACAAATACCAGGTCTGAATCAGTTTGGTATGCTTTTAATTCCATAATATCCAAATATTTGGCTATATTGGAAGATTTTATAATGAGTGGTAAATTATTTTGGTGTAAATTTTGTGAAATTTCCTGAAGCGAGGTTATCAAATTTTCAAGATTGATTATCGACGTATGAATAATTTTTAATCGCGCGAAAGTTATTGAATTTAGAATATCATTTAATTGATTCCCGATATACAGGTAACTTTCCATGAGAAGTTCACATTTTTCTAAAAATCTTAATTTTGCTTCAATTACCTTAATTTTATCTGCTGTCCTATAAATTGTGTCTGATATTATTTTTATATCTCTATTGAAGGTGGCTTCATCAATTTGCAACTTTTGTATGGTAGCGTTAAAATTCTTTATGACGGATGTTGTTACTGAGATTTGATTTTTCATTAAATTTTCTAATTGATGCTCGTCATTAGTTAATTTATTGATGCAATTCATGTAGTATTCGCCATCTTCGGAATCTAAATTTCCTGTAAT
This sequence comes from Rosalia funebris, assembly GCA_037954035.1. Classification (NCBI taxonomy): domain Eukaryota; kingdom Metazoa; phylum Arthropoda; class Insecta; order Coleoptera; family Cerambycidae; genus Rosalia; species Rosalia funebris. The sequence continues at coordinate 32,746,515 of JAZFAV010000020.1, read as the reverse complement.
TGATTTAAATATTGTACCAATGCCATTGAGAAACGTTTGTAACGTTTAGTATCAAAATAAATTTCACTTAATTTTTCTTGAATTGAATTTGAAATTTGGGTTAATAAGCTGATATGTGTTTTTACTTCATCTCGAAAAAGGTTCATGTTTTCAAATATGGGGTTAATAGCGTGTAAGAGAATTTCAAGCATTTTTTCGTTTTGTTCAAAAGTGTTCTTTATTGATGAAATATTTTTGTGAACCAGAAGAGTCCATTGTTTATTTGTTACAACGATTTCGCTGTCTCGATGATAATATATTCCAATGGTGTTGTTTATTGGAGTAATGGTGTATTGGGATACTGCTGCTCCAATCAGCAGAAGAAACCTGAAAATAATTTAATTCTCAAAATATGGTTTCATCCTGTCGAAATTGACTTTTGTTGTTTGTGACGTTTCGAGATTTAATAAAATTGCAGAATTTTGAAAGATTTTTATTATTTCGAAAGGACCGTTAAATTTATTATGTAATTTATCTTTAATTTGAGATTCCTTTACATAGACTCTATCGCCTATTTTATATTGTATAGGATGTTCTGGAACGTTTCTATCGAATCTTATTTTAGCTTTTTCTTTTTGAAGCTCGGTTTTTGTACGTGCAATTTTATAATAGTACGAGATTCTGTTATTTAAGTCTCGTATATATTTTGAAATCAACTCTTTTTGGTTATACAAAGTTTCAGGTGGGCGACTGGACGTATGTCCAAATACTAGCTCCTATGGAGAGAAACCGTGTGTTTTATTCGTCGAGTTATTATAACAAATAACAGCGTAAGGAATTACGTTTAGTGGATGTTCATTAGGGTTTTCAGCCTGATTAGTACGAATCATCTCTAAAAGTGTGGAGTGAAATTTTTCCACAGATCCGTTTGATTGAGGGTGACTAACGCTAGAAAATGTTAATTTTATGTCGTATAAGGTACATAGGTCTTTAAGTAATACATTGTCGAATTCTTTACCATAATCCGAATGGATACGAAGCGGAGTACCAAAATGCTGAAAATAAAGAAGTAATGTATTTACTGTTGAATAGGCGGATTTATCATCTAATGGGTACGCTTGTGTGAATTTGGTTAGTTCATCTCTAATAGTTAAGATATAATTTCTTTTTGGAATTTCTAGTATATCGATATTTATTCTTTCAAATGGTGTTCTTGGTGTTTCAGTTATCACCAAGGGATTGCTTAAATTTTTCCGTAAAGTCTTTGTTTTCTGGCATATTTCGCAATTTTGAATGAATTTAGTTACGTCTTTAGTTAAACCGGACCAGTTATATTTATTCTTTATTCTCCGAATGGTTTCGTTTATTCCGTGGTGCAAATTTGCTTTTCCAGTATGGTTTTGGTCTAATATTATCGGAATTTGATCTTCGTCAGGCGTCTTACTTATGTTTTGGCAACTAACTAGGTTGTGTCTTTTTCAGTGAAAATAAGTGACAACATTTCGAGTATTGGCAATTCTAAATTGTTTTCAATGAAATATGTTTTTGAAGATTCGAAAATGTCTTTGTCTTTGTAAAGAGTAATAAACATTGTTTCGATTATCTCTTCGGTGTCGAAGGGTAACAAAACAATATAATATTTTCGGTTTTTCACCGTTTTACTCGTGACAATATTAATTTTATTGTGGATAAAATTTGGTTTTTCCTCGAAAATATCTTCAATTATTTTATAATGTAAGTCTTCGAGTTTGTCCTTTTGGAAAAACGTTATTATGTCTTTATGTCCTTTGTCTAATAATTGATTGTCTGTAATTTTAATTTTTGAATAGTCTATTAACGACTGGGTTTTATATAGGTGAACAAATGTATTTAATTCTTTTAAAATTGATTCTGGTGAAATTTCGGTATTTTCTGAACTAATTGATTCGTCGTCTGTATTTGATGTTAAAATTTTGTTTTTGAAATCCACACATTTTTGAAAATGGTTAATTTTGATACGGGACAAGGCAACCGCATTTTTATTAATTTTGCCAGGTTTATATTCAATCTGGTAGTCGTACTCTTCAAGTTTTAAGCGCCAGCGTGCTAGGCGACTACCGGGGTCTTTAATAGAGAAAAGCCATGTAAGAGGTCTATGATCTGTTATCAATTTGAACTTTTTTCCAAAAATATAAGGGCGAAAGTGTTTTACAGTCCAAACAATAGCGAGGAGTTCTCGTTATATTGTTGAGTACTTTGTTTCCGCGCTACAGAGAGTTCTGGAGGCGAAAGCTATGGGTAGATCTTTACCTATTGGACCTTGCGAAAGTACAGCGCTAATCGCAAAAATCGCTCGCATCTGTTGTGAGTAGGAATGGCTCGTCAAAATTTGGATACGATAGTATGGGACTCGAAATAAGGGTTTGTTTTAAATCTTCGAAAGATTTTAAACATTCTGAATCGAAATTGAAAGAGGTGTCTTTTTGCAGTAATTTAGTGAGAGGTTTGGAAATTTTGGCGACAATATCAATGAATCGTCGGTAATATCCGGCGAGGCCAAGAAATGATTTAATCTCTCTCTGGTTAGTTGGCTGGGGAAAATTTTTGATGCATTCGATTTTTATTGGATTTGGTTTTACACCTTCTTTGGTGACGAGGTGACCTAAATATGCAACTTCCTTACGAGGGAATTCGCACTTGTCCGGTTGAATTTTCAAATTAGCCTTTTGAAGACGTTTGAAGACTTCGGTAAGCCGTGAAACATTGTCCTGGATTGTTGGGGAATAGACGATTATGTCGTCCATGTATACAAAGCATCTCTCGTTTTGGATTCGCATTAAGATGTTGTTAATTACCCTTTGGAAGGTTAATAGGGCATTTTTGAAACCGAATGGAAGCCTATTACATTCAAAATGACCGTTTTCGACTGTGAAAGCAGTTTTTGGAATATCACTGGGTTCGATCTCAATCTGGTGGAAACCGGAGGCCAAATCGAGGGTGGTGAAATATTGGCATTTGCCAAGTTGGTCTAAAAGATCAGAAATGTTTGGTAAAGGGTATTTATCTCCTACAGTTAACTCATTGAGTTTTCTGTAGTCAACTACGACACGCTATTTTTGTTTACCTGACGCATCAAGCTTTTTGGGGACAACCCAAATCGGTGAAGACCACGGGGAATTTGAATGTTTGATAATACCTTGTTCTAGCATTTTCGATACCTGTTTTTTCACTTCCTCTTTGTGAACTTGAGGGTAGCGATACGACTTTGTAAAAGTAGGTTTAGCATTGTTGGTGTCTATTGTGTGTTTGATCTCATTAGTAAATGTCAGAATATCTCCTTCGAGATAGAAAATATCTGAAAAGTCTAGGCAAAGTTGAGTAATTATTTCTTTCTCTTCCTCATTTAAGTGATCAAGATGAAGTTGTTGACTTATTTCTTCGCGTCTATCTGTGTAAATTTCAGAATTATATTCGCTTAAATTATTTAATGAAAAATTGTGAATTGGTTCTAGTTTAATTTCGGAAAAATCTATTACTTTTGGGATTGCGTTTGCCTTTAATACGGAGGCAAGAAATTCTCCTTTATTGTTAATTTTGACTAGTGCATTAGGAAGTCTTACTTTATCTATTTCCATAGCTGTTAATATGGCTTCGGTGTTTACAAGATTACATCGAAATTTTGAAATTTGTTCTGTACGAGGGTTGATAGAAATTTTGTTGAGAAATTTATTAGTTTGAACATTTTGTTTTTTTATTATTTTGTACATTAGTGAAATTTTCTGTGGCTTTGAATAAAGGTACAGTTTTGAAATTGGTAATTAATTGTCTATTTTTTATGTCAATAATGCAGTTATAATGTTCTAGAAAATCGGATGCTAGTAATCCGTCGAATTCAATATCAATATTGTGAATGTAAACTTTGTGAGGATCGTTGATAGTAAACGGAACGAGTGTAGATTCATTAATTAGAATTTTTTGATCGGTAATTCCCTGTATTATAACGTTTTCGGGAAAACGTTTAGAACATTTTTCACAAGTTTTTGGCTTAAATATGCATAGTCCGGCACCTGTATCTATTAATATTTTAAATTTTTTTGTAGCATCTTCAATGTAATATAGGTTTTTGGGATTTACTGTTAAAAGGGAACTTGATATTCCTCTATTTATAGGAATATTTGTTTGTCTTGCTGTTGGTTGGTGTTCAAATTCATTACTTGAATTTGGTTTTCTAATTCCGTTATTTCGCGTAGCTGTTGATCCGGTGGATGATCTTGAGCTTGAGTAGTTTGCCGAAAATCCTGATCAGTATCAGAATAATTAAATTGGTCTGTTGAAAAATTATAATTTTGTTGATATATTGGTTCGTCTGAATATGAATCTTGATATTGTTCATAATTTTGATCACAATTGTAATTATATTGATGAGCGGTATCATCAGTATATTGTGTATGTGAGGTGTACTGATGAGCAGTATCATCAGTGTACTGTGAATCGTATTGATGAGCTGTATCATCAAAATTTTGGTTCATTTGAGCGTTCATATGATGAGCTCTTTGTTGATTATAATTCGGATTTGGCCGAATTATTGGTGGTCTTGATTGGTTTGTATAGTTAGGGTTCGGTTTAATAGCTGAAGGCCTATTTTGTTGAAAACTGTTTTGCTGGTAATTATTTTGTTGGAAATTTGAATTCATGGGTCTATTATTTCCACTTGGATTAAATTGAGGTCGCTGATAATTTTGATTTAAGTTGGATGATTGGGCCTGATTAAAATTTTGTTGAAAATTAGGCCTAGAAAAATTTTGGAACGGTGCTGAAGAATTTTGTTGCTTCGTTCGGCACTCATTTATTGTGTGACCATTACATTTACAAAATGTACATATCTTCTTAGCATTTAATGAATTAGGTGGTAATGTTTTATTTGATTTTTGAAATTTTTGAGATTCAAAGTATGACAATTGAAGTTCCTGTTTAATCCTGGATATTGCTTGAAGCATATCCATAGGATTACTTGCTCTTATTATATATCCTAATTTTGAATCCTACCCTGTCAATAACGTATTAAGTGTCATGGTTTCAATTAAATTGGATTGTGCGGTTTTTTGTTCAGCGGTTAAATGTTGTTTCTGAATCGCTGCATGCATTTTCGCATTATGCGTTTGCAAGCGGGATACAAAATTTAAAGCTGATTCATTAGACTGTTGGTTAATTCTTTGCAAGTCCTGAATTAGAGACGTAATGTCCCTAGAGTCTCCAAAGTGAGTCTCTAATAGATATTTGATTTCTTCCCAAGTTGACGGGTTCCTAGAATTTACTAGTTCAGCGGCTTTTCCACGTAATTTATTTTTCACATGGAGAGTTAAAAGTATTTTTTGATTATCGACTGCCATGTCGAAAGCGCATTTAATAGCATTTAAAAATGTTTGCAAGAAAATTTGATTTCCGTCATACTTCGGAACAATTGAGAAAATTTCTGATAGTTTGTAAGGTTCTAAGATAGCTTCGTTTGTCATTTTTATAAGTTAGTTTAATTATTATGTTTTAATAAAATGTTTTAAGCAGTTATTTAATTAAATACAATTAAATAAAAATAAATTTGCAGATGGGAAGGATAATAGTTTTTGGTCTATATCCTGTATAATATTTCTTAAAATTATAAATAAATGTTTCAAAGGTAACGTGTCAATTCTTTGACTTACCAAATTTTTTCCATTCGTCTTCCGGCCAGAGTCCACAACCAGTGAGGCAATTCCGTGTTCTGGAAGCGGGGTGTCTTCGGGAAGGATGGGTTTGCAGAGGAGAATCACAAACAGTGAGGGCAGGTCCGTGTTCTATCTGCGATTTCCCCTGTTGTTTTCTTTCTTGCTTTCTTTGTTTCTTGTTGAAGTCTTCGTGTTTCGAAGTTGCTTCTTTGAAGTATTCTTGTTTCGTGTTTCTTTTCTTCTTGAGCTTTGTTCTTTGATTTCACTTCGGAATTGGAATTCCACGTTACTAGTGAGGTAAATCCGTGTTCTGATAACGCGTGAATCCAACAACTAAATTATGCAACAGAAAATCAATATTGAAACGTTTTCTATATAAAATTCTTATAAAAATTAACTAAAGATAAAAAATAGTATAGTACTAAAAGTAATTCTAATATAGGAAAAATTTTAACAGTGATAAATAATTATAAAGAATATTGACTTTCGCCCGCCTTCTGAAAAAGGGCTAATGTACCATCTGTTGTAATATCTCTGATAGATAAAATAAAAACAAAGTAATACTAGTGATGTTCCCATAACTTTTGAGAATTTTTAAAGTATTTACTATTTAAAGAATTTAATATTATAATAACTTTTCTTCTTAGAGACAATTTTATTCCGGGACGTAAAAGATTATACGAGCCCCGTTAAACTGGACCGCATAAGTATATATATGATGCTGAGATTCATCTTAAACATCTTCAATCTGTATATAGTAAATAACCGTAATTTATGTCTTGAAAAATATAATATATAATATAAGAATTTGTTACCTGCCACCGCTGACACTGATATGAAAGGGTGGATTAATAAAAATTAAAAATTTCATAATTTAATTATAATGAATTTGTGCTGAATGACTACATCATGAGCTTTTTATTTAGACCAAAAGAAAACTGCATTTATAGTTTTCTTATTATCTTATTCACTTATCTTTATTTTTTGTTAAATATAATAATAAATAAAGAGAAAAATATAACACAGAATAGATTACACAAAATATACTTCGCCAATATCAATAGATAATGAAAATAATTTTATTTTTTTCGGTTTTATTTGCACGAACAGTCTATTGAAGAATATTGTAAAATATATTAAAATAAATTTAAAAATAATATTTTTAAAAGAAAACGGCTTTCTGTAGAATCTGTGGCTTACAGTGCTTTTTTAAAACCCATCATCCATCCACATGTATACAAGTATATAATATATACTGCAAATTACTACATACTGTTTATTATAAAATAACGTACATACTGGCGATCAACAATGTTTAGTGGAGTATATTTAAAAGATTTTGTTACATAAATGTTGTTTATGCGCCTCCTAACTATCATCGAACACTATAATCTATTTTCTGTCTTTACTATGTCCCGTAAACGCAATGACGATCCAGATTTATTAATAATTGGCGATTTTAATATCCCAGAGTATACCAGCAATATTAAATCTAATAATACTAAAATTGATGGTTTAAATAATTTATGTGAATTTTATTTCCACAATCAATATAACTTTATTACAAATCATTACGAAATTATTCTAGACTTAGTACTATGTACAACCCCGTGCATTGTCAATAAATCAATTAATCCGTTTTTATAAGAGGATTTATATCACCTCAAAATTTTTGTCTTTAAAAGTGATCCGTTTTACTATTCTGCTCACAACGTAACGCTAAAATTTTTAATTAGTGTTACATTGTGAGCATAATAGTAAATCGAATCACTTTTAAAGACAATAATTTTAAACACACCAATTATATATGTATCACTCTATGATCGTCTACGAGTTGTTGACTAGTCATCCATTAATATTTATTCTAGTGTATGTAACTTATAAGTCGGGAATCGAGAAAGGAACCACCAAACCGGAAAGCGGTTATCAAGTGCTTCCCGAATAACAAGGCTATTACATAATCGCTGTAGGAAACAACTACTCCTCGGGCTAAAGCCCCGCCAGGTATTGAATTATACCTAACAGCGATCCTCGACCCCTTTCTCGTGCTTCTGCACGACCAGAGCTTTTTTTAAGGGACCCACCACGGGTGGGATTCAAAATTTGTCCCAGATGGAGTCCGAACGACAGACAGCTGTTTCGCACTTATTAGTTCTCATCAGTGCCGTACACGGTGCACCGATCCAGAAAAAATGCCGAAATAAAACCGTGGGGTTTTCGTCTAAATCGATAAGATCTATGTCTGTAACTTATAAGTCGGGAATCGAGTATAAGTTACCAGATCGATTCAGATTTCTTACATCGAAAATAAAATCCTTTATCCTAATCCTATAGTTGCTAACTTGCATAGGAGATACATAAATAAAATTGGGATGGACATAAATAATGCAAATAAATTCTGGGCTTATCATACAAAAAATTAAATAATGTCATTCATATCATCAATGAGGATACTTAACGATTATCTATAGTGACTAAGTGACTAAAATAATGGACGTGACCGTTCACATCACATATATATAGTTATGATCTATTCTTCTATATGGAGCATCAATTATCCTACCTACCGAGTTTATTCAAAATATTTCTACACTCACAATACAGACAATTGATACAGAGATAATTGACAGCATCGAAAAATAAAATGCGAAAATGGCTGGGAAGATGGAAGGATTTCCGCTTTTATAATTAAAAATTGCACATATATATTCGCGTATCCATTGGTGATTATTTTTAATCTAATCGAAAATCAAATAAGTTTCTATCGAGATAGAAGATATCACACGTACGTTATTTAAAAAATTAAATATTGAATTATAAGCCGATAACTATAATAAGTAATTTTTGTCTTTGTCTTTGAATTTCTTATACACTCTCATATACACTTTCAGGTTAATAATGTAATAGATATGAACCAATATGGTTTTATGAGTGGTAGATTTACCGCTACAAATTTAGTATATGTTAGACACGAATTGAGTTAGTGTCGAACACATTAGATAATGGATGTGATTTATACAAATTTCTACAAAGCATTTGATATGATCAATTATACACTTTTGATAAATTGTTTCAGTATGGGCTATCGCCAGAGATGTTGTGTATTCATTTTGCCTTACAAATAGAGTAAAATACGTTCAGTGTCATAGATATGTAATGAATATAGATTTAGATCTAGATCATTCATACGAGTTTATATCGGATATCCCCCAGGATTCAGTTCTAGGCCCTTTATTATTTAATATTCTTCTAAATGAAATTACCCTCTCTGTAGATGTAAGTTTTCTTATGTACACGGATAATATTAAGATTTGCATGAGTGCGAAGTTATAAGAGGATTGTAATGTACAATACTTACTCAGGTTAATAATTAATGAATGTGCAATAAGAATATGAAGAAATAAGTATGGAGAAATGTAATGTCCTACTTTTTAGTAGAAAGTGGAATCGTTTAATATTCGATTATGCCGTACTAGATCAGACAGAACGTTATAAATGTGCTTGGTGTTATTTTTAATAACAAAGTGTCCTTCAATAACCATATTTGCATGACTGTTAAGAATCTTACAGAAATAATTTTACTTTAATTTGCGTAATTAGAAACAGTATCGATTTTCTTAACCCTAGTATATTGGTACTACTATATAATTCATTTGTGAGAGCGCGAATTGAGTATACTTCAATAGTATGATGTCCTCTATATTTAATACAAATAAATAATTTAGAAACGATTGTTGAAGTTCATGCATTATAGAGAAATTGGAATCTACCTTGCTATAGGATTTCCACACGAGGTAATCATTTAGTCACTCGATTGTTCTAAGGTACTTCCATTATTCAATTTTAATGGACTTAGATATATCTCACGTTACTCCTCCTCAAACCAATTTACTTCTATATATTATATATATATATATATATATATATATATATATATATATATATATATATATATATATATATATATATATATATATATATATATATATATAGTTACCATAATTGTGTGTGGACTTATATTTATATTATGTTACTATTCTTGCATGCAATGTGCATATTTGCTTTATCTTTATGTCACTTTATGTATTTTATATACATAGATTATTGTTTTATATTATACTTTGTATTTTTCATCAATTTTTATATTGTATGTGTTTCTCCTATTCCGTAATTGGAAATTTATTCTGCAGGATAATGTAACTTAAATTAAATAAATAAACAAATGTGTACATTTCAAATTATATTCCATAAATCAAAACTGGAGAAATATATATATATATATATATATATATATATATATATATATATATATATATATATATATATATATATATATATATATATATATATATATATATCTACCTTACATTGTTTTTATAGTGTTACATAAAAAAATGCACTCAAAAGAAAACAATGTTGTAAAATTACATTATCTGCATATAATCATATATTTTACTTAATTCTATATGCAAAAAATATGTTTAATGTTTAATATCAAATAAAACTGCTATAAATCACGACTCAGATGCTAAAAGAAGTTAGTAACTATCAATAAATTCGGTTTTATTATTTTATTTTATTACACAACGTAGAATAAACATTTTATTAGTTTAGTTGAGAAATTTGTGAAACGAGTGTAAAATTAAACTATAATACATTACAATTAGGTATTTTAGAAACATCTCGAGCACAACGGCAAATTACCTCTTTCAGATATAATTCCACGAATCTTTTCCCGAACATTGACTTAAATTGCTTCCTTCTCTTCAGAAAGTCTATATAACTAGTTGGAATTCTTACCATCTTCTGTGTGAAATGTAGAAATTGTTTTATAATAATATTATAGTAAGAACATTGCTTGACAATTAGCTTCATTATATAACAACCTCCAGTCAAATTTGTCTTTTTAAAGCAGGTAATTTAAAGAATTATAAATTGAGAATAATAAAATAAAAGTTTAAATAACGTAAATAAATATTTTCGTGAAATAAATATAGGACAAATAATCAACATTTCGAAACAATAAAAAGTAGTAGTGATGAAAAGTACAATTTAATATAAATGAGTAAGCCGAAAACTAAGTATCGACGTCTGCAATATGAATAGGTATATCCTCCTTTTCAGTGGCATACAGTGAGGTTTTTCTGTGCGGAAGCGCGAGTAAGGATTTCGGCCGAGCGAACTTGGTTTTTAAAAAATGATTTTTAATTTACAAAAACTTTAATGTCCAAATTTAACGTGAGAACTTTTAGAGAATTATTATTACAAAGGTATATAATGAATGATTAGCGACGAACTAGTTATGACAATCTTACCTCCTGTACATATAGCCTACCCATATGTAAAATAGAGTTTAGATATTGACTATGGATAATTTGTCAGTAATAAGTATCTTATTTAATACTCGAGACATAATTTTGTCTATATTATGACTATTACCAAATTACACGCTTTTCTTAGAAAAAAAGAAAGAAAAACAGAAAATTACATTTTCGCTTCGAAAACAATTCAAAAACAAACAAAAAATATTTTCGTTTCGAAAACAATACAATACATTTATTGTTTATAAATATCAAAGATTGTTAGTATTATAGAAAGATAGTAGTAGTTTACATTTTTAAATTAAAATGTAAAAGTAGTTAAAAATTTACTTGATAAATATTGAAACGTCCCGTACCCGGGCTATAAGATCACGCGATATTTTCCAATTTTTTCGTAATAGTATTAAACCAATGTGGCATATAAAATTGTACCTAAAATAATTTTCATTTCATTAATAAGCAGTCACAATAATTAAGCGCATTTTAAATTAATTTCCAGAACGGCAGTAGAGTTTTAAAATATTCAATACAAATTATTAAGGAAATATTACAATCTTGCGTTAAAAAGCGACCGAGGCTTCAAAACTTAGGCACTTGTCGTCGTTGAGGAATTTGTAACATAAACAAGGCAGGCATAGCGTCTCTTTTCGATAGGCAATTATCGCCCTTATACGTTAAGGGCTTATATGGAATTAGAGCTTAGGAAACCCGATTAGAGATTTTATAAAGATTCAGATGACGTCGAATTTTCGAGATCGGGCACGCTGTTTCACGGCGTGCTAGTTATTTCCGTCGCACCGGGGATTTCGGGAATTTGTTATCCCTCTCGTAGGGAACAACGATTTTGTTTAAATACCGAGGCCCCGAGAGAAAAAGGACAGTTTTTAATCAACGCAAGAAGACACTGGAAGTAATCCGGGAAGAGGACGTCGAAGAAGACTAGAAGCCGGGAAGATCCGAAAACTTTCAACCCAGAAGAGGCTGCTGGAGGGAATCCGGGAAGAGGACGCCGAAGAAGACTAGAAGCCGGGAAGATCCGAAGAGGCCGCTGGAAGGAATCCGGGAAGAGGACGCCGAAGAAGATCAGAAAAACCGAAGACTGGGAGCCGGAAAGACCGTAGGTCCGAAGACGGAAAAGTCCAGGAGACCAGCAGGATAATACCCGAAATAAACATTCACGTCTACTACCTCGCCGCCTCGGGAGGGTCACGTCACTCGAACCACGCTGTCCACTAGGAAACTACGAGACCGGGTCCTCGTAGATTCCGAACGGAAATCTAGTCGCCCGTACGTCGTCCAGCGTCATAGTCATGGGTGTCACCGAAAGCTGGGGTTGCGAACCTGGGGGAGAAGTTTCCGACGCCGTGCCTATCAGCTCCTTGCTAGGTGAGGGTTTTTTAATTATACGTATTTTCGATAATAGTCAAAATAGCGTAACACGCATTATCGGTATACGGGGGGTTTATTTAATTAATGACTCTATATTTACGCCGTTATTTTACTGTGGTACTTAAATAGAATTAAATACATTTAGATTATTTCTTTGACAATAATAATCCACTGTTCAATTTCAATGCAGGCTAGCCACTGCATATCCTTGTTTTTCATTCATGTTAATTATTTCTTTTATAGTCAATTATTAATTACTATTATTTTGTTAAATTGTATTCACTAGCTATCCCTATTCTGTGCTGTCATTCATTTGTCCGTTATATTGTTCACTTATAACTTTTTATTTTTCATTTTATTTTATTACTATTTTATTTTCACTTATATTTAGTTTACTGTTCTATTTCATATTTTTCTTGTGGGACGCACGTCCCTGTATTGACCTAATTTGTGCCAATGTAAATAATACGATACGGAAAGTTCTTGACCGACTAATACCCTCTGTTCATAATTTATTGCATTCTGTACATCTGTTAGCGTCTCCATACGGGGGCATTGACATGCCTAGGGTCGACCACAATTCTTAAAATTATTATATTAGCAGTTGCTACGGGTGCACTTATTCGGTGGTTTTATGCTATCAGGGAAGTTACCTATTGATTAAAATGATAATGATAATTAGTGCTTAGCGCTCTAGGGTGCGTACTTTGTCACCACAGAAGGTTAAACTTCGCATTGGCTATAAGTCTCTCCCTGGGTATCTCAGAGCGAGCGGGTACGTGACACAAAGCCATTACTGAGACAGTGTCTCACTTATACAGGGTGTTTGACGAGAGGAGTTCCTCTTGGTATACTGCAGAGTTCTGCGTATGCCCAGCCATTGGTTAGAATATATACATTTACTGAGGTGATTTTGTACACAACCTATGGCAACAAGCCATTTGCTAACTGTGAGTTCGTGGTTGGGCTTAGGTGTTTTAATGTCTCCCCAGTGGGGAAACTCACAGAGTGTTTGGCAAGAGGAGTTCCTCTTAGTGTACTGCAGAGTTCTACGTACGCTAGCCATTGTTTAAATTTAACGGAAGTGTCCGTTACAAATTACAGGGTTCTGTACATAATTTTTTTTTTTTTTTACTAAAAGCCAGTCACCCCTTTCTGTGGCTCCGACTCACACAGAAGGTGCGCTGGTAATACCAGCAATCACTCCTCGCGTCCGCTCGGTTAGTGATTACTGGGCCGAGTCGTGTGCCCTGAGTAGACGTAGCGAGCCGAGAATTACGGCCTTCTGCATGCGACCGGCTAAGATTTCTGCCGAGTTTCGGCATGCCGGTATGCTCTTTAATTCAGAAACCAGTGTATCTCTCGCTCCACCAAGGGCTCCTATAATCAGTACCTTCAATTTAACAGTATGGTCTGGATAGAGTCTACGGAGTTCGAAGATTAAATCTCGATATTTTGTCCGTTTCTCCTCCTCTTTCAAAACAATGTTACCATCACCGGGTGCCGAGAACTCGATGACGAACATTGTCCTGATTTGGTGGTCGAGGAGGACTACGTCAGGCTTGTTGGCTTGTATTTGCCTGACGGTGGAAAACGAATAGTTCCAATATATTCGGCACTTCTCGTTTTCCACAACGGACTCAATATCCCCCGGAGCGTAAGGCAGCACTGGTGTCTCGTCTATCTGATACGAGTGCCTTAAATGATAATAAAGCACCCGCAACGCTGCGTTGTGTCTATGGATATAGGCCGAGACTGCATATACCGGACAAGCCGACAGTAAATGCATCAATGTCTCCGGCGCCCTACGGCAGGCCCTGCAGCTGACATCAGGGACCTCCATACCCATGACACGACTCCGATAGACGAGCGTGTTAAATACACCATCTTGGCAAGCCATGATGAATCTCTCGGTCTCTGAATTTAGCCCGGCTGACCTTAAGAAAGCAAAGGTCAGCCTTTCGGATAAGCCCAGGGCTTCCATATTCCTATAGAAGAACCCGTGCATGGGCATATCCTTGTGAAGCTGCAGAGCTCTTAAATGCTCTGCAGCTTTTACTTGGGCTTTTAACTGAACGGGTTCCAACTCGGTGACAGAGTTGTGATTGGCCCGTTCGGTATCGAAGACGAGACCGGCTGCTCTACGTGCTGCCTTAAACAAAAATGCTCCTATCCCTGCATGTTCGTGATCTCGGACAATGCAGAGAAGGGGATCCGAACTCCTGATAACTTTACAGGCTCCGTCCAGAACCATCCTGTTATGAAGACACTCCAAACTCAAGAGTCCACGACCTCCGCGATATCGTGGGAGATATAGCCGTGGAACGGACGATCTAGGATGCAAACTCCTACTGAGATGCATCCTCTTTCGGGTTACTACGTCGAGTTGTCGCAGCTCCTCCTGTGTCCATTTGACTACTCCGAAGGAGTAGACAAGGATCGGAACGGCAAGCATGTTTGTTGCAGACACCTTGTTCTTCCCCGACAGTTCTGAAGACCAGATCTGTCGGAGGCGGTGCTGATACTTGCCGCGGAGAGCGTTTTTTACGACACCTACCTCTTGGGTGGAGCGTTGCTCAAGACCCAAGTAGGCGTACGACTCTCCGGCATCTAAGTGATGTAAGATGCTTCCGTCTACTAGCTGCGCATCCTCTGCGTATTCCCGGCTTCGTCCTCTCTTGAGATGAACCAGTGCACATTTGTTCAACCCCAACTCCATCCCGATGGCCTGCGTGTATTCCTGCACCACCCTCAGGGACTGGCGTAATTCCCTTTTTCCGGAGGCATAAAGTTTTAGGTCATCCATGTAAAATAGATGGGTGACTTTATGCCTCCGATCGCCGGGGGTGCCGCAGTTACAGCCACGGGTCTTCCTGAGGGACACGGACAACGGCAACAGTGAGATGCAAAACAGAAGGGGGCTAAGGGAGTCTCCCTGAAACACGCCCCTTCTAAACGACACCGGCTCTGTCCGGACTCTAGTATCACCCAATGTTATGGTAAACCGAGTCCTCCAGAGCGGCATCAGTTCTTGAATGCATCTCACTATAGGACCGGGCACCACAAGGCATTGAAGCAAGTGAATTATTAGCTCATGCGATGTCATATCGAATGCCTTGCGGTAGTCGATCCAGGCCATGGAAAGGTTTCGCTTGTACTGCGCGGAGTCCTGCGTGATACATCTGTCAATCAACAGATTCTTCTTGCAGCCAGCGACACCCCTCTTAGACCCTCGTTGTTCGTATATCCCCTCGAAAACCGGCTCAACTGCTAGGAGTACTCGCGTGTACAAGATGCGTGTAAACACCTTGTAACAGGCGTTTAAGCAGGTTATCGGTCGGTGGCTCTTTGGGTTGGACAAATCTCCGGTCTTCGGGATTAGCACGGTTCGCCCCTCAACAACCCAAGAAGGAATTTGCTGCTCCCCATTTAGCCAGGTGGTAAAAATTCTGGCTAAATAGCGGTGGATACTAGGTAATTTTTTCCACCAGAAGTTATTTATCCCGTCGGGACCTGGAGCAGCAAAGTTCTTAGAGCCCGCAAGAGCCCTTAGAACCTCTTCAGGGGTTATCGGGTAGCACACTTCTTCTGGTCGCTGAAGACCTTCGCAAAAGTCTTCAAAGTGTGCCAGGGCTGGAGTGTCTCTTTGGAGTGGGAGCTTCTGCTCGTACAGCGCCTTCCAAAAGTTTTCCACCTGATCTACAGTCGGTGGATTTTCGACAACAGGTTGAGGCGGTTCGAATAGACGCGAGGGTTTTTGGCGGAACAAATTATTTTCCGCCAGTCTTCGCGCCCGCCTCACTAGTGAGTTTTTGCATGTCACTAGCATCCGTATCATATCAAGGCAGTGCTGTTTGATGGTACGCAGCACCACCTTATTAAGTGTGTGATGGACGCGTCTTAAATTAGCGGCGATTCGCCGTAATTTTTGCGTGAAAGGCCTATTGGCCGCCATATAGTCCATCACACATTGGATACGAGATACCTGTTGTCTTGCCGACTGGATCTTGGCCTCCATCTTCCGTACACGCCACTCCGCTCTCTCTCGCGGAGAGGAAGAGTTGTTCGCCCTCTCCATATGAGAGAAGCTCTCGGCGGCAGTGTACAGGGCACAATTTATGTGCCAGATGTCGGCTTCTTCTGGAAGCGATGCTTGAACTTCAGCATCCACTCTGGCCAGGTCTTGTGGCCTAGGGGGTCTTATGCGATGTAACCCCCTTCTGGTACTGAGGCCCTCTACTATTGGTGGAACGGTGAAGACCGCATCCTCAACTGGTTCATTAGGCAGCCTTTCAGCTACCTCATTCGCCAATCGGGGCGCAGTCCTCACATAGCTCTTTCTACGAAGATAGGATACATAATCACGCAGATTCTGCGGCGTGAAGGCATCATGCTCTGGGTGTAATTCACACCACAGGGCATGCATACGTGCCATGTATCCCCTCCGTATGGGCTCACTGCTTTCATAGCAATGCAGCAGGTCGTCCCTCAGCTCGTCGGTCCACTCAAAGCGTCCATGTCGTTGGCGTGCGTCGTTTCCAGGCAATCCATCCATTTGGGCCCCACCACCTTGCCCATGACCCCTATCCGAACGGGGTCGATCGTGGGGGCCTCCTCTTCTGCCATTTGGAACAAGAAGTTCGGGCTTACCGGGGAGTTAGCCCAGTAAGCCCACGGCCGACACTAGAGGGAAATATGTTATCCCCTCCCGGGTGCGCTGGTGCTGCCGGTCCGGTTTTGCACCCCAGCTGGAGTAAGTGGTGTCGCTACTCACCAAAGGTCAGATGGATGTTGTGCGGCCCCTCCTGCTTTATTATTATTATTATTATTATTATTATTATTATTTTTTTTTTTACTAAAAGCCAGTCACCCCTTTCTGTGGCTCCGACTCACACAGAAGGTGCGCTGGTAATACCAGCAATCACTCCTCGCGTCCGCTCGGTTAGTGATTACTGGGCCGAGTCGTGTGCCCTGAGTAGACGTAGTGAGCCGAGAATTACGGCCTTCTGCATGCGACCGGCTAAGATTTCTGCCGAGTTTCGGCATGCCGGTGTGTTCTTTAATTCAGAAAGCAGTGTATCTCTCGCTCCACCAAGGGCTCCTATAATCAGTACCTTCAATTTAACAGTATGGTCTGGATAGAGTCTACGGAGTTCGAATATTAAATCTCGATATTTTGTCCGTTTCTCCTCCTCTTTCAAAATAATGTTACCATCAC
The DNA here is from genome assembly GCA_037954035.1 of Rosalia funebris. Classification (NCBI taxonomy): domain Eukaryota; kingdom Metazoa; phylum Arthropoda; class Insecta; order Coleoptera; family Cerambycidae; genus Rosalia; species Rosalia funebris. The sequence goes on along the minus strand of JAZFAV010000020.1, from coordinate 32,728,927 downwards.
CGGATGCCCAGAACTCGATGACGAACATTGTCCTGATTTGGTGGTCGAGGAGGACTACGTCAGGCTTGTTGGCTTGTATTTGCCTGACGGTGGAAAACGAATAGTTCCAATATATTCGGCACTTCTCGTTTTCCACAACGGACTCCATATCCCCCGGAGCGTAAGGCAGCACTGGTGTCTCGTCTATCTGATACGAGTGCCTTAAATGATAATAAAGCACCCGCAACGCTGCGTTGTGTCTATGGATATAGGCCGAGACTGCATATACCGGACAAGCCGACAGTAAATGCATCAATGTCTCCGGCGCCCTGCGGCAGGCCCTGCAGCTGACATCAGGGACCTCCATACCCATGACACGACTCCGATAGACGAGCGTGTTAAATACACCATCTTGGCAAGCCATGATGAATCCCTCGGTCTCTGAATTTAGCCCGGCTGACCTTAAGAAAGCAAAGGTCAGCCTTTCGGATAAGCCCAGGGCTTCCATATTCCTATAGAAGACCCCGTGCATGGGCTTATCCTTGTGAAGCTGCAGAGCTCTTAAATGCTCTGCAGCTTTTACTTGGGCTTTTAACTGAACGGGTTCCAACTCGGTGACAGAGTTGTGATTGGCCCATTCGGTATCGAAGACGAGACCGAGATCATCGGCTGCTCTACGTGCTGCCTTAAATAAAAATGCTCCTATCCCTGCATGTTCGTGATCTCGGACCATGCAGAGAAGGGGATCCGAACTCCTCATAACTTTACAGGCTCCGTCCAGAACCATCCTGTCATGAAGACACTCCAAACTCAAGAGTCCACGACCTCCGCGATATCGTGGGAGATATAGCCGTGGAACGGACGATCTAGGATGCAAACTCCTACTGAGATGCATCCTCTTTCGGGTTACTACGTCGAGTTGTCGCAGCTCCTCCTGTATCCATTTGACTACTCCGAAGGAGTAGACAAGGATCGGAACGGCAAGCATGTTTGTTGCAGACACCTTGTTCTTCCCCGACAGTTCTGAAGACCAGATCTGTCGGAGGCGGTGCTGAGACTTGCCGCGGAGAGCGTTTTTTACGACACCTACCTCTTGGGTGGAGCGTTGCTCAAGACCCAAGTAGGCGTACGACTCTCCGGAATCTAAGTGATGTAAGATGCTTTCGTCTACTAGCTGCGCATCCTCTGCGTATTCCCGGCTTCGTCCTCTCTTGAGATGAACCAGTGCACATTTGTCCAACCCCAACTCCATCCCGATGGCCTGCGTGTACTCCTGCACCACCCTCAGGGACTGGCGTAATTCCCTTTCTCCGGAGGCATAAAGTTTTAGGTCATCCATGTAAAATAGATGGGTGACCTTATGCCTCCGATCGCCGGGGGTGCCGCAGTTATAGCCACGGGTCTTCCTGAGGGACACGGACAACGGCAACAGTGAGATGCAAAACAGAAGGGGGCTAAGGGAGTCTCCCTGAAACACGCCCCTTCTAAACGACACCGGCTCTGTCCGGACTCTAGTATCACCCGATGTTATGGTAAACCGAGTCCTCCAGAGCGGCATCAGTTCTTGAATGCATCTCACTATAGGACCGGGCACCACAAGGCATTGGAGCAAGTGAATTATTAGCTCATGCGATGTCATATCGAATGCCTTGCGGTAGTCGATCCAGGCCATGGAAAGGTTTCGCTTGTACTGCACGGAGTCCTGCGTGATACATCTGTCAATCAACAGATTCTCCTTGCAGCCAGCGACACCCCTCTTAGACCCTCGTTGTTCGTATATCCCCTCGAAAACCGGCTCAACTGCTAGGAGTACTCGCATGTACAAGATGCGTGTAAACACCTTGTAACAGGCGTTTAAGCAGGTTATCGGTCGGTAGTTCTTTGGGTTGGACAAATCTCCGGTCTTCGGGATTAGCACGGTTCGCCCCTCAACAACCCAAGAAGGAATTTGCTGCTCCCCATTTAGCCAGGTGGTAAAAATTCTGGCTAAATGGCGGTGGATACTAGGTAATTTTTTCCACCAGAAGTTATTTATCCTGTCGGGACCTGGAGCAGCAAAGTTCTTAGAGCCCGCAAGAGCCCTTTGAACCTCTTCAGGGGTTATCGGGTGGCACACTTCTTCTGGTCGCTGAAGACCTTCGCAAAAGTCTTCAAAGTGTGCCAGGGCTGGAGTGTCTCTTTGGAGTGGGAGCTAATTATGTCAGCCGCCTTGCAACTGCGCTAGCAGTCCTTATCTCAATTCTTGGAAAAGTGCTGACAGCAACATCTTGAGACCTATGCTTTGTTCTGCATCCATACAGTCAGTCAGGATATAACATTGAAATTGTAAACACATACTTACAACAAATATTTTAATTAAACCAAAATTCAAATTGTGAAAGTTTTGTTTTTTTAAAAACCGGAAATCGGCGACGAAGTATATAAGTGGCGCAGTCGGGAACGGATTTTTCGTGGGACTTTCATCGTGAAAAACCTGTGAGTTTCAACTTTTAAACGAAAAAACGGACTTACACAAAAAAAGAACAATATACTGAGTGCTAACCGCAAGGACTCCATCGAGGAAAACCTAAGGACAGCAACCGCCGTCGAGAACACAGGCATCGATGTTGTAAGTAGTCTTTTTTGTTCATGTCAGACTCCTCTTTATCCATTGATTCCTTAAGCGAAAACAATCAGGATTTAGAGAACACCTTAGTTAAGTTTTTCAGTCGATTAAAAATCAAAACGATAAGTAATTCTAGTGAAAGTAGTAAGAGTAGTGAAAGTAATTTTTTAGAAAATAATTTAAATATGCCGAACGATCAAGTACCAATTTTAGATATTAAAAATCTATCAATTATTCCAAATTTTGATGGCAATCCAAATAAATTACATAGATTTATTAGTGCTTCGGAGTCAATATTAAATCATTATTATGATAGACAAAATGCTAATAATTTCCAAAATACACTTTTAATGAATGGTATTTTAAATAAATTAGAGGGAAGAGCAGAAGAAATTGTCGCAATAAACGGCACATCAAATTGGGACGATATAAAAACTGCTTTGCTTCAAAATTTTGGCGATCAAAGAGACGAAAATTGCTTGAATCAAGATTTAGTAAATTTAAGACAAAAACCAAATGAAACACCGTATCAATTTCACGAAAAGGTTATTCATTTGCTAAATACAATTTGTAATTATATTGACCTTCATTGCGATATTGCAGAAAGGCAATGTAAACGTAGTTTTTTTTACAAAACAAGCTTTAAAAACATTTTTGGCAGGATTAAGAGAGCCTTTAGGACCTATAATTCGTGCAATGAGACCCACAACTCTTGCCCAAGCTTTACAATTTATTTCTGAGGAAGATAACGTTAAATATTTTCAAAAATCTATTCCAAATTCTAATGTTTTAGTTAAGAAACCTGTTGTAAATCACTCACAAAATTTTTATAACCCCTCACTTTCACAAATGGGTGGCCCTTCTAGACCAATAATGTACCAACAACAACCAACGAGTTCTAACTTTCCACGCGGTCCAATAAATATTCAAAGACATCCTAATCCTAATAGATTTTTGACTAATTCACGAGTTTTTGGCAGACCACAAAATGTCTGGAAACCATCAAGTGATAATAACAATCAACAAAATAAACCAACGCCAATGAGTGTATCGACTAGAAATACGACACCCCAATTAAGACGACAAACACAAAATAATTTTTTCCAAAATAATAGTCAAAAGCCTAAATTTATTTCGGAAGAATTATTTAATGCGGAATTAGATAACCAACCAATTGATAACCCTGAATATTCTTATGACGAAGAACAGACATATGAATATTCACATCCTGCTGAGGAACAATCCGAAAATTTTCAAGAGGACCTGTACTCAATCGACGAAACATAGTAGAATATCATATTTCGACCAATAAAAAAGAACTGCCATATATTCAAATTTCAAAACCACCCCTAAAACTTCTTTTAGATACAGGCAGTACTAAATCATTTTTAAATCCCGAAATTGCCTCAAAATATTATTATGACAAAATTTCTTATGAACCTTTTACTGTATCTGCACTATTTCAAACATCATCTCATAAATATTGCGCAGAAATTCCTATTTTTCCAGAATTTAAACAAAAAGAAAATTTAAAATTTTATCTTTTTAATTTTCATAACGTTTATGACGGACTTATTGGACTTGATAATTTAAAACTTTTAAATGCCCAATTAGATTTTGTAAATTAAAAATTAGTAACACCTAATTGTTCTATTCCTATTCATTATCAGCAATCAGGTCAACAAGTTTTATTAAATTTAAAAATTAGTCCACATACTCGAACGGTAACCAAAATTCCTGTTACTCAAAAACAAGGTGAAATAATTATACCCCATCAACAAATTAAAAATTGTGAAATACCTGAAACTCTATCCGTGGCAGAAAATGGCTTTGCTTTAGTAGAAATATCCAATAAAACAGATAAAGAAATTATATTGCCCTTAACAAATCCAATTAAAACCATACCATTTTCGGAAAATAATTATGAACTATATTATGTAGACATGACTACCACAAGTGACAAAAAAAATAATTTAGACGTTAATAAATTAATTCGCACATCCCATATGAATCCCGAGGAACGCGAACAACTACTTAAATTATGTAGAAAATATGCGGACATCTTTCATACTGAAAATCAATCACTAACTTTTACCAATCAAATTAAACATTGCATAAAAACTAAAGACGATGATCCGGTGTATATTAAATCATATAGGTACCCATTTGTACATAAACCTGAGGTCGAACGCCAAATAAAATCAATGTTAGAACAAGGTATTATACGCCCGAGTAACTCAGCCTACAGTTCACCAATATGGATTGTGCCGAAAAAGGCAGACGCCTCCGGAAGGAAGAAATGGCGTATCGTTGTGGATTACCGAAAACTCAACGAGAAGACCATCGATGACAGGTACCCCCTGCCCAACATTTCAGATGTCCTAGACAAGTTAGGGAAGTGCAATTATTTTTCAACGCTGGATTTGGCAAGTGGATTCCATCAGATTGAGATGAATCCAGAAGACATCCCCAAAACAGCCTTCAATGTGGAAAATGGCCACTATGAGTACGTCAGGATGCCATTCGGCCTAAAGAACGCCCCAGCGACGTTTCAACGGGCCATGGACAACATACTAAGAGGACTACAAAATGAGATATGTTTGGTTTATCTAGATGATATCATCATTTACTCGACATCATTACAAGAACATCTTGTCAACCTATCAAAAATATTCCAAAGACTGAGAGAAACTAATTTTAAGATCCAATTGGACAAGTCCGAATTTTTGCAAAAAGAAGTGGCTTATCTTGGTCACATCGTGACACCAGACGGGGTTAAGCCCAACCCGGACAAAATTATAGCAATAGAGAAATATCCATTACCAAAAACAACGAAGGAGATCAAAGGCTTTCTCGGTTTACTCGGATATTACCGCAAATTTATTAAAGATTTCGCGCGAATTACGAAACCATTAACTATTTGTTTAAAAAAGAATTCAAAAATTGAACATACCCCCCAATTTATAAAATGTTTCGAAGATTGTAAAAAATTACTAACTAATGAACCAATTCTACAATACCCTGATTTTTCTAAAGATTTTATTTTAACGACAGACGCGAGCAATGTCGCAATTGGCGCAATCTTATCGCAAGGGACTATTGGAAGCGATAAACCGGTAGCGTTCGCTTCTCGAACATTGAACGATTCGGAACAAAATTTTAGTACTATAGAGAAAGAACTTTTGGCCATTGTATGGGCGACAAAATATTTTCGGCCTTATTTATTCGGTCGTAGGTTCAAAATTGTAACAGATCACAAACCCCTCAAATGGCTAATGTCATTAAAAGAGCCAAACTCGAGATTAGTTCGATGGCGGCTCAAATTGGAGGAATTCGACTATGAAGTAGAATATAAAAAAGGTAAATGCAACACCAACGCTGATGCCCTTTCTCGCATTGAAATACACACAAAAGAATTCTTGGAATTTATGGATCAATATAATCGATCCCTGAGCACAATAGGACCAGAACCAAATAATACCGATAATCTGTCAATAATCGCAAATACCAGCGAACAACCAAGAATGGAAGACGTCACTGAAGAACCATGCCCACCAGCATTAAGAAGACCTACTACAGATACCGAAGGAACTATATCTGCAGACGAACCAGAAAGAAGAGACTCCGAAGAGACAATCTCTGCAGAGGAACCAGAAGGAAACGACACTGTGCATACAAGTCACGAAAATCCAATACAGGAACTTCCAATATCAGAAAAAGCACTAAATTTATTCGATTTTCAACTAGATATAACTTTTGTCTTACATTCACCCGCAAAACCAGAAATTAGACAAATATTTCCAAATAAAAAACGAATTTCCGCCCAGTTGTCTGTATTCGAATTAGAAAAAGATGTAATTGATTTTTTCAAAAATTATTTAGACCCAAAATTTACGTACGGTATTTATTTTAAAGATGAGACATTCGTACCGCAACTTTGCGAAATTTTACAAAAAACGTTTAAAAATTCAGCATACAAACTAATTAAGTGTAATAGCATTTTACAGCATGTTATAGAAAAAGACTTACAGAAAGATACAATAAAAAATTATCACGAAGGTAAAACCAATCACAGAGGGATTTTAGAAACTGAAACTCGCATAAGACGATCATATTACTGGCCCGGTTTAAAAAGTGATGTTACAAATTATATCAATAATTGCGAAATTTGCCAATCCAATAAATATGACAGAAATCCACCTAAACAAAAATTAATGATAACTCCTACACCATCAAGACCTTTCGAAATTGTTCATATTGATACCTTTCAGGCACAAGGACAAAAATTTTTGACACTTATCGATACTTTCTCTAAATATGCTCAAGCTTACCCCCTAGCAGGTATGTTGGGTACAGAAGTTGTTAAAGCTTTTCTAATTTTCATGACCCATCATGGCTTACCATCACTTGTAATTATGGATAACGGAACTGAATTAAAAAATTCCGTAGTACAAGAATTTTTTAAAATTCATAAAATTGAAACTCATTATATTACAGTCAATAATCCCCAATCTAATGGACCAATCGAAAGATTTCACTCTACCATCATTGAACACTTAAGAGTAATACGAGCAAAAAATAAAGGTAAAATCGATATTTTAAATCAAATGCCATATGCTGTATTAGGTTATAATAATTCCATACATTCAATTACCAAACAGAAACCTATTGACATTATTAACGGACATTTAAATACTAAAGACCCCTTTGACATGAATTTAAATCAACAATTAATGAATAATTATATGCAAGAACATCGCGAAACCACTAAGGAAATTTACAAAAAATTAAATGAACAATTATCTCAACAAAAAGAACATGTTATTGAAAGTCATAATGAACGACAGAATCGTCATGACCCTTTGACATATGAACCAGACACTGACGCATACAGGAAAATTACCACAAAAAATCGTAATAAATTAAATCCAAAATTTTCTAGAGACAAAGTTATTCAAAACAGGAAAATAAAAATAAAAACTATTGGTAATATATTACATAAACAAAATCTAAGAAGAGCCCGGTCTAATAAAAAGAAATTGTTACAGGAACCAACTGTTCATCCTGATCCTGGTGACATCCAAGATCATGCTTCAGGAAGTAACGATAACTAACCTAAATAAGAATCCTGGGATTCTCCCGTATAAATTAGGTACAGCCAAAGTTAAATCCAATACACACACCTTTATCCACTATTTTGACTTAGACCCTATCAAAAATGAGATAAGAATACTAAAACAGCTATATATAAATATAACTATTACAATAAACGAAACCCTCAATCAATCATACTATTTTGAATTGAGTAATTTTGATAGAGCTCTGCAATATCAATTAACATTAGCTGAACAAAAATTCAATTCTCTAAGCCCTACAGGTAGAGTTAAACGTGGTCTTATTGATGGATTAGGCACCATAATCAAAAGTATTTCTGGAAACTTAGATGCAAATGATGCTGCTCGTTACGATCAAGCAATTTCCGATCTGCAAAATAATCAAAAAGAAATGACTCAAAAATTAAACAGACAAATTTCTCTTACCACTCAAATGATTGATAATTTCAATAAAACAATGACATTAATTAGAAATAACCAAATTGTAATTACTTCCGCTTTAAATAAAATGAGAAAAGAATTAAATAAATTTATTTTTGACTTTAATCATTATCTGGAAATCAAAAATACCTTAGATCAAATTAGTTCGACATTAAATCTAATTTTGCAATTATTAAGTGATGTTGAAAATTCAGTCACTTTCGCCAGATTAGGTACATTGCATCCTAGCATTTTGAAAATCGATGAACTAGAATCAATTTTAGATACTATTATAAAATATAATACAGTCAATCAATTAATTTTTCCACGCAATTCAAAAAATACTCATAGGTATTATAATTTAGTTGACACTGAGGCTTACTACTCAGGTACAAAAATTGTTTTCGTGGTTCATTTCCCAATTATTTACCCCCAAATATTTTCCTATTATCATCTTTACTCGATTCCTACCCAAAACCTCACAACAATTGTTCCAAAAAATACCTATCTGGTTATGAACGAAAACCTCTACGAGTATACATCGATACCTTGTATCAAGTTACACCCTGACTACTATTGCCCTGAAAATAATTTAATCAACGGGATCAATAAAGAAGATTGCATCTTTGAATTATTACGATTGGAGTCCACCCACGAAAATTGTGTAGTTACACCCATACAAATCGCCGATACTGTGGTGCAACAAATCGACGAATCACATTACATAACAGTTTTCCCAAAACCCACTAAAATACGAACGGTATGCCAACGTACGGACCTTACAACACTACAAGGAAACTATCTTATCAACCTACCTTTTGGATGTCAGTTCCAAACAAATGAATCGATTTATGTTAATGAAAAATCAATCAGTGAAGGCCATCCAATGCTTCTACCAGAAATCATTATTCAACATAATTCACCTGTACCTTCTCCAACCAAAATAAATTTAGAAAACGTCGAACTTGACAAAATTCATGAGCTACAGAAACAACAACGAAGTCTGACACCTATCGATCTCACTCCAAATCGAATTACATGGACCAATACTTTTTGGACAATCCCAATATATATTATTTTAATTTTTACTGGCCTATATTTCACATATGCATTTATCCGAAGAAGAAGAAGGACTACCAACGAACCCGATAGTGACCAGCCGCAACCCAGCACTTCGGCATTTTTCACCCCTTGAAATATACCTCAATTTAGGGATGGAGGAATTATGTCAGCCGCCTTGCAACTGCGCTAGCAGTCCTTATCTCAATTCTTGGAAAAGTGCTGACAGCAACATCTTGAGACCTATATTTTGTTCTGCATCCATACAGTCAGTCAGGATATAACATTGAAATTGTAAACACATACTTACAACAAATATTTTAATTAAACCAAAATTCAAATTGTGAAAGTTTTGTTTTTTTAAAAACCGGAAATCGGCGACGAAGTATATAAGTAGCTTCTGCTCGTACATTATTATTATTATTATTATTATTATTATTATTATTATTTTTTTTTTTTTTTTTTTTTTTTTACTAAAAGCCAGTCACCCCTTTCTGTGGCTCCGACTCACACAGAAGGTGCGCTGGTAATACCAGCAATCACTCCTCGCGTCCGCTCGGTTAGTGATTACTGGGCCGAGTCGTGTGCCCTGAGTAGACGTAGTGAGCCGAGAATTACGGCCTTCTGCATGCGACCGGCTAAGATTTCTGCCGAGTTTCGGCATGCCGGTATGTTCTTTAATTCAGAAAGCAGTGTATCTCTCGCTCCACCAAGGGCTCCTATAATCAGTACCTTCAATTTAACAGTATGGTCTGGATAGAGTCTACGGAGTTCGAAGATTAAATCTCGATATTTTGTCCGTTTCTCCTCCTCTTTCAAAACAATGTTACCATCACCGGGTGCCGAGAACTCGATGACGAACATTGTCCTGATTTGGTGGTCGAGGAGGACTACGTCAGGCTTGTTGGCTTGTATTTGCCTGACGGTGGAAAACGAATAGTTCCAATATATTCGGCACTTCTCGTTTTCCACAACGGACTCAATATCCCCCGGAGCGTAAGGCAGCACTGGTGTCTCGTCTATCTGATACGAGTGCCTTAAATGATAATAAAGCACCCGCAACGCTGCGTTGTGTCTATGGATATAGGCCGAGACTGCATATACCGGACAAGCCGACAGTAAATGCATCAATGTCTCCGGCGCCCTACGGCAGGCCCTGCAGCTGACATCAGGGACCTCCATACCCATGACACGACTCCGATAGACGAGCGTGTTAAATACACCATCTTGGCAAGCCATGATGAATCCCTCGGTCTCTGAATTTAGCCCGGCTGACCTTAAGAAAGCAAAGGTCAGCCTTTCGGATAAGCCCAGGGCTTCCATATTCCTATAGAAGACCCCGTGCATGGGCTTATCCTTGTGAAGCTGCAGAGCTCTTAAATGCTCTGCAGCTTTTACTTGGGCTTTTAACTGAACGGGTTCCAACTCGGTGACAGAGTTGTGATTGGCCCATTCGGTATCGAAGACGAGACCGAGATCATCGGCTGCTCTACGTGCTGCCTTAAATAAAAATGCTCCTATCCCTGCATGTTCGTGATCTCGGACCATGCAGAGAAGGGGATCCGAACTCCTGATAACTTTACAGGCTCCGTCCAGAACCATCCTGTTATGAAGACACTCCAAACTCAAGAGTCCACGACCTCCGCGATATCGTGGGAGATATAGCCGTGGAACGGACGATCTAGGATGCAAACTCCTACTGAGATGCATCCTCTTTCGGGTTACTACGTCGAGTTGTCGCAGCTCCTCCTATGTCCATTTGACTACTCCGAAGGAGTAGACAAGGATCGGAACGGCAAGCATGTTTGTTGCAGACACCTTGTTCTTCCCCGACAGTTCTGAAGACCAGATCTGTCGGAGGCGGTGCTGATACTTGCCGCGGAGAGCGTTTTTTATGACACCTACCTCTTGGGTGGAGCGTTGCTCAAGACCCAAGTAGGCGTACGACTCTCCGGCATCTAAGTGATGTAAGATGCTTCCGTCTACTAGCTGCGCATCCTCTGCGTATTCCCGGCTTCGTCCTCTCTTGAGATGAACCAGTGCACATTTGTCCAACCCGAACTCCATCCCGATGGCCTGCGTGTACTCCTGCACCACCCTCAGGGACTGGCGTAATTCCCTTTCTCCGGAGGCATAAAGTTTTAGGTCATCCATGTAAAATAGATGGGTGACCTTATGCCTCCGATCGCCGGGGGTGCCGCAGTTATAGCCACGGGTCTTCCTGAGGGACACGGACAACGGCAACAGTGAGATGCAAAACAGAAGGGGGCTAAGGGAGTCTCCCTGAAACACGCCCCTTCTAAACGACACCGGCTCTGTCCGGACTCTAGTATCACCCGATGTTATGGTAAACCGAGTCCTCCAGAGCGGCATCAGTTCTTGAATGCATCTCACTATAGGACCGGGCACCACAAGGCATTGGAGCAAGTGAATTATTAGCTCATGCGATGTCATATCGAATGCCTTGCGGTAGTCGATCCAGGCCATGGAAAGGTTTCGCTTGTACTGCACGGAGTCCTGCGTGATACATCTGTCAATCAACAGATTCTCCTTGCAGCCAGCGACACCCCTCTTAGACCCTCGTTGTTCGTATATCCCCTCGAAAACCGGCTCAACTGCTAGGAGTACTCGCGTGTACAAGATGCGTGTAAACACCTTGTAACAGGCGTTTAAGCAGGTTATCGGTCGGTAGTTCTTTGGGTTGGACAAATCTCCGGTCTTCGGGATTAGCACGGTTCGCCCCTCAACAACCCAAGAAGGAGTTTGCTGCTCCCCATTTAGCCATGTGGTAAAAATTCTGGCTAAATGGCGGTGGATACTAGGTAATTTTTTCCACCAGAAGTTATATATCCCATCGGGACCTGGAGCAGCAAAGTTCTTAGAGCCCGCAAGAGCCCTTTGAACCTCTTCAGGGGTTATCGGGTGGCACACTTCTTCTGGTCGCTGAAGACCTTCGCAAAAGTCTTCAAAGTGTGCCAGGGCTGGAGTGTCTCTTTGGAGTGGGAGCTTCTGCTCGTACAGCGCCTTCCAAAAGTTTTCCACCTGATCTACAGTCGGTGGATTTTCGACAACAGGTTGAGGCGGTTACCCGCCTCACTAGTGACTTTTTGCATGTCACTAGCATCCGTATCCTATCAAGGCAGTGCTGTTTGATGGTACGCAGCACCACCTCATTAAGTGTGTGATGGACGCGTCTTAAATTAGCGGCGATTCGCCGTAATTTTTGCGTGAAAGGCCTATTGGCCGCCATATAGTCCATCACACATTGGATACGAGATACCTGTTGTCTTGCCGACTGGATCTTGGCCTCCATCTTCCGTACACGCCACTCCGCTCTCTCTCGCGGAGAGGAAGAGTTGTTCGCCCTCTCCATATGAGAGAAGCTCTCGGCGGCAGTGTACAGGGCACAATTTATGTGCCAGATGTCAGCCTCTTCTGGAAGCGATGCTTGAACTTCAGCATCCACTCTGGCCAGGTCTTGTGGCCTAGGGGGTCTTATGCGATGTAACCCCCTTCTGGTACTGAGGCCCTCTACTATTGGTGGAACGGTGAAGACCGCATCCTCAACTGGTTCATTAGGCAGCCTTTCAGCTACCTCATTCGCCAATCGGGGCGCAGTCCTCACATAGCCCTTTCCACGAAGATAGGATACATAATCACGCAGATTCTGCGGCGTGAAGGCATCATGCTCTGGGTGTAATTCACACCACAGGGCATGCATACGTGCCATGTATCCCCTCCGTATGGGCTCACTGCTTTCATAGCAATGCAGCAGGTCGTCCCTCAGCTCGTCGGTCCACTCAAAGCGTCCATGTCGTTGGCGTGCGTCGTTTTCAGGCAATCCATCCATTTGGGCCCCACCACCTTGCCCATGACCCCTATCCGAACGGGGTCGATCGTGGGGGCCTCCTCTTCTGCCATTTGGAACAAGAAGTTCGGGCTTACCGGGGAGTTAGCCCAGTAAGCCCACGGCCGACACTAGAGGGGAATATGTTATCCCCTCCCGGGTGCGCTGGTGCTGCCGGTCCGGTTTTGCACCCCAGCTGGAGTAAGTGGTGTCGCTACTCACCAAAGGCCAGATGGATGTTGTGCGGCCCCTCCTGTATTATTATTATTATTATTATTATTATTATTATTATTATTATTATTATTATTATTATTATTATTATTATTATTATTATTATTATTATTATTATTATTATTATTATTATTATTATTATTATTATTATTATTATTATTATTATTATTATTATTATTATTATTATTATTATTATTATTATTATTATTATTATTATTATTATTATTATTATTATTATTATTATTATTATTATTATTATTATTATTATTATTATTATTATTATTATTATTATTATTATTATTATTATTATTATTATTATTATTATTATTATTATTATTATTATTATTATTATTATTATTATTATTATTATTATTATTATTATTATTATTATTATTATTATTATTATTATTATTATTGTATACGGTGAAAATATTTTTCATCACCTATTAAACTCAGTTAACAAAAGTAAAGCATTATATAGGGAATTGGATCATTAAGAGTATGTTTGTAGACAATAATAGCAACACAATTTTAGAGATTATAACAGGAAGAATGTTTAGTTCATGAAAATAATACATACACAAAAATAGGAGACCAATTTTCCACCAACAGCACTATCTTACACGTTACTAGACGTGTGATTCGCCAACCAATTTGACATTATCAGGAGATGGTTAAAACTGAGCTTTAGTCATTGTTTTTATAGTAGTTAAGTTTTAATTTGTAGTTTACCACTATACCACATTACGGTTCCCACTATATTAAAACTGGTTAAATTTTAATTCTTTATTTTCAACGATGACAAAATTCTCTCATTATAAGATATATTCTTCAAAGGTGCTTTACTCCATTACTGGTATAAGAATTACACTAGCGAGTGGTTAGATTCTACCACGGCCTAAAGTGTTTATTTCAAACTGGAGTGATCCTATATGTACCTGGTTTGGTGTAAAATGGGTGTTTGGTGTAAAAATTCAAATTTTACACTACATTTTAGAACATGTAAATTAAATTTAATGACCTTATTTATTACCTTAGTTAAACAAGTAGCCTGTTACTTGACATAGAGCTCGTTCTTGGATCGCTCTTAAGTAACAGGCTAACTTCTGGATTCAGACCAAAAAACTTGAATTGTTTACACAGAATTGGAAAACAGCTCAGCAATTTTTTTTCATTTTAAAACTTTTTATTAACTATTTGCATACAGGTTGTTTTATAATGTTTAAGTACAGTTTACAATATATAATCTTCGTTGTGTTACCTGTGTTCATATGCTTACGCATATATACGATGACATCTCGGCTTCTGCTGGTAGTTCTTTCTTTCTATAATATAAGAGGGCCTGGTTGATCTTTGACGTCCTTAAACTTATTGTTTATTAATTCACTAAAATTCACGATTATTACGTTTATTATTAGTAAATATTATTTCATAATAATTGTGAGTATGTAATTTATTCTTATTTAGATTGTTTTTATTTGAATTTTTGTAGAGGAAAGTGCTTTAAAAACCGACTTTTGAGGACAGCACAATGATGAAGACTATCTCGCAGTCCCTACTTCCGTCCGTCTAAGACCCGGTGTCAACACCAAAATACCTTATTAGTTTCAGAATTGACAAAAGTGATGATTAAACTAACTTCTAGTGAAGGGCGATAGTGGTGATTAAACTAATCTCTAGTGAAGGGCGATATAAATTAACAGGTGCAAAAGAACAAATAATTCTTCAACTTGAAAAACCACCTACGCAAACAATAACAATATCTAAACTTATTTGCTTAATATTTGTATTGTATTGCGTTAAACTAAAGAAATTCATACAATTAGTAAGAGCTAAATATAGATCTTGAATGACAAGCCCCTGTTATTTAAGTTGTATATGTAATAATTAGTAAGATGAAATTCCCTTACTTAATTAAATTTCATAGAAATATTATGTAATTTGGAACACTTAACATATAAATATTTTCGTGATAAACGAATTCTTTATAATAACATTGTATGATATGATACTATTGAACTAAAGTACAAATTGTTGCCTTGAGAAAGTGAATGTCTATAGACATCTACTTAGATAAACATAATAATATTTATCTAGCATATTTTGAAGGAAATATTATAACAATATGTGGGACACACCTTTATGCTACACAGAGTTCAATACATGGATAAAGTCTTAATGTGAATTTCCTGGAGCATCGGAAACGCGGCAGTCATTATTTTACGTCAGACGCCGACACCGAAAGTATTAGCAAAATCCATAGTTGGTGACCAAAAAGTCCATAAAGATAAGCAGTAATATATTGTAAGAACATTTTATATAAAGTAGCTGGGCGTTTAGATGGTTTTATTTTCATTATCTTTAAAACGCTTCTGCCATGCATCATCACACTGGGTTTCGGCCAACTTTAGGCACGTAGTCGTAAAGATGTGCAGGACTTCGAGTCGCAGTTTTAAAAAGCTAAAAGGGAATATATTTTACCACCTTACTGTGGAATATGAACATGAGTGGTATTTTTAATGAAATTTATTTTACCAGGCCCTGATTGCGCTATAAATTATATTAAAATTAAATCATTTTGAAAACGTGCTGCTGGAAGTTTCAGTGTAATGCGGCTATTAATTACTAATAATTTTTATATTGTAAGTATAATTCCACAGTTATGAATAGGAAAAATAGTAGTTGATAATTTCGGATAAGATCTGATTTTTCATTGGAGCAGTTGATACATTGCAACAATATACCAACTCCAACATACTGTCTTTTACTAAAAACTCCTATTACATACTATTACAGAAAAACATACTATCTTGTAATTTATTAATATAAATCAATAAATTTACATTTGTAATTTCTTTGTCAATATTATTACAGTTTCACTTTTAAAAATTAGATATATTGTTTTTCAAACACAAAGTAAATTCATCACGATTCTAATCAGCAATATCAATCCAAACTTTTAATTTATATTATAATCAAAACTTAAAATTAATCAATATTTTTAGGGCATTTATTCTGTTCATGATAGAAATCGAAGGATAATTTATTAAGTAATATATAGAGCCATGAAAAATATTAGTGATTTTATCTGCTGTCAGCTAATGGCATTTAGCATTTATAAGACTAAAAACAAAGTTTCGTTGAAGGTTATTAATTTAAAGTTTTTATCAATTGTAAAAATTTAATTAATTATAGTGTGTTAATTGGAACAATGTGTGAAATTATCAGTGTGTGATATAACAATGTATAAAATTAGTCTGGCATATTTTCAAAATATGTATAGTAATAAAAACTAGATCGAATAAGCCTGAGGTGCTCAAAAGATGCCGAAGAGCTATATTAGTTGAAAGGCGACAAATTAGTTTGTAAGCAACAACTGACAGCAACAGAGAAATTTAAAAATGTATTATTTGTAAGCTACGTCGCCCCCTGAGTGCCGCCCGTGTGTCAAGAAGATGCTGACACAAGCAGGACCACGACGGCAAGGGCAACGCGGACTAACAGGAGGCAGTCAGGGGATATACGAAACGGGACGGTAACAAAGTAACAAAGTGGTACCCAATTGATGTTCGTGGTCTGATGGTTATTTTTAGTGTTGTGTGTATATATACATATATAATATCTACCCGTATTAAACGTATATGTTGAATTGAAGCCACCGTGTGTCTTTAAGTGCAGCGGTGGGATACCTTTGAGGTTTTCACGCGGGTGTGTACCTTGAAGGTACTCAAGGCCTCCATTGTGTGCTCGTAAGTGACGGACACTAAACGAAACCTACAGTGCAGGTGAAAAGACACGTCAGTACTTTGAATGTTGCATATTGTACTTATGAACAAGTAATTTATGTCTGTGCATGTATGCAATACGTAATTTTCCACTGTATATTGTGAACGGTGACCTCATTGAACCGCTGAGTCCGATTTTTGGTGTGTGACCATAATATAAACAATCTAGATTACGGAGTCGGATAAACTTAACGCACTATCAGTGTTATTTGTTTAAACCGTGATAATAAAGAGTTCTTTATAAATTAGAACTTCGTTAAGAGTTCCTTGTTATTAATCGCAGTCTCTTAAATGTAAATATATAAATAAATTGGGCTTGTTAAACTCTCTTTAATAAACGATGGGTAAAGAGCGTTCGCGCGACAAAAATGATAAACGGACGAGCTTGCGTTATGAGCGTTTTCGCGCGGAGAGATGCCCGAAGCGCGTGATTCTCGATCACGTCATGAAACACGTACGCCGTCGAACGAAAGGAATACCGTGGACAAGGATCGCAATCGCATACAGAAATTAGAGGAAATGGTGGAACGTTTAATGAGACGCGACTCTCAGTCAAGTGATAGGAGTTCAAACATGGTACGCATGACGGTAAAAGTAGATTCTATTCCTGAATTTGCACCAGGAAATCCTAATCTGACGTCTGCAAAATGGGTAGACAGGATTGAACAGTTAGCACAGATTAACAAATGGGACGAAAATATTATGATCTATCATATGCAAAGCAGACTTACTGGTCTGGCACGAATGTGGTATGATAATTTAACGACATATAATTATTCGTGGAAAGAGTGGAAGACGCTGATAAAACGTACATTCCCTGATCATCACGATTTTTTGTCTACGTTAAGAAAATTGGTCAACAGAAGCAAGTTGTCCACAGAATCAATGACGCAATATTATTTTGCTAAGCTGGAGCTATTACAAGCATGCGAGATCACCGGTACAAAAGCAGTATCGTGTTTGATCGATGGGATCAGGGGTCGAGCCTTACAAAATAGCGCAAAGGCTGGACGATACGAAACTCCAGAGCGTTTATACGAAGAATTCTTGTCCACTCTGACCGACGATGACGTGAACGATACCACTGAATATGATAAGAGATTCAATAGACCATTTGATAAAAAACGATTAACGGAAAAAGGGTTGTCTCATAGATTTTAACCCTATCAACGACTAAAAGAAACCACCAAACCCAAAATGCTAAAATGCTATAATTGTAATACTCCTGGCCACGTATCCAGTAGATGTCCGAAACCACGAGTCGAATGCAAAAGATATAAGTTCCTTGGTCACAACGAAGATGAGTGTAAAAGACGATTCAAAATGAAAGAGCCCAAATATTAAACTTATCGAAGAAAGCAATAAAGAATTATGTTATTTCGTTGATTGTACGTTAAATGGACAGCCTACTAGAGGTTATGTGGACACTGGCTGTGGCCTTGTCATAATACGGCAAACAGATACCCAGAGTCTACAATTAATGTATGGTTCCTCCACAAAAGTATTAAAGGGCTACGGTGGAAGCCTCATACCAGCTGTCGGCGAAACAAATGCAATTCTTGAAGCTGATTTAATCCAGGCCAAAGTACAAGTCGTAGTTGTTTCTGATTTGGTACAGTCAGTGCCACTCCTGATAGGGCAAACTTTTATTAACCAAAGTGATGTGACGGTAGTCATAAAGGATAATCGACTCAGACTTTTCAAAAGTTGTTTAGCTGCTCTTCCAGAGGTCGAACGACTTTTCCCAAGGAAGATACCCCTCTGGTCGAAGGACGCTGTAGTAATTCCATCCAACACTATTGGACTTATAGAGGTCTACGGACCGGACGATTGCAACGGTGAGGTCTTCATCGAAGAAGTGAAGAGTTCCGAACCAGGGTCCAAATACACCATTCTAAGCTGTGTCACGAATGCCCGGGGTGGAGTCATCTCCATGCGGAACCTCTCTTCCAGCGATCTGGCCATTCAGCAGTCCAATTTACTAGCAAGAGGTCGACCATGCATGCCGGAGGCACTGCACCAAGAGGTAAGTGTTTTACATATTGACAAATGTAAATTAAAATTATTTCAGCCAGAGAATATTGCTACTCAAGTAGACAATAAGTTATCTTCCGATCGTCGATCTAAATTGTTGAATATCTTAAATTCATTTCGTGATTGTTTTGCCCAAAACACGATGGAATTGGAAAAAACAAACATCACTGAGATGCAAATACTTCTTTCCTCGGATGAGCCGGTAACCTATCGGCCATACCGTTTGTCTTTCACTGAATGAGAAAACGTTAGGATCTTAGTCCAAGATCTTCTAGATAATGGCATCATCCAAGAATCATCCTCACCATATTCGAGTCCAATCCTACTGGTTACGAAGAAGACAGGAGAGACTCGCATGTATGTGGACTATATGGCTCTAAATGCGAAGACGATTAAGGATCGGTATCCCTTGCCACGAATTGACGAATATTTAGATAGGATTCGGGGTAGTAAATATTTTACAACACTTGATTTAGCCCAGGGTTATCATCAAATCGCCATGGCTGCAGAGTCCGTACCCAAAACTGCGTTTATTACACCAGATGGCCATTATGAGTATCTCCGAATACGTTTCGGTCTTGTGAATGCTCCAACCGAATTACACACAGATGCCTGCAAAAATGGAATAGGAGACAAACAACACAAGCCGAAAAGAACTATCATTCATTTGAACTGGAGACGCTGGCAATGGTGCAGTCCATGCAACAGTTCCTTGTGTATTTGCTAGGTATTTCATTTAAAGTAGTCACGGATTGTAGTGCCGTCCGAAGTACGATGTTAAAACGAGATCTTATACCACGAATAGGTAGATGGTGGATGGCAACACAAGAATATGACTTCACAGCAGCATACAGACCAGGTCACAATATGGAGCACGCTGATGCTTTAAGCCGGAATACTATTGAAAACTGTGAACCCACCGTGGAATGTTCGATGCTGCAAATAGACCTTAATGAAAGTGAATGGATCCTTGCTGCACACCCAAAGGACGAATATTATAAGAATATACATAAAACACTGAAGCGAGAAACTAAAACTGCTGAAAAAAAGACGACATCAGAAAAAATTTGTTATAGAAAATAACCGACTATTTAGGAAAATACCACTTGGGAACAGATGGGTAGTATCTAAAATATCTCAAGAGTGAAATATTATTTAACCACCATGACAACGTTGGTCATTTTGCAACTGAAAAGACATTAGATCTAATCAAAAGAAAGTACTGGTTCCAGAATATAACGAAATATACGAAAAGATATGTCTCTTGCTGCCTAGCTTGTCTCTACAGCAAAGAAGTGACGGGTAAGCAACCAGGTATTTACATCCCATCAAAAAGTTTGATATCCCTATGCATACCCTGCATATTGATCACTTGGGTCCCTTCGTGCCAAGTAAAAAGAAAAACACACATATTATAACAGCAATTGATGGATTTACAAAATTCCTGTTCATAGAGGCCGTGCAAACGACTAAGGTAGGGCCAGTAATAACGTTTCTGGACGAAATCATTAATACGTTTGGTGTACCTCTACGGTTAATATGTGATCGAGGAAGTTGCTTTACCAGCAAGACCTTTGCAGAGTACTGCCAACGTCTAGGTATAAAGGTAAATTACGATGCAACGGCAACTCCACGGGCAAACGGCCAGGCAGAACGATATAACAGAACCATTTTAGCGTTACTTGCCAGTACTTCTGATGATGAAAGACGATGGGACGAGACCATACAACAGATACGATAGGGTATAAATACGACCGTAAATAAAACGACTAATAAAACCCCATACGAATTATTGGTGGGATTTTAGCCACGACAAGCAAACGATGCTTATTTGAGCTCTGAGGTATGCTCTCCTAAACGAGATGAAAATTTATTGGAGACAAGAGCTGCTACCTCTAAACGTATACAGTCATTGCAATCCCGCCAAAAAGAAAGTTACGATGCTAAACGTAAGGCACCAACTAAATACGTAGTGGGTCAACACGTCCTGATCCGCAAGGTAATAGGGACAAATGATGGTAAAAGTAGAAAACTTTTACCAAAATTTAGTGGTCCCTATGTAATGACGAAAGTATTAGATAACGATCGCTATGTTGTGAACGATTTGCCAGGGGCAACGAGGTCCCAAAAGCCTTACGAAGGTGTAATAGCGATAGACAAATTGAAGCCATACGATACGGCTCTTGATAGTGATGATGACGAAAACATCACTGACGATGACCATTAGGGAACACGAAAAATCACTACCGAGTCGACTCAACACGTATGCCCACGAACGTACAGGCAGTAACTAAAACGTAGTAAAATACGAGTGAATACACATGTGTACCACGAACACGATGCTAGCAATATGAACCCTCGACGAGAGGATGAACTGAAAGTCAGTTAAAAAAAAAAAAAATAAATAACAAAGTAACCATAACGTACTAATAATTACTATTATGTTTGTCTAGGTACCCCACGAGGACGTGGAGAAGGGTAGCGTAGCCGAGCTGTAAGCTACGTCGCCCCCTGAGTGCCGCCCGTGTGTCAAGAAGATGCTGACACAAGCAGGACCACGACGGCAAGGGCGACGCGGACTAACAGGAGGCAGTCAGGGGATATACGAAACGGGACGGTAACAAAGTGGTACCCAATTAATGTTCGTGGTCTGATGGTTATTTTTAGCGTTGTGTGTATATATACATATATAACATCTACCCGTATTAAACGTATATGTTGAATTGAAGCCACCGTGTGTCTTTTATATTAAACAATAATTTTATGTAAGTACCTGTTATTATTAAGTTAACCTTAAATAAACCTCACCAACAGTAAAATCACAGCATAGTTTTATAATTTTTTAGTAAAAGTTATGGAAATGTCTTTGTATTTAAATGAATTAATATGTGCAAATGTATTCATAGATTTTTGTATACTGTAGAAAAAAAATAAATCATTTTTTAATAAACGTTATGTTGTATATGTATATTCGATTTATATCGACTTTTATATAAGACAATCACTTAATGTTTAATGCATTATACATTAAAAAAATAAATAGGATTACACATCATTTAATATGACAACAAATTCAACCCCTATCAATTACATATTTTAACACAGAGCACATAAAATTATACTTGTGTTTTTAGAATAAAAAATTCTATACATGTATAGAATTTCACAAACTCTACAGATTATTCACCGAAATATATAACACGCCACATAAATTAGACAATCCCCAAATGGAAAGCTGAAGCTATCTGCGCTTGAAAACGCTCATCCCCAACCTGCATTGCCAGTAACGCCGGCGCCGTTGGGAGTCGAACCCAAAATCGGATTGAAATTTAATAAGAAGCTAGTCGTGTTTTCCATAAAATGCGGTCCAATTAACTGAGCTACCGTACTATCATGATGATATATCAATTAATTAGATTCAAGATCAGAATTATGATTTTCTGAAGTTATATTATCCACTGCCCACCAAACCTGCCGTTCTATAGCTTTCACTTATTTCCAGTTATTTCCAGGAGAACGATTGCAAAGGGTGCTCTGGCCTATCAACCATATGATCTTTCATATTTCGTTTCAACTGAATACAGTTGTTGTAAAATCGTTAGAATAAATACATGTGTAGCTATAAAAAGAACACAGAATGAATTAGACAGTACGAGCGTAAAATAACATTATCTTCTATCATTATTATTTTAAGCTCCTATTTTGATATTACACTTTTCTATCTTAAGTCCAGTTTATATTTGTTTAAAAGGTCTCTTTATCCTTTACCACAGATAGCATTTCTTAAATCTAATTATTACAACAAAAATAATTGCTGTCAACTAATTACAAATTCTTATAATTTTGTAGTAACTGTTCTGCCAAACGGTATTCACATTTTCAGATAATTTTAACGTTATAAATAATTTTTTACATGATTTGGCCTATATAAAGTAGTTCACTTAATTAACTTAATTAACTTTGCTGATTTCACTCTGCTGACCTGTTTGTTATATTTTAGGCTTGAAATATATTAGGACTGAAAT
Organism: Rosalia funebris; assembly: GCA_037954035.1. NCBI lineage: Eukaryota > Metazoa > Arthropoda > Insecta > Coleoptera > Cerambycidae > Rosalia > Rosalia funebris. The sequence continues at coordinate 32,705,828 of JAZFAV010000020.1, read as the reverse complement.
CTTATATTTCAATTCATTTCTCATAATATACCATACATAAATTGTATGATAAAAGATTATGTCAATCATTAAGAGAAATATTACCTGAAAAGGTGTATATCCAAAATAAATAGTTATCGACATTAATGAGATTTAAACACAATCATTCAAAAATAACCATTGTATATAATTTAATATTTTATGCAATTTACAATTTAATATTTTTTATAATGCAAAATAAATAATCACTCTATGACATTAAATATGTAGGTTGTAGCACAATTAGCGAAATGCGTAGGTTAGCACAAGATAGGAAAAGCTGAAGGTTAGCGTCCAACCAGTCTTAGGACTGATGACCTCATGATGATGATGACATTAAATAGCAGTTAAGACATTTTAAAGAAGTTTGAAAACACAGAAACCTCCCCATAAAGGATCCAACGACATCCCACAAACATCCAACGACAATATTGTGCTCATTCCATCTCTCAGGACCACATTACGAATGACATTATCGCAGGTACCTCCAAAGGAGAATATAGGTCACCCACCCACGCAGTGGACGCGGTGCAAAGTATGTACTGCAGTTATATTAGTTCCTCGTCGGCCAACATATTATCAAGTATTAGAGTAAAAATATAAAAAACATACAACATACTTCACGTAAAATTTTACAATGTAATATTTCAAGTGAAGACGTCTAATAGCAGTTCTATCAATCAATGAAGGAGGCTATATAATCCAGATATATTTACTATCATAAATATTTCTCTTTTTTTTTAGAAATCAATGAGATCTGTGTTAATAGACAAGCTAATTTTTGTTTAATTTTAAAAATTCTAAAAATCATATAAAAACGATATACAAATTATGTCAGCCACCTTACAACTGCGCTAGCAATTCTTATCTCAATTCTTAGAGAAATTCTGACAGCAACATATTAAAACCTATGCTTTATTCTGTATTCATATAGTTAGTTCTGATATAACATTCGAATTGTAAAGACATACTTACAATAAATATTTTAATTAAACTAAAATTCAATTTGTGAAAATTTTGTTTTTTTAAAAACCGGAAATCGGCGACAAGGTATATAAGTGGCGCAGTCGGGAACGGACTTTTCGTGGGACTTTCATCGTGAAAAACCTGTGAGTTTCAACTCTTAAACGAAAAAACGGACTTCAAAAGCAATAAGCAAAAACAATCAGGATTTAGAGAACACCTTAGTTAAGTTTTTCAGTCAACTAAAAATCAAAACGAAAAGTAATTCTAGTGAAAGTAGTAAGAGTAGTGAAAGTAGTTCTTTAGAAAATAATTTAAATATGACGAATGATCAAGTACCAATTTTAGATATTAAAAATCTATCAATTATTCCAAATTTTGATGGCAATCCAAATAAATTACATAGATTTATTAGTGCTTCGGAATCAATATTAAATCATTATTTAATAGACAAAATGCTAATACGAGTAATTTCTAAAATATACTTTTAATGAATGGTATTTTAAATAAATTAGAGGGAAGAGCAGAAGAGATTGTCGCAATAAACGGCACATCAAATTGGGACGATATAAAAATTGCTTTGCTTCAAAATTTCGGCGATCAAAGAGATGAAAATTGCTTGAATCAAGATTTAGTAAATTTAAGACAAAAACCAAATGAAACACCGTATCAATTTCACGAAAAGGTATTCATTTGCTAAATACAATCTGTAATTATATTGACCTTCATTGCGACATTGCAGAAAGGCAATGTAAACGTAGTTTTTTTCACAAAACAAGCTTTAAAAACATTTTTGGCAGAATTAAGAGAGCCTTTAGGACTTATAATTCGTGCAATGAGACCCACAACTCTTGCCCAAGCTTTACAATTTATTTCTGAGGAAGATAACGTTAAATATTTTCAAAAATCTATTCCAAATTCCAATGTTTTAGTTAAGAAACTTGTTGTTAATCACTCACGAAATTTTTATAACCCCTCATTTTCACAAATGAGTGGCCCTTCTAGACCAATAATGCACCAACAATAACCAACGAGTTCTAATTTTCCACGCGGTCCAATAAATATTCAAAGACATCTTAATTCACCACATCAAAGATTTTTGACTAACTCACGAGTTTTTGGCAGACCACAAAATGTCTAGAAACCATCAAGTAATAATAACAATCAACAAAATAAACCAACGCCAATGAGTGTATCGACTAGAAATACGACACCCCAATTAAGACGACAAACGCAAAATAATTTTTTCCAAAATAATAGCCTAAATTCATTTCGGAAGAATTATTTAATGCCGAATTAGATAATCAACCAATAATTGATAACCCTGAATATTCTTATGACGTAGAACAGACATATGAATATTCATATCCTGATGAAGAACAATCCGAAAATTTTCAAGAGGACCTGTATTCGATCGATGAAACATAGTAGAATATCATATTTCGACCAATAAAAAAGAGCTGCCATATATTCAAATTTCAAAACCACCCCTAAAACTTCTTTTAGATACAGGCAGTACTAAATCATTTTTAAATCCCGAAATTGCCTGGAAATATTATTATGACAAAATTTCTTATGAACCTTTTACTGTATCTGCACTATTTCAAACATCATCTCATAAATATTTCGCAGAAATTCCTATTTTTCCAGAATTTAAACAAAAAGAAAATTTAAAATTGTATCTTTTTAATTTTCATAACGTTTATGACAGACTTATTGGACTTGATAATTTAAAACTTTTAAATGCCCAATTAGATTTTGTAAATTCAAAATTTGTAACACCTAATTGTTCTATTCCTATTCATTATCAGCAATTAGGTCAACAAGTTTTATTAAATTTAAAAATTAGTCCACATACTCGCACAGTAACCAAAATTCCTGTTACTCAAAAACAAGGTAAAATAATTATACCCCATCAGCAAATTAAAAATTGTGAAATACCTGAAACTCTATCCGTGGCAGAAAATGGCTTTGCTTTAGTAGAAATATCCAATGAAACAGATAAAGAAATTATATTCCCCTTAACAGACCCAATTAAAACCATACCATTTTCGGAAAATAATTATGAACTATATTATGTAGACATGACTACCACAAGTGACAAAAAAAAATAATTTAGACATTAATAAATTAATTCGCACATCCCATATGAATCCCGAGGAACGCGAACAACTACTTAAATTATGTAGAAAATATGCGGACATCTTTCATACTGAAAATCAATCACTAACTTTTACCAATTAAATTAAACATTGCATAAAAACTAAATACGATGCTCCGGTGTATATTAAATCATATAGGTACTCATTTGTACATAAACCTGAAGTCGAACGCCAAATAAAATCAATGTTAGGACAAGGTATTATCCGCCCGAGTAATTCAGTTACTCGGGCGGATAACTCAGTAACCCAGTTCTACTATGAAGTAGAATATAAAAAAGATAAAAGCAACACCAACGCTGACGCCCCTTCTCGCATTGAAATACACACAAAAGAATTCTTGGAATTTATGGATCAATATAATCGATCCCTGAACATAAAAGGGCCAGAATCAAATAATACCGATATCTGTCAATAATTGCAAATGCCAGCGAACAACCAAGAATGGAAGACGTCACTGAAGAAACATGCCCACCAGCATTAAGAAGACCTACTATAGATACCGAAGGAACTATATCTGCAGACGAACCAGAAAGAAGAGACTCCCGAAGAGACAATATCTGCAGAGGAACCAGAAGAAAGCGACACTGTGCATACAAGTCACGAAAATCCAATACAGGAACTTCCAATATCAGAAAAAGCACTAAATTTATTCGATTTTCAACTAGATAAACTTTTGTCTTACATTCATCCGCAAAACCAGAAATTAGACAAATATTTCCAAATAAAAAACGAATTTCCACCCAGTTGTCTGTATTCGAATTAGAAAAAGATGTAATTAATTTTTTCAAAAATTATTTAAACTTAATTAAATTTACGTACGGTATTTATTTTAAAGATAAGACATTCGTACCGCAGCTTTGCGAAATTTTACAAAAAAACGTTTAGAAATTCAGCGTACAAACTAAATAAGTGTAATAGCATTTTACAGGATGTTATAGAAAAAGACTTATAGAAAGATACAATAAAAAATTATCACGAAATTTTAGAAACAGAAACTCGTATAAGGCGATCATATTACTGGCCCGGTTTAAAAAACGATGTTACAAATTATATCAACAATTGCGAAATTTCTCAATCCAATAAATATGATAGAAATCCACCTAAACAAAAATTAATGATAACTCCTACACCATCAAGACCTTTAGAAATTGTCCATATTGATACATTTCAGGCACAAGGACAAACATTTTTGACACTCATCGATACTTTTTCTAAATATGCTCAAGCTTACCCCTTAGCAGGTATGTTGAGTACAGAACTTGTTAAAGCTTTTCTAATTTTCATGACCCATCATGGGTTACCATCACTTGTAATTATGGATAACGGAACTGAATTAAAAAATTCCGTAGTACAAGAATTTTTTTAAATTCATAAAATTGAAACTCATTATATTATAGTCAATAATCCCCAATCTAATGGACCAATCGAAAGATTTCACTCCACCATCATTGAATACTTAAGAGTAATATGAGCAAAAAATAAAGGTAAAATCGATATTTTAAATCAAATGCCATATGCTATATTAGGTTATAATAATTCAATACATTCAATTACCAAACAGAAACCTATTGACATTATTAACGGACATTTAAATACTAAAGACCCCTTTGACATCAATTTAAATCAACAATTAATGAATAATTATATGCAAAAACATCGAGAAACCACTAAAGAAATTTACAAAAAATTAAATGAACATTATCTCAACAAAAGGAACATTTTATTGAAAGTCATAATGAACGACAAAATCGTCATGAACCTTTGACATATGAACCAGATACTGACGCATACAGGAAAATTACTACAAAAAATCGTAATAAATTAAATCCAAAATTTTCTAGAGACAAAGTTATTCAAAACAGGAAAATAAAAATAAAAACTATTGGTAATATATTACATAAACATAATCTCCTGTATCTGGGATTCTCCCGTATAAATTAGGCACATCCAAAGTTAAATCCAATACACACGCCTTTATCCACTATTTTGACCCTATCAAAGATGAGATAAGAATACTAAAACAGCTATATATAAATATAACTATTACAATAAACGAAACCCTCAATCAATCATACTATTTTGAATTAAGTAATTTTGATAGAGCTTTACATTATCAATTAACATTAGCTGAACAAAAATTCAATTCTCTAAGCCCTATAGGTAGAGTTAAACGTGGTCTTATTGATGGATTAGGCACCATAATCAATAGTATTTTTGGAAACTTAGATGCAAATGATGCTGCTCGTTACGATCAAGCAATTTCCGATCTGCAAAATAATAAAAAAGAAATCACTCAAAAATTAAACAGACAAATTTGTCTTACCACTCAAATGATTGATAATTTCAATAAAACAATGACATTAATTAGAAATAACCAAATTGTAATTACTTCCGCTTTAAATAAAATGAGAAAAGATTTAAATAAATTTATTTTTGACTTTAATCATTATCTGGAAATCAAAAATACCTTAGATCAAATTAGTTCAACATTAAATCTAATTTTGCAATTATTAAGTGATGTTGAAAATTCAGTCACTTTCGCCAGATTAGGTACATTGCACCCTAGCATTTTGAAAATCGATGAACTAGAATCAATTTTAGATACTGTTATAAAATATAATACAGTCAATCAATTAATTTCTCCACGCAATTCAAAAAATACTCATAGGTATTATAATTTAGTTGACACTAAGGCTTACTACTCAGGTACAAAAATTGTTTTCGTGATTCATTTCCCATTTATTTACCCCCAAATATTTTCCTATTATCATCTTTACTCGATTCCTACCCAAAACCTCACATCAATTGTTCCAAGAAATACCTATCTGGTTATGAACGAAAACCTCTACGAGTATACATCGATACCTTGTATCAAGTTACACCCTGACTACTATTGCCCTGAAAATAATTTAATCAATGGAATCAATAAAGATTGGGAGCAATAGAGATTGCATCTTTGAATTATTACGATTGGAGTCCACCCACGAAAATTGTGTAGTTACACCCATACAAATCGCCGATACTGTGGTGCAACAAATCGACGAATCACATTACATAACAGTTTTCCCAAAACCCACTAAAATACGAACGGTATGCCAACGTACGGACCTTACAACACTACAAGGGAACTATCTTATCAATCTACCTTTTGGATATTAGTTCCAAACAAATGAATCGATTTATGTTAATGAAAAGTCAATCAGTGAAGGCCAGCCAATGCTTCTACCAGAAATCATTATTCAACATAATTCACCTGTACCTTCTCCAACCAAAATAAATTTAGAAAACGTCGAACTTGACAAAATTCATGAGTTACAGAAACAACAACGAAGTCTGACACCTATCGATCTGACTCCAAATCGAACTACATGGACCAATACTTTTTGGACAATCCCAATATATATTATTTTAATTTTTACTTTTATTGTCCTATATTTCACATATGCATTTATCCGAAGAAGAAGAAGGACGACCAACGAACCCGGTAGTGACCAGTCGCAATCCAGCACTTCGGCATTTTTCACCCCTTGGAATATGCCTCAATTTAGGGATGGAGGAATTATGTCAGCCACCTTACAATTGCGCTAGCAGTTCTTATTTCAATTTTTAGAAAAATGCTGACAGCAACATATTAAAACCTATGCTTTATTCTGTATTCATATAGTTAGTTCTGATATAACATTCAAATTGTAAAGACATACTTACAATAAATATTTTAATTAAACTAAAATTCAATTTGTGAAAATTTTGTTTTTTTTTAAACCGGAAATCGGCGACGATGTATATAAGTTACATATATCTAAAGACGTCCCTAATAATAACGTGAATGATGCAGAACAATTAAACTGCATTTGGTCAATTGCAATTTTTATCTAAGACTACTACTCAAGAAAAATTATCACCTTTCAGATAGAAACTATGCTGTATGTAGTATTCATGGACGAAATAGCGACAGTCAATTAAAGCACATCAAAGTCGAAGTCATAATAACTAAAAAACTATGAAGATTAGAAAAAGATGACATGTAAATTGATGTTCACCTGCTCACAATTGATTTCAGATTTATGTTGTTAATAAATTCTAAATTATGTACTAATGCTGAATATGATATTTCATTAATTACACAATATACAAATAAAACCGAATTGGAATTCAATATTTAGAGATGCATAATTTAGCGAAAATATCAAAACAGTTAATGTTTATTCCGATATTACATTATAACCAAACCATGAAACCTAGCTCCCGGAAATTCCTTATTAAATTGACGTTTAAAATATTCAATTTAAGAAAATAGTACTAACAAATACAACTATTTCTAATTATAATATAATGTAATAATGACTGGATGTAAATTGCTATCATTTGATGTCGCCTTTTATTTAAATATTATATTTAAATAGGATAAATAGTAAATTCAAAAATAACTATTTGGTTGGTTACCACGCATCCACATAAGGCTCGTTACACACATCCATGGTAACCGTCCAAACAGTTGCGTTTAGATGATCACGAATACTACTTTATACACGCACACATGTGCATACTCGCAAAGTCACACACGTGCACCCACACGTACACGCACACACACACATGCACATAAGCGCTCCCCCACTTGGCAACTAACCAACCAACCAGTAGTGCAGTTGGCGGATTGGACCCAGTATTAAGATATGATTGTATGTTTGGGCTCGATCCAACGGGCAACATTTTAACACCTCTGCTTAAGTATGGATGTGTTTGTCCTCGTAAGTGTATGTAACATTTCCTTCTATAACCTGAGACTTTAGAAGAAATAAATATATTTGTATGCTACAGGTAGATGTTAAACTAAACATGTTTCTTTAGTAGTTACACCAACGTAACGGCTGTGATGTTTAATATCAAGGTACTACCAGTTTAATAATATGATAGAAATGTAGAACATGGAAGATTATGGAGTGTGTATAGAATAAATGCCAGAAGGCACTTATTTAGGTTTATCAGGATATAATAATTGTTCAAAACATAGTCGGGCTATTTGTAATGAGTTGATAGATTATTAATAATTAATTGGTAGTCACACTAGAACAAATAGTACTTACCTAATATGTAATTAAAAACAGTAATGTGAGGGATATAGAAATCGCTGTTTCTGCATCCCCGCCCAATCAAGTTAAGATTAGATAACCCTTCTAATGCATTTTGCAACAAGAATAGTTTGAACTACCGTTTATCTACACTAGATATTTTTGTAATAATATTTGAATAATAGCCTAACAATTTTAAACTATTTTTCGGGTTTCCTTTGAGGAGAATTAAAAATAAAATGTATAAATACACCTATGCCTGTTCCGCCATCACTTAAATCACATTTAATGATAATATGTGGGTGATACGGGACGAGAGGAATAGCAATTATATGGCTGTAACTTTTCTAATATTAGTTAGTGTTATTTGAATCGATTTCCATCTACGCAACCCTACGTGACTCGATGCCTTAACCAATGTGATCTAAAAATAATTCAACATTCGTTAGTTCAGACCTCTTGAACCCTGATTACATCTATTTTGAGAAAATATCATATTTTAAACAACATTAAATGTAAAACACTAACTATGAGTCTAAAATGCATGATAGAAGTACAACAATTATATCCCTACGTATATCCAAGTACATCATAAATATACTCGTATGGGTTATTTATGAAAATACAAATTCATTTTTCGTAGCTTTCTACAAGTTACGTAGAAATGGAATAATTCAGATTACCCCTAAAAATGTTTAAAAACAAATCAAAAACATAAGCTAACGTAAATTTTTAATTTGTTATAGTAATTCTTGAGATTTTGAAAATTTGGCTACTATACCCACTAGACGTAGCCATCGACTATGCATCGAAGTCCGCAATACGATGGTGTATCAATCGATCGATGAATTATTAGTTTCTTGCTGATGTTGAAGCAGATAACGTGGAAACGTCAATATCCATTTCATTGCGTTGTTACAATGGTGCCCAAAACTAAAAGTCCGTAATATGCGAATGACGGAGTATATATCTTTGACCGGATTTAAGCAACAACACCTCTACATAAGGACAAAGCGCTCACAAAATTTTAGCTCGTGACGTCATGAATGTAGGCCTTTCCGATATGGAGCGATGATGTAGGAGGCTAGCTTATGGATGGCAAACACGATCGAGACATCAGTGACATCACAGATGTTTGCAACGTTGCCAGACTACTACGATACTAGCGAATATTAGGATTCCAGTATATAAAGGATGTATCTCTTTCTCTTAAATTACCATTTTCTTCTTCAATATCGTAAAACACATATTTCCATAAGATGTTCTTTCCTCTTTTTTTAATGTGGTATTTCGTAATTTATTTATTTAATTATCAAATACTACTACCTTGTTCGACTTCCCTAACAAAAATACTTTCCTTATGGAGCCGGCAACAGTGCTCATCTGGTACGCTAATCTCTAAACATAAAAGTTGCTATAATCAGCGTTATTTCTTCTATTTTTCTGAAATCAGAACTATTTATGTGCTTTTAAGTGCGTGAAATTTGTACCTAATATTTCGTTGTATATTTAGGTATACAATTTATATTGTTAGGCGTATTTTTAAATACGTAAAACCATATATTTCGGACTTATAACCTGTTGCTTTTTTGGCGGTCCATCGGTTTGTTTACAGCACAGTTTATAAGTTTTTGTTCGTGTTTAATTGTATGTTTTTCTCTTGGTTTCGGCTAGTTTTGTGGTAACTGATACTTAGTGAAATTATGCCTCAAAAGTGTTGTGTTCCCCGCTATAACGGAAACTATAAAAATGAGCCTAAAGTTCATGTTTTCGGTTTTCCAAAGGACGTAAGTTTACGACAAAAACGGCTAAAAGCGATACCCCGAGATAACTTTCAGCCCACAAACAACACGAGAGTATGTGAAGCTCATTTTCCTGAAGGTAGTATAATAAAAAGTACAACATTTCAAGACTCAAACACTGGTAAGATTTTTACAATAGATTTACTAAAACCACGGCTAAAAGGAGACTGTATACCATCTATTTTTTTAAATTGCCCCATTTATTTATCAAAAGATGTCAAAATACGGCCAAGTAAAGATGAAAAGCTCAAAAATATTGATGAGTTAAATTTGTCAAAAGCCCTTGAAATAAGCAAAATTGAGTTTGAGAAGCACGAAAAAAACATACATTTTGACAATTTTGATGAATTTATAGTAAAATTTTCTACATTTAAACTACCAAAAGACTGGTTATCTGCTCAAAGTTTGTCTCAAGAAGGAGAAAGATTAACTATTTTTAAAATTGAATATACACCTGGCCCATGCATTAATTGGGCGATTGTTATTAATTATAACCTGCATATTGAAACTTTTTTGTATAGCGAGTCAGTTTGTATTTCAACATCAAAATTTAAAACGCCGTTTATTTCACATAGTTTGGACGATATACAGTCAATATTTGAAGCCAAGATGAGACTGTTATTACCGAGGTTATTACCCTACCTTTAGAGAAAAATCGAGAGGAAAATATTACCCATAATGACAACCCCGACTGGGACTTTAATAGCAAGACCATGTCTAATTCTGTCAAATCATCAAATGACATAAATAAAATTAAACGTGTATTTGATTTTGTGTCAAATATACTAAGAAGTTTTCGAAATCTTGATGATAACAAAATAGTACATGCTTTAGATTTTATTTGTGAACAATTAGCATTGCTTACAACTGCAAAGGAAAGATATAGGTATTCAAGTAGTACAATAATTTTATGTTCTATTCTCTATACTATTAGTCATGCATACAAATACTTACCAGCTGTAAACAAAAATTAGTATATGACGAACAATTTATTGTTGAGGACAATTTTGATCTCATTAATAAATTAAATCGTGGAGGACTTTTATATCCCCAAGGACAACTTATAAATGTTGTATCTGTGACTTATATAATCTTCAATAAATTAATAAATGAATTTGAGGACACATTTCTATAAATCTATAATAAAAGATCGTTCATGGTACATTTAATTTTGGAATATTGTATTGAACAAAAACATGTCTCACATTTTGATGGATGCGCTAATCATAATGGAAAAGACATTTTAAAAATTATTCTCAAAAGTATTTCCAATACCCTGTTAAAAAATTATTACGCTAAAAATAGCGACCATTTAAAAAAAGGAAATAAAAAGAGAAAACTCGATACATTAACCAAGTAGGCCATATACCCACCTATACATGCATAAATATTTTTTATAACTAAACGTATATAATTTGGGACCTATTTCTTTAAAAGTTTAATTAATGTATTTTCATGGCTTGTGTTCTATAATATATTTTTTATACCTAAACTCTCACCTCAACACTAAGTTATGCACGATGTTAGGTAGGTAAACGAAATTTGAAATTGCATAACATGAACATGCATACCTATATTATACCTACTAAGTAATAATAATTAAGAGAAGGTGTGGAATAGTTCAGTATATGTATTTATGTGTAATAACCTCTTTTCAGTAGTGTGAAAAATGTTTATTATACATAAATACATATCCTGAATTTTGGCGCAGGTGTAGGGGAGTTGGGAGCCTGCAATTAATACTACACCTAGTATTAAACCAAAACTCAAACATAATTTTTGGGATTTGTCAAGAAGCCTGTCCATATAACTAGCGTTCTTTAAAATAAGTTAACTATTGATAGTTTTCATAAATATTAGTGTATGTATCCCCTTATATGATTAAAATTGCACGGCCTACATTGATGACGTCACACGACAAGCACTAAGGCCTTGTTATTCAGTGGGTGTTGATTTAAGTCGTGTGAAATATACACTTTCATTGCTATATAAAGTTAAAGATTGAGATTGAAAGTAATTACAAATCACATGGGAAATATGCGGCATAAGAAATGTCATGACGTACTGGATGTTTTTAAATTATGTGATTTTTCACATTTTCACTATTCTTGAGAAAAGTGTGTACTGAATTGGAAATTACCAAGTAATGATAATAAATAACAAATTATGGATATCTGTGAACGAAATGAGTATAGTGCATATGGTGGTGAGCACTTAAAAATCCAACTAATCTTTATTTCATTTGCTTGTATACTCGTACAGTAAAAGTGTTAACTGACATTTGTGCAGACTTTAATATACAACAATGTCAACTTACAATACTGGTCAGAAACAGAGCTACAACCAAGCTGAAAACAAAATACTCAAAACATTTTTTCCATATTCCGGATGTCATATGTTTAATATAAGTAGTTCATCTGGTAACAGACACTATTAGAAAAAAATATTCCGGAGTAAATCAGCTAGCAGCCAACCAACATTATCACGTGAATAATATGAACCAGATGGCGTACTTGTACATAGCTTGATGCTGCCCAATATATTATTAGAAGTAAGAATTTTCGGACTATGATTTTCTGCATTGTGAAATTATCGAACGGGTCTTAAGAAATTAAACGAAATATACTTGAATTGATAATGTAACTATATCTCACATAATGTGTAAAAGTGTAACTACGAGTATATAACAAAATACCTGTGTAGACGCTGAATTAAATGATCGAAAATTCCGTGCAAGGGATACTCCGCATATGATTTAAATTAAAAGGAATAGGATAGTATTGTACTAGTTAGATTTTTAAACTTAAGCCTTAAACATTAAAAACTAAAATATCAGTTTCAAGTTCACGTTCGAACAAGAAATGATGATATCCTGTTAATTAAATATACATATATACCTGTATGTAGGTACATTAAAACATCGGTTATGGTTAAGAGAAATATAATAAATGTACTGCGTTTGTGTGTGTGTTGTGTTTGTGTAGAAACGTTAGGAGTCAATCGGGGGACATATTGATCGGAAGAGAGGAGAAAGCGGATAGATGGAAGCAGTACTTAGGAAATTTATACGGGGGTCAGGAATTAGGAGAGATATTAGAGGAAGAATCTATCATCGATAGGGAAAATGTAGGAAAACCTATATTGAGAGAGGAATTTGAAATAGCACTAAAGGGGCTAAAGAACAATAAAGCGCCGGGTGTAGATAAAATACAAGCGGAAATTTTGAAATGTGCGGGACAGAAAGTAGTAAATAGGATATTTGAACTGGTAAAATACATATATGAAATGGGCGAGATGCCGGAGGATTATCAGAGGAACATTATCGTTACTATACCTAAAAAGAGAGGAGCCGACAAATACGAGAACTTTAGAACGATTAGCCTAACTTCCCACGCGTCAAAAATCTTAACCAGAATAGTGCAGAAGAGGATGGAAAATAGAGCTGAGGAAATACTAGGAGAAGACCAATTCGGGTTTAGGCGAAATTGGGAATTCGCGAAGCTATTCTGGCGCTAAGAGTAATGTTAGAGAAAACAATGGAAAAAGGAAAGAACGCTTATATAGAACTTGTAGATTTAGAAAAAGCTTTTGATAATGTAAGATGGGAAAAAATGTTCGAGATACTAAAGAGCGCGGGAATGAAGTATAGAGGTAGGAGAGTAGTACACAATCTATACAAAGAGCAAACTGCTGTTATAGAAGTAGAAGGGGAAAGAAGGGGAGTAGGTATTAGGAAAGGAGTAAGACAAGGGTATACGCTATCACCACTAATTTTTAATCTGTACATCGAAGAGGCGATTAATGTCGTAAAAGATATAGTGGATTTTGGGATTAAAGTACAGGGACAGAAACTAAAAATGCTGAGATTCGCGGATGATATAGCAGTAGTAGCATCTAGTAAAGAGGAATTGGATTCAGCGTTGAACGAAATAGAGGCAGTGTTGACAGAGGAATACGGAATGAGGGTGAATAAAAACAAAACTAAAGTGTTAGTGTGCAGAGGGCGCGAGAGCAGAGCAAAAACGAAAGTACAAATTAATAATGAAAGATTGGAGGAAGTTAAAGACTTCACTTATTTAGGAAGTAAAATAAATTGGGATGGAAGAAGCGATAAAGATATAAAACAAAGAATAGCGCAGGGTCGAGTAGCTTTTAACAAAAAGAAAGCACTTTTATGTTCGGGGGTAATAAACTTAGAAACAAGGAAGAGATTTTTGAAGACGTATGTATGGAGCACGGCACTATACGGTTGCGAAACCTGGACGGTAGGGGAAGTAAGTAGGAAGAAATTAGAAGCTTTTGAGATATGGTGTTACCGAAGAATGATGAAAATACCGTGGACTGATAGGGTTAGAAACGAAGAAGTATTAGAGAAAGTAGGCGAGAAAAAGAAGTATATGGAAAAACATAAAGGAGAGAAGAGATAGAATGGTAGGCCACTTGCTGAGACATGGGGAAATAGTCCACGATATTTTGGAAGCAGAAATAGGAGTGAAGAAAGGCAGAGGTAGGCCTAGATTAGACTACTGCTCGCAAATAGTAAGGGATGTAGGTTGTAGCACAATTAGCAAAATGCGTAGGTTAGCACAAGATAGGAGAAGCTGGAGGTTAGCGTCCAACCAGTCTTAGGACTAATGACCTCATGATGATGACTGCGTTTGTGAAAACTACAAAAACAGTGTCCAATGCGAAAAATTTTTTTGTACTTTCTAAAAACTAGAATAATGTATAATTTAAGCGTAATTGTATAAAAATGTATATTGATTTATTTTTCTGATAAAAATGACACTACATCAGAGTAAACTTCAAAATCTTTATTTTCTTGATGGTTTCGGAAATAAAAATAGTATCAATAAAAGAAACGTGATGCTTGTATTAAAATGTTTGATTATTAAAAAAAAATCTCACATCCCTCCCACACAAAAATAATAAAAGTAATAGTGACGTGATATGCGTATTATCTAAATATACTATTTATAGTAACAATATGCTAATGTTAGTGACGTATATAACCTCCTTCATAGTGTAAACGGCAATGCACATAAGATATACAGATCCCCACGGCAGTTTATCCAAATGTTGGCCCCGCATATGATTATAAAGCATAATACCTTGACTTATCCCTTCTGATGTACTACTATGTACACTAGCATACTTTAGAACATAATACACAAAAGATTACACTCACATTATGCGCTAAAAATAAAATCAACACCGTTTGTATTCCAGATTTATACAAAGTAAAATGCTAATAATGAATAACTCTAAGCAAGCTGAATGACCTTTTGAAGCTCGATTTTATACAAGCATTCTTCATCCAAAAAGGAAGAGTACAATGTATATTATAACACTTTGTGTACTTTACAGGATAGCTTTCTGTTTATTCTTTAAAATCCTCGCTTTATATACTGAACTGTTTATAATACGAAACTAAAAAATAAAGTAGCGAAGTTTCCCTCATGTCTCGAGGCGCTGTCAAGCTCCCAATACAATTTAAACGAATAAACCTGAATAAACTGTAGCAATTACTAGATATTTTCATTGTGTGGTAAAATTTTAATATAAATAGGGGGATTAAAACAAATATACGGATCTAATATTCTTTACGTATATAAAAGATTCAAATAACAGACAGGAATTCTTTGTGCGAGTGTCACCACGTGTAGTCGTTTTTGTTATTTTTTTTAACCCGCAATGTGTTTTCCCTTGGGGCAAGACTTGGACAGCGCAAAATGATTAATGCCGGGGTTAAATTAGGCAGTGACCTATTACAGTCATTATTAAAGGTATTAAATCCGACGTTCCATCATAATACCTCCATTATAAATAAATTAAGTCCTATGAATCTTGTCGCTAACCACTAATCTAGAAAACACGAGACGCATTGTTTGCATAATTGATTTGAATATTACAAATTTCTTATGTTATAGAGCTGTTTACTTGGATGAACCAACTATGTATAATTTATAATAATTTATATAATACTTACTCATATTGCTACACTTATATAACATATAAATGATGAAACACGGTGGCAAAACTAAACTAAAGTCCTTGTACCTACGTCGATTCAAATATCTCTAGTATACATGACGGAAGCTCTATTGCGCTGGAGTTACTCGAGTGTAAGTGACACCACTGATGCAGTACTCACAGTGGGCAGGTTTATGATGGCTTAATGTTTACAAAATAATTTACAAGCAACAAAGTTATCGTTGCAACATGTAGTTGCCCTCACGTACTGATATTGGGTTAATCAGAATTACAAAAAGAAATTAAACATTTAGATAACTAAGATTTTTCAGTAGCGCAGTACATACTCGTATATGCAATTATTCATTATTTTTTTAGAATTCCAATCCGTATTATATCATTCTCATAAAAAAGTAAATTGCGCATTATATATTTAATATACTATAATATTTGTAAAGAAATCAGTTTTATAAGAAAAATGTCATTAACCAATCCGGAGTTTTATTATTCCAAATGTTCAGATGAGTTCTTAGAATATTAGTAATTAAACGTAACAAATCAGGAAACAGTCATCGCCTACTACTTTCAGAATAGTTAAGGAACTCATGTAATGATAAATATTCGCTCAATACTTATAATTTTGTTAGTTTATCGAGAAATCTCTAATGCAGGATACAGTTGTAAGGTACCCTGTATTAGGGGTTTCCTATTTACCGTTTATTATATAGAAGATATTTTTGATAAAGAAAGTTGTTCAAAATATCCTCCATTAACAATCATTGGCCAGCATGCGTGTAAATGTTTTGTATTAAATGTTAACTAATTTTCGATTCATTTATATTCCAAATAACCTGACCCAACAGTTAAAAAGAGAAGTCCAGAAAATTAAAAATGAATCAATCAATAGTTACCTAAGTGAATTAACTGACATTGAACAGATTAATTAAACCAATCCCACCCATACGAGAAGAAAATTGTACCTAGGTTAGACATAACAGACATAAAGCTGAGATGTTTGCAATACACCTAGAGAGCATCTTCTATCCCAACGAGGTAGGTACAAGAAGTAATTGATCAACCAGAAGCGATAAAAAAATCCAAAAAATAGTTCCACCCATAGAAGTAGCCAAAGAAATAAAAGAAAATATAAATCCCAGAATTTTAATTTCAAGGAAAATACTAAAACAACTGTCTAGACAAGGCATTGTTAAAATTGCACATTTAATGAATGCAGCGTTTTCCAATTTTATGGAAAACATTAGCGGTAATATGATACCAAAACTAGGTAAACCTATAAATGAAGTAAAATCATATAGGCCTATTTCTTTTCTCCCAATTTAATCCAATTTATCTAAAACGATATAAATAATAATCTAAATTTTTTTTTAAATTTTTGAGAAACCTGAAAGAAATTATCGAAGAGAAACAACTGGTTCCTCACCACCAGTTTGGTTTCCGTAATAAACATGTAACGGTCGATCATGTACACCGAATAACAGATGTCACAGAAAAATGTCTGGAAGAAAAGAAAATATCCTCAGACACTATTCTGGATGTGATGAAATTAAAAGAAACTTACTAGTACAGTATGTGCAGCTTTTAGAATCTTACATAACGTATTTAAATGCAGGAGTGCCCCAATGCAGTGTGCTACACCGGTTATCTATGGCATAGCTATGACCCAGTAGTAGAAAACATCAAACTAACTACGTTTTCTGATGACACTGCAATGCTATCAGTAGAAAAGACTCTAGAAGAAATAACTGTCAATTTCCAAGGCGCAATAAACAACATAAGCACATGGATCAGACGATGGAGTATAAAAGTAAATATAATCAAATCTAATCACATCAACCTTACAAACTCAAAAATAAATTATCTTTCAGTAGAATTGAACAACAAAACAATTTCATGTGAAGAGACAGCTAAATACTTGATCTTAATCTAGATGCCAAGCTTAAATTGGAAGGAGCATGTGAAATAGAAAAGAAAACAATTAAAGCTAAAATATAAAAATGTCTGTGTAATAACGTATTAGCTATTGAGAAGAACCTCCAAGTTGTCTATCAAGAACAAAGTACTGATCTACCAGTAAGTGCTTGAACTGGTATGGACATGCAGCCTTCTTCTGTAGGATTGTACCAAAGAAAGCAATTACAAATGTCTCCAAAACCAAGTGCTAAGGAACATCGTCAATGCTTCTTGATACATTCGAAATAACGATCTTCATCGGGAACTCCAAGTGAGCAGAAAGAAGAAATCAAGAGGACTTCCAGGAGTCACGAGGAGAGGCTCTATAAATATTCAAATATTGAGATGCTTCAACTTCTAGATACTCAAGGCTTGCTGCGATGGCTCAAGAGAACCAATATTTCTGAGCTTGTTTGATATTGCCGTTATACGTGAAAAGCAGAATATTATGTGATGAAGCCACACCAGTAATGCGAGCAAGTAAATTTTAAAAGCTAGGATGAGCCAGTGGAAAAATCCAGCCTCAAATAACTATAGTAATTTAAGTCATATTTAAAACACTTATTAATCTTAATATTAGGCGCATTGTTAAGTAAAAACTTAGAAATGCTAATATCTAGCAGCAATCAAGTATTTTTCAATAGCAGTAAAGTTTTAAAAGACAATTTATTATTGTTCCAACCTATACTTCTACTTTACCTTGACGCTTTCTATATAATTTTTTATCCAATGAGGATTTTCTTAAGGCGCTACATCCACCTAGAAACATGAAAAAATAGTCGATCTTCGGGATTAATTTTCTTGGAAGCTATTAACGATAAATAAACATGTTTTTTCTTTTTAAATAGAATATAAACTTATTGTAAACATGGTGAAATGAACACGATTTAAGAATATTTAAAACCGGCAGAGATTTGCCCGCCGCAAGTGGAGAGTCTATTTCACGACCCGGTTTGCGGTGACCCATCTTCTGCTAAAACTGATCATCTGAAATCAAATATAGTAAACTATCATGAAGTTAAATGCATACGATACATATCAACGATCGCCGTTTCCGAAAATTGTTCTTAAAATATACCCGCACATGGAACTAAAATACGAAAATTCGGTAAAAAAAACTCAGTTATTTTCGTAATTTGTTTAAACAATTTTAGTTTTTTTTCATCATTGTTCTGTTCACAACGGCTTAAAGCATGACTGTCAAATTTCAAAAGAATCTGTCTATCGGTTCTCGAGATATGACGGTCATCGTTTCGGATCCAAAGGACACTGCCTTTTTTTGGAGGATGATGATGCTCGTACATGTTTCATTTTTCTTAACGCGTGAAATTTTGTGCGTATAATTATTAATTATTACCATATAGTATGAAAAAAAAAATGCATGAAACAATGATTTCTCAAGTTTGTCGTTGATAATGATCAGTTAAGTCGACCATTGTTCCACACCCGACGAGGGCGCTCATTGAGAGGCATAGGTAGCAGCTTTAGCCGCTCTCAACCACGTGAGTGAAAGGTTTGTATCTCTGTAAATTTTAAAGATATCAACTTAAAACTTTCAAAGTATATTCTTAAGCCTTGATCTTGAATAATATACGAAAAAAATTATCGAAAATTTTGAAGATTTTAGATGGATGTAGCCCCTTGAGACCAATATATGCAGTTATACAAGACAACTCTATAGTTATAGTAATATTTTTACTTTTCAGTGCAACTGCATTTACTGTTGTTCTTTGAACATAAAGTCTGAAGGGAATAACATTTTAAGTCAGTCAATGTCTTTTTAAAAAATAAAATTGACCTGGTACAGGGTTTTTCAAAAAATTAGTCTAAAAGGTTATGGATATTGTGAAACTTTATCACGAGGATAAGTTTATATTGATCAGATTTATGGCTCTATAATAGATGAATCGAGGTCTCCTCGTCTTCTTTACAGTATCTGCTGGTCTCTTGCCCATTTATGTGGTTTTTGATCAGATTCCGACTTATTCCCACTGCAGGGTCTGGTCCATAGAGGTTTTCCCTGGTCCCTAGTCTGGCAAGGTCATCTGCAATTAGATTTCCCTTAATGCCATTATGCCCAGGTATCCATACGGGTTTCACCGGTCCCTTCCCTGCCAAGTGGTTCAGTGCTTCATAGCAATTATAGACTAGCTTCGACTTTGTCATTGCCGAATTCAGGGCTACCAACGCCGCCCTGCTATCCAAGCAGACACATACCTTCTCCTGTGTCCGATTATGGTCGGCCCCCAATACACCGTATGTAATTGCCACTAGCTCGGCCTGGAGTGCGGTAGTATATTTGCCCAGGGGGAAGATTTTACCTATCCCATCGCGTTGCCTATACACCCCCGCACCCGCTCTGTTCCCACCCTTCAATATCAAGGAAGGTGCCGACAACGTATCCTCCGGAGTCCAGTTGTGGTCGTATCGATAACACAACCTTATAAATATTGATAACAGTTTTATATATTTCACTCTAGATTCAACTGTTGATGTACGCGGATGTTGTGCAGCTAATTTATAATGACATCCAAGGTATTAGATGAAACTAACAAAATCATTGTCATTCAAATAAAGTGCTGGTATTGATCTAAGCGTTGTAGCTACCGACCACCAGTTATGTTGAGAAACTGTAGAGATATTATCTCAAAAATAATATTATATGTACTTGTACTTTTTACATATGCAGTTCACGAACTCAACAGGATAACGTGGAACAGACAAAAATATGAGACAATTTCCTTTTAGTGAATAAATTGATAATATAAAAATCTTAAAAGCGTCATGTGAAGGGGTGTTTTTAAAAGGGTTTTGCCAAACATATCGTGGCCCCATGGAATCACTAAACCGACGCAGTACTTATTTCCAAATTTGCTATTACGACGACCATTGTGAAGATATTAAAATTGTTATTAATCGTTTTAATTCCTTATAAAGCAAAGTCATACATCGAAATATGATTTAGTCAATCCATTACTATAAAGTAAAATTCCCTCTGGAATAAACAGCCAATATTAAATAGCCATGGCAACTCATAATCTTTTTATGTGATTATATTAATGTGCAATCCGTCTATTTTGCTTATATTCAAATGCATTATGGAAGTAACTGGTTCAACTGGACTTTTACCTATCTGTCCTTTGGAAGTCTTTGCCTATCTATTATTTCAAAAATTAAGTAACATTATGTCATAGAATTGTCCCTAGTAATCGTATATTTCGTTAAAATATTGACAATTGCGGTTGTTGGTCATATTAATTCATAATTATTATTACAGTTATTACAAAATTATTATTGCATCCATAACGGAATGTATACGTGCGAGTAGTATAAAACAACGATATGAAGTAAGGAAATATTATTAATGAAACTTCAACACAACTCGACCAACGAAGGCTCCTACGGAAATTTCAATAACCTGTAACCCCAGTTTCCTTGTTCGAACTTGTAACAACACACATTTTTCTTATAGAAAATTTATATCATACAGTTCGAATCTAAAAAATCTAAAATAGTTTTAGTTAATAGTAATCATAAATATAATATAATTAGTAGTTATAAATGTGTTTCTTTTAAGAATTATTGTTGGAACAATAGCCTAGCGTAAAGTTGAAATTTTGTAATAGCTTGGATTTAAGTTTTCTTTCGAGAAAAGTAATTTGATGATGGTGCTCCATATACCCTTCTCTTTAAATAATTATCGTCAATATATTTACTTTTGAAAGTACTAAATGTGAATATGTTCTATTCACTGGAACTATTGATCGGCATAGTATCGAAAGGATAGTCGACTGTACTATTAAAGCAAAATTTCAATTCGTATCAAACTTTCTGCGCGCCTCTCAAAATATTCTTTATAGACCTTTGCTTGTCCACCAAGCATTAATAATATTTTTTTTTACCATCAATTGAATAAACTGTAATTAAAGAACAATGTAATTTGTTCACATTAAACCTATTTTGACTTTATAATATTGACTTAATAGGAACACTCCCGTTGGCGTCAAGAAATTCAACGTTTTGTAAAATATATTTTACAGAACATATATATGTAAAATATATTTTACAAAAATATATCTAAGAACAGTGCAAACAACCTAAAATAAATTACATAATGGAAATGCATAAAATGATAAGATAATATAATTGTTAGAAGTTGCACATTTCCACTATCTGTAAATATTGTGTATTACTATAAATATCACTATTTCAGGTATATAGCAATATTTAAGATATATCGAAGTGAATGTTCATTAGCAATAATAAATTTTAAATGAAAATTTTAACGTTAGGATATACAAAACGATACCATTTCAAATGTGTGACTATAAGAACTCGATATTATGCTTCAGAAGCTGTGTAAGTTAAGAAGTATCTTCCATTAAAACCGTATTTTGCTAAAGCCATTCAGAAATACGTTACTTCAATATTCTGACATCTTTCATTGCCTAAATTTGTTTTATTTAAGGATAGCAATATTATATTAAATGACAAACATTAGTAGTATAGATAATAATTTATCATAGTGCCACTATATTGTAAATTTTATTATCTACGATGACCTTAATATACATATTTATATACAATATTGCAAACTACATTCATAATGTATATATTTTACACTGAAGAGAGGACAGAATTATAAATAGAGAATATTCCAAATGAAGAGAGGCACCCACGACCCTTGATACACGGTCATTTCTCATTAGCGTCTAGTTGGTTATTTCAAATATGTCATCCCCTATGTCAGCATCAAACCAGGCTTTAGTAATCCCAGCTGCTATACACGGATTTTGTTTTAGAAATAAGTTGAAATGATTAAACTGATATTAAGCAGTCATACTGAGCCGGAGTTTCTTAAATATAGAGAATTAATGAAAATGTATTAATCAGGAATATGATATTATGACTATAAATTAAAAATTAATAAATAGTTTTTAGATAAATTACACTTAAGCACATTCCATGAGTACAACAAAAATATTTAAAATGTAATCTAAATTGTGTAATTACCTATATAAAAAGAATATTTATTTGAGCTATTTAAACAGAAATATGTACGATATACCAAAAAATTAATGAATTATAAAATGTATGTAGGATATAGCGGAAAATTATACTGTATATATTAACATAATTACCAACACAATATTGTGTTGGTTACTACTCATTATATACTCTTGGTTTATAAACATATAACTGCTATTATACTTCACAGAAGGTTCTGGTAATAGAGTACAATTTTCTTCATGTAGTGGAAGCCGAATTCTTTTGTAAACCAAACTCGATTAAGCAAATATAAAATAAAACAACAATAGATATTATTATTAAACATTTATATTTAATCTTACTAGATATAGTCTCACTTAATCTCACCTTGACAACACCTCCAGATGTCAAGGTAATTATAAAATCTGAAATGAGTGGAGGATGGCATCTGAAGAAAAATCTTAGCTAATCTATAAATGATGCATTAAATATTGACTTAAGAGAAAAAAATATATAAATAAACAAATATATTTAAAAATAGGTCGTTTATTTGCATAAACCAAGTTTATGCAAATAAAAAAACAATAAAAAGTCATGAAAAACATGACAGATGTAAAATTTATGAATTTTCACAGTTCATAGTTACTGTTTATTTTGTAAATTCCTTGATTTCTTGATTTTTATAAACAGAATCAGTACTTATCTTTCATTATTAGTGTCAATCGTAGAAGGCACTTGTACTCAGTACTTCGCTTACAACTGGAATCGTAATTCTCATACTTGTGTCTTTCTTAATATTTATCATTAAATTCTTATTGCATAATACACTATTACAGCTCATACCAAATCGTATAATAATATTGTCAATTTTTTAAAATTGCTTTAAAATTATTTGTTAGTCAAACATGTTGTATAGTTATTACTGCAGGTCGATAAATATTATTGACATATTCCCCATATTTTGTAGACCGTAATATATTTTACAGATAATTGTTTCATTTCAGATTTATTGTACAAATAGTATTCTCTCCAGATAATATCATTTACCCGTAATTATATATTTAAATAGAAATTGTCTTAAATATCTAGTACCAAAAATGTTAAAACCAAATTGTTAAACGTAAAATAATAAATACAAAATATGAACTTGAACATGAACTTTATACTTCATAAATTTATTCTCCATTAAGAGGGTGGTATCTACGGTCTGATAACCTCCATTTATGAATATATATATATATATATATATATATATATATATATATATATATATATATATATATATATGTGTGTGTGTGTGTGATATGACCAAAATAAATGTCAAGCAACTGAATAATTGAAATGAAAAACAATTCCTACATCGTATCTGTGATGCTATCGTATATGTGATACATGTATTACATGTATTACAAATTGTCTGTTTTTTATTTTCCTTGCTCCAGATAATGAAGAGAGTGAAATAAACGTTTTAATCAAAAACGAATATACGTATATATTTCACTCTCTTCATTATTTGGAGGCAAGGGAAATAAAAAACAGGCAATTTGTAATACATATACATGTATCTCATATACGATAGCATCACAGATATGATGTAGGAATTGTTTTTCATTTCAATTGTTGAGTTGTTTGATATTTATTTTTTACTAAATTACTAATCCACATTAAATAGTGTGGATCTTATCCTGTTTTAATATTTCTACATATATTTTAAAAATCCTAGTAATGCAATAAATGACGGTAAATAGTTAATCGACAATAAATAAATTGAATATCAGTTGTTTGGTCCTCTCATTACGGTTGTTAAAATATACGAAATTACAAGCTTCATATAAGTTTATTTTCACTTTGTTTTACAAACTTAACAACTGCTTCACTAACTAAGGAATTATGTATTTTACCGAATCATTTATTAGACTTTGACCATGAAAGAATATACTCTGCCATATAAAAATCATTTGTTTACTGTCTAATATTAATACTAATTGAAATGAAAATAAAACGAAAGTCGAAATTAATATGTGCAATTAGATTAGCAGGCAAATTTGAAAATTGAATACATATTGCGATAGTAATCATTTAAACACAAATATAACATTTTAAAAAATAAAATAAAACCGGCCACAGGTAGGATTCGACATTTGTCCCGGATCGGAACCGAACGACATACAGCTGTTTCGAACTTGTTAGTTCTCATCAGTGCCGCATACGGTACGCCGATTCAGGACAAATGCCGAATGAACTTTATGGCCTATACATCTTTATCGATACGATCTCTGTCAGTAACTTATAAGTCGGAAATCGAGAAAGGAACCACCAAGCCGCCAAGCGGCTATCAAAGTAGTTCCCGAATAGCAAAGCTATTACATAATCGCTCTAGGAAACAACTACTCCTCGGGCTAAAGCCCCGGCAGGCGTTGAATTATACCCAGAAGCGATCCTCGACCCCTTTCTCGTGTTTCTGCACGATCAGATAAGGTTTCAAAAAATAAAACCAGCCACAGGTAGGATTCGACATTTGTCCCGGATCGGAACCGAACGACATACAGCTGTTTCGAACTTGTTAGTTCTCATCAGTGCCGCATACGGTACGCCGATTCAGGACAAATGCCGAATGAACTTTTATGGCCTATATATCTTTATCGATACGATCTCTGTCAGTAACTTATAAGTCGGAAATCGAGAAAGGAACCACCAAGCCGCCAAGCGGCTATCAAAGTAGTTCCCGAATAGCAAAGCTATTACATAATCGCTCTAGGAAACAACTACTCCTCGGGCTAAAGCCCCGGCAGGCGTTGAATTATACCCAGAAGCGATCCTCGACCCCTTTCTCGTGTTTCTGCACGATCAGATAAGGTTTCAAAAAATAAAACCGGCCACAGGTAGGATTCGACATTTGTCCCGGATCGGAACCGAACGACATACAGCTGTTTCGAACTTGTTAGTTCTCATCAGTGCCGCATACGGTACGCCGATTCAGGACAAATGCCGAATGAACTTTATGGCCTATACATCTTTATCGATACGATCTCTGTCAGTAACTTATAAGTCGGAAATCGAGAAAGAAACCACCAAGCCGCCAAGCGGCTATCAAAGTAGTTCCCGAATAGCAAAGCTATTACATAATCGCTCTAGGAAACAACTACTCCTCGGGCTAAAGCCCCTAAAGATTATGTAATAGCTTTGCTATTCGGGAACTACTTTGATAGCCGCTTGGTGGCTTGGTGGTTCCTTTCTCGATTTCCGACTTATAAGTTACTGACAAATATAACACTGAAATTGTTTCTTGATTATTTAATAAACTATTCTCCATATGATTATCAAAGTTCTAATTCTTTGACTTCGTTTTTACTAAGTTTAAATAATGTTAAAATAAGTTTTTCTCATTATACAAACTTTCATAGTTTTTGCTGAAATTTAAAATTCTTTCAATAAAAGAACTATAAAATTATTGCCAGCAATGTGTGTTTAGTTGTTTTTTACATTATTTGTTATTTGTAACATAAAACTAACAAACTTATCCTTCAATACTCTTTTTAAGACCACTGACTATATGAAATATAAATTTTGACTAAAATGGAAGTAAAATATCTGCTACCCAATGAATTATTAACTATACTTGGTGAGTGTATTCAATTTCGTTTAGATTCTCCGTATCTTACTTATAGATAAACGTAAATTCTTATGCTTACTGTTTAATTGCCAATTGCATCTTTTAAAAATTTAATTATAAGGAAAATTATTATTTTATAAATAATATAGGATACATTATAAAAAAAATTAGAAATTTATTTTTATATATTTAACATATATTTAAATTAAAAATATATTTGGATTTGTTTCGTTTTTAATCGTCATTGGATGAGACACATTTATTAAAAGAAAGAAATATTTAGATATAGTAACAATTTACTTTTATGGAATCTCACAGACACTGTTCGAAGTTTAGAGACACACATCCAATTATAAATCGTATCAATGATTTAGTGTATTTCACTATTGATTAGGCATTATTATTATTTACATTTACATGCATACATATTTGAGTAGTTTGTAATTTCCATTTGTATACAAACCACAGAAAAATTAAGATTTTCCTTTTTTTTAATATTCATTATATATATATATATATATATATATATATATATATATATATATATATACATATATATATATATATATATATATATATATATATATATATATATATATATATATATATATATATATATATACATATATATATATATATATATATATATATATATATATATATATATATATATATATATATATATATATATATATGTATATACAATTTTCATGCTTCAACAGCAAGAAAATGTGTTCCATTAGAACTTAATGTTTTGAAATATAGTCTTATTATACATATAATGTTTCGCTTGAAATATTAATTTACCTTATGCGTTTATATTCATTTTTCACGCAACCATGCAATTGGAGGTTATTTATTTCACAATATGCATTACAAAGGCGATAAATTGTGCCCTATGTACTTTTAATTTAATCTCTATTTCCAAGTTATCGTATGCACTATCTCACGGTATATTTCCAGATTATAAATGGAAGGTACATAGTTTTTTACTTACTTTAATTAGACAAACCCTTAAGTATATCCACGTTAACATCAGAAAAATAACAAAGTGGAAACGAGAGTAAACTTGTTAGTCATCTAAAGGAGTTAAGAGTGGGATATTTGTAACGGTGGCGGTGGTAGACAATTGTAAAATCCGTAATTTTATGTGCAAGGTGTGTTCTTTGGTCTTTAGTGGTACATATACTCTGATCGCGTAATATCTACATATAATAAATGATTATACTGTTGGAGACTATTGAAACTGTATTTCTATATGGTTATTAATAATAAGTTATTTAGTTTTATTACGAGTATATAGTGTTTTTAGAAGTATTTATTTTACTTTGGGAACTTTTGAGCTACTGATAAAGAAGCTCAGTATATTTTACACAGTAACACACAAATATGGCCCTATACTCTTGCCAAATCTATATTTCCGTGTATTGGTGTTTTGTTTCAAAATTAGATGACCAGAAATTATTATGCTTTCACATAATCTGACACTGAAAGAACCGAAGACTTGGCTACATTTCTGAGATTCACAAAATCGCCCCAAAATTTTAATCATTTGAAAATAATGTGAAGATAAGTAGTCTCTAGAAATCATTAAAACGCAAATTATCTTTCTTGAAATATTATGAAAAATTATTATTAATCGTTTAGAGGTCATACTATGTTTATACATATAAAATTAATCAACCTGAATAATTCATTTAGGGTAAATGGAACTGCTAATATTGTGGCCATATTCTAAGCCACATTATCTTTTATTCCACATTCAAGGCAATTGTCACTAGTATGTAATTGTATTACAATAATTTACATTTCGCTAAACATGCAACATAACCGTACCAACTTGTGCGGTGGTAATCAATAAAACATATTTAAGAATGATGAATTTTGGCGAATATACCTGAAACCCACTTCATTCCGTTCCGCTTTAAATTAAATCGCCATATTTTATACATGTCAAGCGTATTTTGATTAATTCGTACGTTAAAAAGCATCGAGTTATACGAGCAATAAAAATAATTTTTTATCGGAGCTCTTAATCGCGATAACATTATAAGAGCTCTCGTGAAAGCTTTCATGTGGAAAAAATGGATTTTGTCGTGTCATAAAATTCTAGATTAGCTCTTGTAGGTTTATGGCAGGAAGTGTAATAAAAGTCGTGTTGACTTTCAATCATGAAGAAATTATTTTCATCCCGAATGTGAGAATGTTATACTAAAGTAGGCTCTTAAATCAGCGTTTATGAGTAGTTGTGTGAAAAATAAATCAGACAAATTTGTGTATGAATAAAGCAAAGTACTTCAATTATAATTTATCAGGCAAGATACCGAAACTTTATCACTTTGATGCGCTACTATTATAATAGTACAAACTTCGAAATTACATAAGAATTTTTCAATATTTTTTATTTAGACAATATAATCATTGCATAAATTTGTTTAATTGTTTTGATATATTATGGAATACTTGATAAATAACAAAATATCATAAAATGTTTACAAGAAATACATTTAAGATAATTACGCTTAAAGGAATATTCACACAACACATTTATATTAACTTTAGATATATAATATACCCACCCAAAAATCAACATTTTAAATATTTTGGTTTGAACAAACCGTTATTATGAATAGATATGTATATGTCTATAAAACGGGAAAATTTAAAACATAAATTAATATCAAGGAAAATGATGATATTATATTTGAAGTTCGGAAAGATGTTTTCCTTCTCAGGCAAATAATATACAATGAAACGTTGATAATAGCTATTGATTTGTCTATCACTATGATCCAGCCATCCATCTTTACATCCATTAAACCAGATGTTAAAACGTATTAGGATGGCTAGACTTTTCAACGCTGTTCATCCGTCGTGGTCATGCTCAAAATACACACGGATAATTTGATTAGATCTACTATTTTAAGTTCAACAAATTAGGATCTTATATTAAGGCCATTTTGCCTTTTACATTAAGGTGGCATCACAAAATCTTTGTTAGTACCCTTCTGTATTGTAACTTGAATTAAGCTATTACATTGTTCAAGATTTCCCACCAGTTAAAGATCAGTGAGAATACATTTGTATGGAAGACAGAGTGAGACTATTTGTAAAAACTTGGTAGATAATTAAAAAACAATTAAGTAGAGAATGCACGAAACTATGTTTCCAATTCATTATGCAATCAACACAACATCTATCGCAATAAATATCTAATGAGAATATAGAAACTCGGTAACGAATTTCTTCTCAGTCAACACACTCATTAATTAACCAGATGCTTTGATTTATAGAGTATCATAAATATATTGACTACTTATATTATTATTATATTGGTTTGAGCCTCATCAGCCACTGATCGCATGGGTAGTTCCTTGGCGATCCCCTCTTATCCGGGTCATTATCCAAAAATGCTATCCCATAAAAGGAGCAATTTAGGCACGTCCCCCGCCTTAAGCCTCGCCTCCTTTAGGATAACAGAGATTCCTTATATAAGATACCTCTTCTCCTCAACTGCGGGGCAGGTGTAAAGAAGATGAATCGAGGTTTCCTCGTCTTCTTTACAGTATCTGCAGGCCGGGCTGTCAGTCAGCTTCAGCTTGTGCTTATATTCATTTAGGCTACTATGGTGGCCCATTATGAATCCCACCAGGGTTCTGGCTTTGTGCCTGTTGAATTTAATGAATTCTTGGGCCCATTTCGCAATCTCTGAATATTGGATGAAGAGTTTGGTTATTCGACAACCCGTTACTCCTCTCCATCTTTTATTGTGCTTGTCTCTTTCCCAGCCATTGATGCGGTCTCTGATCAGATTCCGACTTATTCCCACTGGCGGTTCTGGTCCATAGAAGTTTTCCCTGATCCCTAGTGTGGCAAGGTGATCTACAATTAGATTTCCCTTAATGTCATTGTGGCCAGGTATCCATAAGAGTTCCACCGGCCCCTTCTCTGCCAAGTGGTTCAATGCTTCATAGCAATTATAGAGTAGCTTCGACTTTGTCGTTGCTGAATTCAGGGCTGCCAACGCCGCCCTGCTATCCGAGCAGATACATACGTTCTCCTGGGTCCGATTTTGATCGGCCCCCAGACTACCGTATATAATTCCAACTAGCTCGGCCTGAAGTGCGATAGTGTATTTGCCCAAGGGGAAAGTTTTACCTATCCCGTCGCATCACCTATACGACCCCGCACCCGCTCTGTTCCCACTCTTGGCTCCATCCGTGTACCAGATGTCTCCATTGGACGGTATCCAGCTTGACCCTCCATTCAGTCGGTCTCACTAGTAAGGGTGATCTTATATTTCTTGTCAAACAGGAAGTGGACACCCGTACTGTCAGAGGGCATCCATAGAAGTCCTTCCTCAGCTAGTTCTCTTGAGAGTGTATTCAGGCCCCTTACCTTCCTATTCATGTTTCCCACCCTATGCATTGCCTTCGCGACTTCTGCTTTCAAGATGACATCAAGAGGTGGTATCCCTGTCAATATCCCCATTGTCTCGATCGGTGTTGATATTGGGGCTCCGGTTATACTTCTAAGAATCAATCCGCTTAGCTTGTTAAGTCGGTTGGCTTCTGACTTTAAACGGGCTCTCTCTTACCAGACCAGTGCTGCATACGTCAGTCTGGATTTGAGAATTGCCTCATATATCCATTTCATGGTTTCCGGCTTCAAGCCCCAGCTATTACCAATGGCTCCTCTCAGTTGCCAAAGTGTTGCTGTGATCTTGGAACATATGTGACTTAGATGTTTTCCCATGACAGTTTCCCGTCCAGGATTGCTCCTAAGTATTTCACTTCGCTATTATAGCTTAGTTCTTGGCCACCAAGTTTCAGTAGCCATGTTTTGTTCCACTTATATTTCTTGGTGAACACCATTACCTCAGTCTTAGAGGGATTGACGGAGTAAAAACTTGAGATCATCAGTATAATGCAAAGTTTTACTCCGCAGAGGGTAATTTTCAAACTACAGAAATAAGGAGATTATACTCCAACCCATCTGAAAATGACTTATATAATAAGGACTAAACAAATTAGATCAAAACAGCCATTCTCCTGGCTATATACCAAACGCCGAGCGCTGAATTACACGACAAAATTTGCCGTATTTTGTATAACAGAGTTAGCACTAAGTTTGCATCTCAAGTTTTTACTCCGATTTAGATTGTTCTCGGAACTACCAAGAGATGACGTTTGGTACGTGCTACTGCGGTGGAACGTAGCAACGTCTACTAGATATAAGCTTCATCTGTCAAAGGTATACTCGTTTACACTGCACTGACGAGACCCAAGATAAGGTCGAAGCCGGTCTGCAGTTAACGATATCCTGAGATAGATAACACTTTTCATCTTCCTTGTGGTTTTGGAACAATCTAAATTACTGTGTTTTAGTGCTAATTCTGTTAGACAAAATACGGTAAATTGTCATGTAATTCAAAGCTCGGCGTTTGGCATATATCCAGGAAAATAGATGTTTTGACCTAATTTGTTTAGTCCTTATTATATAAGATATTTGCAGATGGGTTGGAGTATAATCTCCTTATTTTTG
Source organism: Rosalia funebris (assembly GCA_037954035.1). Lineage (NCBI taxonomy): Eukaryota > Metazoa > Arthropoda > Insecta > Coleoptera > Cerambycidae > Rosalia > Rosalia funebris. The sequence continues at coordinate 32,673,724 of JAZFAV010000020.1, read as the reverse complement.
TAGTTTGAAATTTACCCTCTGCGGATTAAAACTTTTCATTATACTGATCTACTCTTTTACATCAAATGTCTCTGCCGAATAGACGAACTTTTCTAAAAATACCTCAAAGAGTTCGTGACACCAACTATGTTTCCCCATTTTGCAATTCGCGATCCACAATGACATATTTCGCTAAATATTGCGGAATAGATTAAGCATTGTCCATAAAGACCTTACACAAAGCAACAGAAATATAGCCCGGGCAAGTTGTAGTATCTTACTGAATCGTACACATAATTTTGCTCTAGAGCAGTTACTCTACGTATACGATTTTTAGAGAGTTTAGGTGGGTTTCTCCACAAAGTTTTCCACCCGGTTAAATTTCTATAGATAGTGATTTACAGAAAACACGATGAGACGAAATTCACTAGAATTTTATTTTTAAGAAGACTAAATTTTTTTTTTTTTATTTAATCGACAATGAACTTGTGAGGTTCCTTTAACGAGCCTAAATCACAGCATTTTCCAATGCGAATAGAAAAAATGTATTAAAGGATGTAGTGCCTACACTGAATATAGCGGTGTTACATCTTGAGACAATTTTGTGGAAAACGTATTATTTTAAATACAAATTAATCTTATTTTGTATAAAGTGAGATGAATTTACTTTATGTTAATTCGATGTATCACTAACAATAAAAGAAGAACTGGAGAAATAGCTTCAAAGCATACAATGACTATACGAATACCTGCCTGAAAATCAACTCCTCCATCAGCCCAAAAACAAGTAAAATTCAACTGTCCAATCGGCGTTAGGGAAAGGATTTTAGAAAAAAAGCAATTGTGATCAATATGGAAAAGGTCAGGTCGAAACATCCCGACGACAAACGAAATTTTAACAGAGCAGCACGACAACTAAAGGACTTTCTCAAAGAACTTAAAAATAACAGCTTATGGAAAGCTACTAAAAAGCTTGAACAACCACGGCAACAAATCCCACCAATAAGAAATCCAAATGGAAATTGGGCAAGAATAAGCCGATAAAAGGCAGAAACTTTTGCCAACTATTTAGAACCAGCACCATCATATGACACTAATGAAGAGGAAATAATTAAAGCATTTCTGGAAGTAATGGGACAAGTTGAAGAAATTATGCGCCCAGTAATACCAAGACCAGTAAAAAGCATCAGAAAAGAGAAGCAAAAATCAAAACAAATTAACTAAAACCCAAAAAACACCAGAATATGACCTCATCAATAGAAAAATAATGAAGAATATGCCTTGAAAAGCAGTCATGTTAACGCAACTTTTCACTGCAGTCCTAAGACTGCATATTCTCCTGCTGAATGGAAAGTCGCAGAAATAATTCACATACTGAAACCAAGCAAATCATCAGATCAACCGTCATGGATGAAAAAGTCTTCTACCTATAATGTCAAAAATAATTGAAAGACTACTAGCAAAGAGGCTATAAAACATACTAACGAAGAATAGAGTAGGTACATAGAGTGATTGACACGATAAATGATTCTCTTCAGGGAAGATAATACTGCGCGGCTGTTTTCCTTGAAACTAGTAAGGCTTATAATAAATTCTAGCATCAGGAATTACTGTATAAACCGAAAAAAGATTTCCCTGGAGTAATTTACGATATCTTAAAGGCATACCTAACAGAGAGACGCTTTTGGGTTAAGATATGAAAATGAGCACACAGAACAACATCCGATAAAATCAGGCGTATCACAGTGTATTGGTACCAATATTATATTTGATATATACTGAAGACCTACTCACATATAACAGCGCATAACAACTTCATATTGAGAGTAATATTGATAACTGGACAAAGCCATGGCGCATAAAAATAAACAACTCAAAATCGAATCATATATTGTTCACAAAATACCGCGGAGAATCACCCGCAGTTACATTTAATAATAAACAATCTCCTAGAGCAGAATATATAAAGTATTTGGGAATGCACTTGGATCGGGGATTCACATGGCGAAACCATATATGGAGCAAATGTAACCAACTTGGCTTAAAATTACAAAAATATTACTGGCTCTTCGGCAAGTCCGCGCAAATCAAAACTTTCTATATCCAACAAACTGTTAGTATACAATGCAATTTTCAAACCAGTCTGGACATGTGGACTGCAGCTCTGGAGTACAGCATCAAAATCGAATATATCCGTCATCAGGAGGTATCAATCAAAGGTATTGCGTACAATAACAAATGTTCCATGGTTCATTAAGGGGCATATTCAATGATCTGGAGGTGCCGACAGTGACTGAAGTGATTGTCGAGTATAGTGTAAAGTATATCCTTAGACTAGAAAGCGCCTCAAATGTACTTGTAATAAATGTATTGGATAACTGTTAACAAACTAAGCAATTAAAATGGAAGACTCTACTGGATATACCATACAATTAAGAAGTAAAACATGAATTAACCTTGAGATATGTAAAATACTTATAAAATATTTTTAATGTAAACCATATAGGATATGTATCGTTGGACACAACCCCCTCACGTCATTTTACCTGTTAGCAAATATGCCTATTGTTATGTTGTAGTAGATTTAATAGTAAACAAAAACAATATAAAACAATGTTGTGTAAACATAACCTAAAATATTTTGATGAGTTATTTTTTTTTATTTACACAATGTATATATTATATCAAGTGGGTGTTATTATGCATTCAGCCTTTGCAAGCCATCCTATAATACAGAAGCTGTACTCTCATAAAGTACAATAAGTAGGTCAAAGTCAATCACCTACTCGCAATGTTGTCAATATGTGCCAAATATCTACGTTCTACTTTGATAATTTAAATAATAACAAATGATGAACGGTTTGGTTGACGACCCATGTTGTATAATGAATGCTTTTTTGTTGGTTTAGGTACAAAATATGAAATGTTAAAATAAAGGCAGTAATACTTCTTACACCCTGTATATCGCTATTAAAACATATCATTTATTTTTTCAAAAAGTTTAATAGGAGAAATAATTTTGAGAGGGTAGTCATAACAAACAAAACATCAATTTTCAGATCAATGATTTTCTCATTTCAATGATTTCTTTTTTGTATTGTATAAGGAATATATATGTACATGAAATAATTATTGTACACATAAAACTTATATAGATCTATCTTTTTAATTAGACGAATTCCTCCGTTATTATTCACACACAATAATCTAAATATTGATTAGCAATGAAGTATATTTTATTTTTCCTGTTTAAAAAGCTTTTCATCTACTGCATTAGGATAGTCTCCACAAATAAAACCGAAGAACTTTAAAAGTAATGTAATATAATCGCTCTAATATTAGTTGCTTTTCAGAATAATGTACCATTTTATATCAGTATTTATTACGATATTACGATATTCCTAGATATTTTAAAAATTTATAGGATATTATTGGAAAGCTTTTCTTTAATGGCGAGTTGTAAAATCGAAATATTTGCAGCCGAAGTTATATTTTATGTCTTTTTTAGCAATATGCTTTCATATTGATGTCATAAAATATAAAAGCTCTCTTAAATGAATTTATTATTTTTTTTTTTTTTTGAGTAAGTTATTCCAGTTATCATTGAATTATAAGTTTGATTATTTTCGGAACAATATATTTTTTGTTAAGATATATATCTGCCAGATCGAGAAATATGAAAAACGATTAATGTAATAAATGCCATGGGCATTTACCAACATTTAACTCTTAGTATATTTATCTTGGTATATGTTGCAAAAATAAAATAAGTAGTATTTTGTGATGAATGGTAAAATAATCCTTTTTTAAAATGAATTTAAATTAATTAGTTTTTAAAAAATAATCCTTTTTTAAAATTATCCCAATAAATCTTTTTAATGCTCTTCATATTAAATAGATTTTTTATACCAAAAATAGTAAATTTACATTCACAATTTCACGATTATTCATTCACGATTATATTACATTCACGATTATCCATTTTTCCTATTTTATGTTGCTCTTAACTTCTTAAACGTTTATTATTTTCATAATAATAATGTATAATTTAGCACAAAATAGATACTGTTATTTTTATCTCGCCACGTTTATATTTGTATTTCAGTAATACGACGATTATGACGATTTTCTCACCCGGAATCTGAAAAGAAGGAATAATCATAGGTACATATATAAAATTTATTTCACTAAATATTGACTTTAAATACCATATCTCTGCCAAACAACAGTATTAATAGGCACCCATGCTGGAATTTCTGTCTGTGCACATGGTGCTATTAAATGATTAGTCATTTAATAGCACCATGTTTAAAATAACAAAAATAGTTTTGATACCCTCTGCCTCAAGAACTTGTACTTTATATCAAAGGGTTATGTAAGTTAAAAACTACTACAATACGTATTGTTTTCGCGAAAATAACCTAATATATATATATAGTTATTTCTACATGATAATACTACAAAAGTAATAAAACTAACTTCATAAGTAACTTAATCCATACACTTGAATCCTTACGTAATCACTACATTCATTTTCTTTTTTCATGTCATTTCTTCACGAATAATTAATTTAAATAAAAATTCTAAGACTCGTAGTTTTATAATTCTGAAATGCATGTATGAGAAAAAGGTTGATTGATCTAGGCCCTGGCTTCTGTCAGAAAATGAAGTGATATCTGCTCATAATTTATTGTGTACAAATACATAGCAAAACGTTTTAAATTAGCTGTCTAATCCCAAAACTTCATATTGCTGAATAAAATCATAAAAGCTCGTCCAGATAAAGTGTCAAAAAAAAAATGTGGTACTAGTGATACTCCAAGAGGACTAAAAAGAAGTATAAATTTCTATTTAAATATAGTCGCTTCAGAATAAAACATTGACTTGCTTCAGGATTTTACCTACTAATCGAAAATAAGAAAATTAATCCATTACTTACTACTATATACACAAATATGCAGTATGCAATTTGTGTACACTGCAATATAAGATGTATCGCCCTTAATACTCGATTTAAGAATATCTCAATTTCTATCACATGCCTTATACCCTCTATATTTTTAAGAAATTTATCAGTATTTAAACTTATTTTCCCCATTCCCTAGACCCCATAATTTTCCATATTTCTCCTTTTTCATTTTCACTTATTCTTAGTAGTATATGTACCATAACTATATAACATTAGTATAAACTGACACAGCCTTCCGAGCTTCTCTTCCTTTCAAGTGTTATTTCTAGATATATAAAATCTATCTCAATATACAATAAATTGTATATTTAGATAGATTTGTTAGGTTGGTAGCACAATAAAATAGGTATTAGCGACTATTGCTTTACATATTATCTGTCTCTTTTACTAATCAGGACTTTGTAATATGTGTAAAGTGAAGTTTTATGTTAATGTCTTATTTTTATTTACCTATATTTTGTTAGTATTTACCTATTTAGAGCGGCCACATTAAACCGAAGTACACAATTCAGCTATTTTCAAGGCGTATTTTGTTTGTGAAAAGAAAACCCACTTTTTCATACATTTTAAAACACAGGTTTGAAACAATCAGCTTCAAATGTTTGGCATATTTAAAATAAGTTATGTAAGAGCTTTAATTTTTAACCTCACAGAACAGTTTTGATTAATTTCATTGATGTTAAGGCTGTAATAGTTATTATTCTCACGAGTTAAACGAATTACATAATCCAAGCACTGATTAAATTAGCCCAAGATCCATTAACTTAAAAAATCAACTGTGGAAATCCCGTCGTGCAGTTACACTATTTTTATTACATAATCCGTAAACAGGATAGCTGTGTATTCCTAATGAGTAGAGTCAGCCATTCTCAATACTCCTAACTTTGTGTCGTTGTGACAACGCGTGCAGCCGTATAGACGTAATATACCAAACTAAGTAGACTCGCTTTATTTTCGAGAATTCAGGATGGAGACGGTACTACCACCACCGACCGCAGCCTGTTCACCACTTGAACTGACGGTAAATTAGTACAATTAAATTGACCGTTATAAACCTGCAGTGATCTAGCATAACCTAGTCACTATATGTGATGTTGAGTAAGTTATTATATGTGTTATGAATTTGTTTTTTTAGTATAGCTTATTGCCTATAACGTACGTGTATATAAAGTCACTATGCCAGGAACTATCCTGAAAACTATTGTATAAGTCTGCCTTTTTCTGCAGAGGAGGGGAACTCTTACATGAGACTCTAACTGGTAATAGTGTTCTTCCTTCTCTTCTCGTTCATCCTACTGAAACTATTTTCGAATTACTTCCTGAGAGTATCTAAAATCTACCTATTTCTAATTGGTCATCTATTCACTTTCTCTCCTTAATTTCAAATATTTTCGTGATCATCTCGTAGGCACATCTCCAACATTATATATCTAATGTAAGACCATATATCAAGTTTTGTTTATTAAGAGGTTTTCCTCTTTGACAGATATATCTTTGTCGAGCCACATCCCATTTGGGATACGTGATTAACCGGTGCTTTACATCATCTGCTTCTCCGCAATACTTTATGCTAGTGATCCCCCAATAGTGCACATATTTGTAGCCATTCCCGAAGAATACTTGGGTCAGAAAATAGTTCACAGGAGTAGTTTACTGGAATACAAACCTATTCCACATAAACCTATTAACACTTTCTTAAACGTTAGAATTAAATAATATATCCACCGCCCGTGGTTTTGGTTAGTCCATTCTTTTTATTACCTTGTAGCAATCCTCTGTTTTACCATTGACATAAACTCCCATGTGTTTCTCTCTCCTTTCTTGAATTAGTATTATTGTGAACGAGACCCCACACGGTCTCCAGGTGCCACTATTATATGAGACTGGCCAGCTCCTATCCTTTCCACTTTTTGCGAGATATTGTTTACATACACGACAAAGGTGGTATTTGTATCCAGCCATACTCGGAAAAATTTACTCTGGCCGGCGAGATTACTGTATCTTGAAAGTTACATATGTGTAATTGTAAATACAAATTTACATATGTAAATAATATTTACATACGTAATGTAAAAAAGGTATACGAATTATCTTCCATTTCGTCATCAAGAGTCTGGATCTGGATTGTACTATTCTCAGGTGCTAATTTGAACCCTTTTTCTTCCATTCAATTCAAGTCTTTGCATGATTATGTGTTCATGAAGAAGACTTGACAACTAATACTAGGACAAAATTGTCTGCAAATTACCAAAGCAACAAAGCAATTCCGTCAAATTGTTTCAGTCTTAGAATCATCGAAAGTTGGTCTCTTACCACAATCAGAGAGCGAATGATAAGTTTTGGTTGCCTAGAAGAATGAGAATGTATTCGTTTGAGACCTTCTAAATACTGCATCTTTAAGTTCTAAGTTTTGAGAAGATTTCATCGCACTGCTCTTTCTCCGTTATCTATTGCATATATATATATATATATATATATATATATATATATATATATATATATATATATAGAGAGAGAGAGAGAGAGAGCTCTTAAAAGGTAATGCATTTTTCTATGGTACAAAAGAAATGATGGAAAACATTTATTTGTAATGTTAAAACGGAACAACGCGACAAGCATTGGCCTGCATGCACGACATAAAACCAATTTGCACTTTACCGGAATACATAAATAAACAGTCCATCTGTGTTAACCTTATTTACGAGTGTGTACTTAAAATTGTATGTACTGTTTGCGAATTCGGCAATGGGACAGTCGAACAATCATTCCCTTTTAATTGTATACCTAATGATTCCCGTTTGAATTCTGTCTGCCGTATTTTCCACGACATGAAGTGTCGTTCAGCGATTAAACCGTAGGTAAATAACTCACGTGTTCCTGTCATATTTGTCGAAATTTATTTGAAACCCTGTTATGGTTCGTTTCACCGCTCGGTGTTTACATGGGCACATTGATCCCTTTTACGTAATTCAAACAGACATGACGTCCTGTTGGTTTGTCCGTCCACACCTGGCACATTACGTCGGATCCCGTCGATCACAAATGAATTCCTGCATAGCCGTTTATGTGTGAAGATGATGTACGATTGCCCATCCGCTTCACAGGAGGCGAGAAAGCATGCAAACATTACTTTTAATTCCCCCGAGTGTGGGGCGACTTCAGAGCCATTTTTGCTGTCCTGGACGGAAATCCTTTAGAGGAAGTAATGTCACTAATACCACGAGTGTTGTTTTGCTCCACGGAAACTTATAATATAGAAAAATATTACTTTTAATATTATCGAGGCAGTGACAATAATTAAATCATATTCCACAATTTATTTTAGTGCCCTATGCAGTATAGAAATTAGTTACTGCATGAATAGAACAACTAAATAGGCAGTGTAAATTTCTATCCTACGTTAAAGTTGCTTTTCAAAATCGAATATATTTAACTTTATGTTTCTATTTTATAAAATAGAGAAAGCATATAATAGGCGATTCAGACAAAAATCTGGGACACTATATTGTAAAATAACATAATTTATGTACAGACGCTTTTGGAAAAAACAACAGCCAAGAAAAACGTTTAATTTTTTTCATTAATTATCATTCCAACATATGACAAGATCTATTTAAAAAACAACGCTGCATTTTTGCCGAAATACGAATATACTCTTTTGTAAGATACTTCAAATGTTTCAAACTGCTGTGTACCTATATATTTATAAACATCATCTATCATTTATAATAATTAAAAATATAATTTACTTTTAGTAGTTTAGTAGGACATGGATAACTCTTAAATATATTCTATATACATGTATATGCATGTATGTATTGCCGGACTGCCAATTTGGATTTAGACCCAATCACTCAACCACACAACAAATTTTACACATCTATAAAATTATCGCCTCAGGATTCGAGAATAAAAATCACACAACAGTAGCATTCTTAGACGTAGCGCAAGCATTTGATAAAGTATGGCTAAATGGCTTGTTATTTAAGTTAATCACCATAAATAAACACGCCGGCATATCTCACAAACATTATCGCTTCATTCTTGGCAAACAGAACATTTTCTGTCAGAATAAACAACTGTCTGTCAGATAAAAAACCAATTAAAGCCGGAATACCCCAAGGCTCAATTTTGGGTGTTGTATTGTTTAATATATTCGTTCATGATATACCACTACCACCGACCTCCACAATAGCAATGTACGCAGATGACACTGCAATAATAACTCAAGATCAAGACATACATATATCTGCAAATAAACTTCAAATTGCACTTAATATATTACAAGACTGGTTCACAAAATGGCAAATAAAATTAAATCCAACGAAACGCGAGGCAAAAATATTTACGCTAAGAAGACCACAAAACCCCAACAATATTGCTATCAACAATGAACAAATAACGTGGAACCATTCAGATAGTGCAATTAGATATCTGGGCGTATACTTGGACAGACGCCTAACATGGAGTTATCATATTAACAAAAAATTAAACGAAGGTTATGCTCGATTGGGTATGCTTTATCCCGTCATCAACAAAAAATCCAAATTAAGGATTAAGTGTGCGACGCTAGTATACAAATCAATTCTAAGACCTCTTGTAACGTACGGCTGTGTAATATGGGGAACTGCCAGCAAAACCAACATCAAAAAGGTACAAACATTTCAAAACAAGGTGCTACGGATTGCAGTGAATGCTCAGTGGTTTATAAGAAATAATCAAATTCACCGGGAACTTGACGTACCATACATTGAGGACTTTATAAAATTATGTGCAAAAAACTTTTTTTTTTAATATAAACGATTATGCCAGTGCCAGAAATTTAAACCTAAGTGAAAAGACACATAATAATAGACTAAAAAAACGGTTACCACAAGACGTTTTACTTTCCAGTAGTGATTCTGAATAATATTTACGAATTATTTCTGCTAAGTTAAACCAATGTTTGTTTCCGTCCTTATGTAAATGTTATGTACGATAATACACACTACCATGTATAACATTAATTTGTTGAGCTGGTATTTTAAAATAAAAAAAAAAGTATATGCATGTATAATATGAAGTAAAACTTATTTCAATGTGATAGTCGAAACTACTCGACTGTTTAATAATAAAAAAATATATACTGTTTTAATAATAAGAAAAACTATTATTTTTTGCTTCTTAATTTTATAAATTAATTTTATAGTAATTGTGTAAAAATTGATTTACATTTTCTATTACTCTTTAAGCATATATCAATTTTTTGAATAAAAAATCGCATTCAAAAATTCTAGAACGTATCCTGGTCCCAGAACTTAGCCTAACGAGTAAGTATTTCGTAGCCACAGTATCACCTACTATTCCCTTGTGTCCTGGTACATAAGGGAATAGTACTCACATAAAATTTAACTTTGTTTTGGTAATTCATTTTATGTCTTGTAGCATTCTAATAATAGCTGCAGTCGAACTTGGTGTGATAAAATTGGTTTAAACATTGACTGATCATCTGTGAAGATTTAAATGTCCTAGGAGAGGGTTGAAACCCTTTAATGAAGCAACAAAAACAAGAGATTAGTTTTCCATAAACGCCAAAACATTATACATCACACGTTTCGCCAATAAAGTTGGTATTATCAGTAAATGATTCAAACTAACTGGTTAAAATGAATTTAAAACCAACTCCAGTTTTAATAATTTCCTGATTATGTAACTTAATTATCGAAAAGAGCGTCGGGCTAATTATGAGTTAAATATATCCGTTCCTGAAGTAGGTTGGAACTTTTGGTGTGAGGATAACACTAACTGAGTGTTTCAAAAAACACCAAAACACTATACATCATTTGGAGATGATTAAAACTGATAAAACTAACAATTTTAATCATCTCCAGATGACGCCAACTTTGTTGGCGAAACGGGTGTTGTGTGCAGTGTATAGTGTTTTGGTGTTTTGTGGAAAACTCAGCTAGTGTTAAATATATCCGTGTTTGTGAGGCACTGGATATAGATGTGTTTATTTGTAATAACTCCTCATAATATTTCCTATGATGAGGCAACCAGAGCAAACTGCCTGATATATCGTGGTTTTCACCGCAGTGATTGATATACTCGTACTAATTCATGCCTGGAGAACTTGCCATGCATTTCTGCTTTCATTGCTTTGCTTATTTTAGAGCTATCAGTATACAAATACGAGACCCATTCATAGATAGTGGAAGTATACAATCGACGTGTGCTTAGCGCTCTAACAATTTTCGATGAACACTGTACCAAAACGGCACGAGCAATATATGTAGAAATTAGCAAACACACCATCTGCCTGCTAAACGAGAAAATGTCACCTACGGGAAATAATTTTATTATTGAGATTATTGCTTAACTTAGAGATATTAAGTCTCTATCTTTAACTATTCTTTCTTCTTTTGTCTTTGAAACATAGGTTTTTGTGAATTATTTTTCCACTATCCACGGCAAGACTCCACCTAGAATGCTGAAATAAATCACACTTATACAATAAAACTAGAAGAGTATAGAGTACTTTATACCCATTCTTTTATGGGAGTATCATCCATTCTTTCTAGCCACTTTGATACGCTATTAAAATTATCATTCCTATTTCAGTGCACTTAGTTTCACCAATTTTTAGGACATGCATTATTCTACTATATATATATATATATATATATATATATATATATATATATATATATATATATATATATATCAAAATAAATTCTAAGATAAATCCTTAATGAAAACGACAATTATCCCTGTTCAAGTCGCTGAGTTATACTTATCATTTAATTTAACCTATTCACTACCATTCCTTAACTTCTTTTTAAATTCCACGTTTCTACTTCTCACTTTCAGTAAACTATTTATTATCTTTGTTGAAATGGCGTCAGTTTAGTCTCTAAAACAATTATAATGTTTCTGTTGCTTTTCTAGCAGATACCGAAAAACCAGTCCAAAGTATTATATACTTTAGAATTGAAAACCCTTCCGGATTAAGTTCGACCCAATTTATTTCAGATTAGAGGAAGGAATTAAAAAAAATAAAAGCTTTATTTCGCTTTCTTAAATCTATTGTGCGGACTTTGGACAGTTCTGCAATATCTAAAAGAAACACAGACATACGTCTCCTACATAAAGAACTGAATACACATTTGGAGATTATTTACAAAAACTAAGTCAGCATAAATATGACAATATGAGTTTATATTACAATCAGGTTAGAAGTGTTCAAGTATATATATATATATATATATATATATATATATATATATATATATATATATATATATATATATATATATATATATATATATATATATATCTATATATATATATATATATATATATATATATATATATATATATATATATATATATCTATATATATATATATATATATATATATATATATATATATATATATATATATGTATATACTATATATTATATAATATAGAATAGTTTAACTTTTTTCCTTTTTATACTTTTAATAATATTCATACTCGGTGTAAATATCATTTACAGACTGCAAAAGTGTATAAGTATGATCTATAGATGGTTATAACAGCGATATAATTATCAGCGATATAATATCGCGTAGGTTAGCACAAGATAGGAGAAGCGTCCAACCAGTCTTAGGACATGACATCATGATGATGATGATAATATAATCCTTCTTAATAATATATTATTATATCCTTCTTAATACATATTAAGAAGGATTATATTTTAAAAAAGTAGGTAAGTACTTTTTTAAAATATGGTTACAGTGGTTTTATTTAACATAAGTGTTCATAAGCGTGCAAGTCGGGCGGAAAATATTTTGGTGTTCAAATAAATTTTTAAAACTTTTTAGAAATGGAAGCGATTGGAGGCACTAGTGGCCAGTCTAATAATAATAATAACTGGCGTAATCATAAGAGACCAAATTTAACGGATCGAGAACGTTTTTTAACAAAAAACGTGTATGAAGGAATTCGGGCGCGAAACGCGGATATATTGGTAAATGACGCCGTGAAAATGTATAGTTGTAACAAAAGTGTCTGTGAGAAGTGTTTATCGTGCAATAAAAAGTGATGAAAGTGTAAATAATAAGCAAAAAAGGGAAACACGTGGCAGAAAAAAAATTAAATTGACGACAACGTTAAATATGCGATTCGTAGAAAGATTCATAGATTTTATTTTATAAGAAAAATTGCAACTGTAATCGCAGAAGACGAAGATTTGCCTAGATTGTCCCGAAGAGTTTTAATACGTACTATGCAGGAAATGAATTTTCGGAACTTAAAATAAAATCGAAAAAGTATGCTTATAGAAAAGAATGAAATTGTACAATGGCGAAGAGAGTAGTTAGAAAAGATAATGCACTATCGCTCTTTGAAAGCAAAACTTTACTATCTAGACGAAACGTCTAAATAGTAAAAGACAAACAGTTAAATAACTAAATGAATAATAAATGAGTAAATGAAGGACATACAGTTTCCAAGGTTTGGCAAGATTTAAATATCAACAGCAGACGAGAAGCATTTTTAGAAGGATTTTCTACTGGATTAAAGCCACCTTCTGGGAAAGGACGTCGACTAATAATCACACATATCGGAAGTAAATACGGACTTTTCGATAATAGTTTACATGTGTTCGAATCACGACGAACAGGAGATTACCATAAGGATATGGACATCAATGTATTTGAAAAATGGTTTGCATCTATTTTGCCTCACATTGAACCCGGTCAAGTGGTCGTCATGGATAATGCGCCTTATCATTGTCGACGAATAAAAAAATTGCCAACATCTGCCTGGAGAGAAGGAGAAATTATGGAATGGTTAAAATCGAAGAATATTGACTATAGAGAAACGATGTTAAAAGTACAATTATTAAGCATTGCAAAAAGGGAAAAATAAAATACATGAAATATGTAGTGAACGAAATGGGTAAAGCTCGCGGTGTTACAGTTCTTCGGTTGCCACCATACCACTGCGAGCTGAACCCCATTGAATTAATCTGGGCGGATATGTGGCAAGAAATAACACAGCTTTTAAATTACAAGATGTAAAAGTACTTCTGCAGGAGGCGATTAATCGCGTAACTGCAAAAACATGGAATAAGTGCATTATGCATGTACAAAAGGAAGAACAATGAATGTGGGACTTTGATACAAGAGTTGAAGCTATAACAGAACCAGTTATTATAGCTTTAGGGGACATTAGTGACAGTGTTAGTGATAGTGACATTGTTAGTGATAGTGACAGCGATATACCTATGTAGGTGAGTGTAAATTTGTAAATTTAATTTAGTTTTTACCAAAATGGACATAATCAGGACTATTCTATTCGCATCTTGTTATAATAGCGTTATTGTATGACAAAATTGATTAAAACTCTTATGTAAGGCAGTTGTAGAGTCGATACGTCAGGTTTTGGAGGACTTATTTATTTATTTATTTCGTATCATAACAATATTGTTATCATAACAAGCTGCGAAAAGAATTATCCTGAATATCTGCGTATTGTTCTATGTTTAATAAGTTTTGGAACCCTCTAAAATGATACGCTCATGGAATCGCGTTTCCCGCACGCCTCACCCGTCGCACAGGTCAACATGTTGCGAATTACTTATTGTCTACTATTTTGAAATCAGAGTATGTATATGTAACTAATAATCAAGACAAATATATAGTAAAAACAAAAGAATGTTATTAGTTGTACCACAGGAACGGAAAATTACAAAGGGAAGGAGAAAAAGAGGCAGGCACTTTATAAAGAGATTAAGAGTAGTTGATAGAGTTAGTGAAGAAATTTAATTGATATAAAGAAGAACTTATTCATAAAGTTATTTCTCGAAAATTTATAAAATTCCTGGCGATAGCATTTGTTTGACTTGACAGGAACAAATAAGTTTAGAAGAAAAACACCGAAAAAGTTTGTGACAAGATTGCATCACATTTTAAAGTAGAAGCTTCTGATTTTCATATTATTATTACCAATGTTGAAGTTTTGATTTCAACCCATTACTCCCACTTAAGAATTTTAAATGTCTCCCTCTATCTTGTAATACATTATATTAAAGATTTTAAAAATTCTGATTCAACTCTGTTTAGAAAACTGAAATTGGTTGATCTATTCTTGTATTATAAAAAATGCAATATAAATTAACTAAAAGAAAATATACTAATGGAATATTCTAAGGATAGTAATGTGTGCAAAAAATTAAAACGGAAAACTTATGGGTGTTGAGTCTGCGGCAATTCCATAGAAACAGTGCCTCCTTCTTTTATTGAACTGATGATTGTTCTCAGAATACTCCATTAATTTATTTAGTACATTATTTAAATTATTTTATTTTTGTTTCTATTATGACTAAATATAAGGGAAATTATTAACAAATAACAAGGGATAGTAAAGTATTAGTTTTATAAGTCACTATAATTTTGTTTTTATGGAAATAATTAAAATTCAGAAATAACAACATATAGTGACTTAAGACAAATATTTATAAAATATCCAGTAAAACTTGAATAAAAAATTTTATGTTATTAAGTTATATTATATAGGAAATGTATTTCTGATAAAAATATTGAATTTTACTAAATATGTGATAAAGAAAACTTCAAAATACGCAGTTTATTGCATTACATAATCAATTAATACATATCCGGCTTCAAAATAGTCATAAAATAAATGAACTAGTTATAACACTTCACTTTCTATATAAATTAGTTCTATAAATTATAGAGTAAAATACAATTACCAATCAATGTCTCTTTTCTGTACATAGTATATCGACTTATATTTATATTTACTTAAGTAAAACCAATATTACAGTTCAGTTAAAAGTGATGTTTTATTGAAATATTAGTTAAAATGCTGCTAAAGGCTATTATAAACCAATTATAAACGTATTTTAGAATGTTAACAAAATATTGAATATTGGCTTGTATACACAGTATATTGTACGGAAATGCCAATTTCTATGAAACGCAAATAATACCAAATACATAAGTAAAAAAATCACCGGCATAAACTTCAAAAAAATAAATGGTACATTGAGTTTCTTTTGTATCTGACGGATGATACATAGATTTATCATCTGAAATAGACAGTCTTACTATGTAAATATATTTCGCAACTTGTCAGTTGTGCTTGGGCTATTTAATAAATTTTTATTTTTTAAAAAATTTAAGATTTGATGTGTGGGTACTGGTATATCCGCTCATATGGTAGGATAATATCGGTCAGTGGCCGAGTTAACTTTAAATAGAGCTTGTTCCCTTTAGGATTCGTGTTTATTAGATTTAGTCTAAGCATAAACAGGATCTTATTCATTACTGGTAAAATTATTGAAAAGATATATAAAATACATTTTCATAGGTAAAAAATATTTTGCAATGCGAGTAGATGCTACAATATACATATTTTTATACATATCATACATCTAAATCCTCATAAAACTTACTATTCATTACGATATTTTTAATTTACTTGCAAACTTTACAATTTTCATCTAGCCATCATATTCCATATAAGCGCTTTCTATTAAATCAAATGTCATATTATTATTGGGCATGCCTAAAACTACGACTTCGTAGACCAGTATACAGGGGTTCTGTAAGTTATCAATAATATCTAAAGTATAACTAAAACCGTTTGGAAAGTATATACGAAAAGTAAAACTAAAAAGTTCATTTTTCGGAAATATTTTGAATTTATTCAAAATATTTTTACGGAAAAATAAATAAATAAATATCATAATCAGTGTTAGTTTGTTACATGATAGATTAAGTTATTTTGAATAAAAACTACTTACCTACTTTTTTAAAATAAAATCCTTCTTAATATGTATTAAGAAGGATATAATAATATATTATTAAGAAGGATTATATTATCATCATCATCACGATGTCATCAGTCCAAAGACTGGTTGGACGCTAACCTCCAGCTTCTCCTATCTTGTGCTAACCTACGCGATATTATATCGCTGATAATTATATCGTTGTTATAACCATCTATAGATCATACTTATACACTTTTGCAGTCTGTAAATGATATTTACACCGAGTATGAATATTATTAAAAGTATAAAAATGAAAGAAGTTAAACTATTCTATATTATATAATATATAGTATATATATATATATATATATATATATATATATATATATATATATATATATATATATATATATATATATACTATATCCAATATATATATATATATATATATATATATATATATATATATATATATATATATATATATATATATATATATATATATACAATATATATATATATATATATATATATATATATATATATATATATATATATATATATATAT
This sequence comes from Rosalia funebris, assembly GCA_037954035.1. Taxonomy (NCBI): domain Eukaryota; kingdom Metazoa; phylum Arthropoda; class Insecta; order Coleoptera; family Cerambycidae; genus Rosalia; species Rosalia funebris. Next base: position 32,656,442 of record JAZFAV010000020.1, on the reverse strand, counting down.
ATATATATACTATATCCGATCCGATAGGACTTGAACCTTGACGAAGTTCTAGTGCAAACTAGAACGGGTGGGTCGGCTTGCGCGTTTTAATGATTTAAGGAGCCGTACCATAGGTTTAACCATAGTGGGAGGGTCCTTATTGAAAAACCAGACTAAGACAAATCCCTGAAGGAGGGCAGCAGCTCTTTCAGTAGTCATAGTGGCAGAAACCGTGGGGGTTGGTATGGTGCTATGACACACACGACTGCGATGTGGAAGGCAAGAGGAAACCACCACATTATAATCCTCAGAACAGCTAGCAGAAAGCTTATCCTAAATTAATGATGGCGTCTCCTGGGGCAAAAAACTCCGGAGGTAAAATAGTCCTCCGTTCGGATCTCCGGGTGAGGACTGTTCCGGGAGACGTGATCGAGTGCAATAGTACGGATAATAAGAAGTGTAGCATTTCACGAGTCGGAGCGTGGAATGTCAGAAGCATGAGACAGGCAGGGAAGCTAGAAAATTTGAAGATAGAAATGGATAGGTTAGGATTAGATATAGTAGGTATAAGTGAGATGCGCTGGCCGGAAGTAGGAGATTTTTGGAGCGGTGACTATAGGGTAATACATACAGGATCGGTAAATGGAAACGCGGGAGTAGGGATCGTTATGCGGAAGAACGGGACAGTCTGTAGATAGCTACCTACAATACAGCGAGAGAGTAATGATCATTAGGTTAGATTCGAAGCCAGTGGAAACAGTAATAGTGCAAGTATACATGCCAACTTCTAGCCACAGTGAGGAAGAGTTAGAAGCCGTTTATTCGGACATAGAGCAGGTAATAGGATTTGTGAAGGGTCATGAAAATTTAATAATAGTAGGAGATTTTAATGCAGTCGTAGGTGAGGGGAAAGAAGGAGAATTTGTAGGTCCTTATGGATTAGGAAACAGAAACGAGAGAGGTAGCAGACTGATAGAATTCTGTGAGAAGCACAAGATGGTAGTCGCGAACACATTGTTCAAGAATCACGTTAGGAGGCGGTACACATGGAAAATGAAAATGCCAGGAGGGATAGACAGGTATCAGATAGACTACATTCTGGTTAGGAAGAGATTTAGAAATCAAGTAAAAGACTGTAAGAGTTATCCAGGAGCAGATGTAGACAGCGACCATAACTTGGTAGTCATGAAAGCTAGATTAAAGTTCAAAAATCTGAAAACCCGAAAGGATAAGAAACGTATAAATGTAGACATATTGAAGGATCAGAATATGAAAAATAAGTTCCAGGAGAAAACAGATCAATCAATAAATAAAACGAGTAAGGACGAAATCAAGAACGCAGAAACTGAGTGGGAGGGTATCAAGAATAGTCTAGCTTCCGCGGCTACGGACGTTTTAGGACACGATAAAAGGGAAGCTAGGAAGCCCTGGATAACGGACGAAATCTTAAACTTAATGCAAAAGAGACGAGGCTACAAAAACAGACGAGACGAAGAAGGACTGAAAACTTATAAGTCAATAAAGTGGGAAATCATTAGAAAATGTAGAAAAGCGAAAGAACAATGGATAGAGGATAAATACAAAGAAGTACAAGATAAGTTGCAAGTAGGTAAGACCGATGAGGCTTACAAAATAATTAAGAGGAACTTCAGGGATATAGGAACAATAAGTAGAAATGTTAGAAGTCAATCGGGGGACATACTGATAGGAAGAGAGGAGAAAGCGGATAGATGGAAGCAGTACTTAGGAAATTTATACGAGGGTCAGGAATTAGGAGAGATATTAGAGGAAGAATCTAGCATCGATAGGGAAGATGTAGGAAAACCTATATTGAGAGAGGAATTTGAAATAGCACTAAGGGGGCTGAAGAATAATAGAGCGCCGGGTGTAAATAAAATATAGGCGGAACTTTTGAAATGTGCGGGACAGAAAGTAGTAAATAGGATGTTTGAACTGGTAAAATACATATACGAAACGGGCGAGATGCCGGAGGATTATAAGAGGAACATTATCGTTACTATACCGAAAAAGAGAGGAGCCGACAAATGCGAGAACTTTAGAACGATTAGCCTAACTTCCCATGCGTCAAAAATCTTAACTAGAATAGTGCAGAAGAGGATGGAAAATAGAGCGGAGGAAATACTAGGAGAAGACCAATTCGGGTTTAGGCGAAATAGGGGAACTCGCGAAGCTATTCTGGCGCTAAGAGTAATGTTAGAGAAAATAATAGAAAAAGGAAAAAACGCTTATATAGGATTTGTAGATTTAGAAAAAGCTTTTGATAACGTAAGATGGGAAAAAATGTTCGAGATACTAAAGAGCGCGGGAATGAAGTATAGAGATAGGAGAGTAGTACACAATATATACAAAGAGCAAACTGCTGTTATAGAAGTAGAAGGGGAAAAAAGGGAAGTAGGTATTAGGAAAGGAGTAAGACAAGGATGTATGCTATCACCACTAATTTTTAATCTGTACATCGAAGAGGCGATTAATGTGGTAAAAGATAGAGTGGATTTCGGGATTAAAGTACAGGGACAAAAACTAAAAATGCTGAGATTCGCGGATGATATAGCAGTATTAGCATCTAGTAAGGAGGAATTAGAATCAGCATTGAACGAAATGGAGGCAGTGTTGACAGAGGAATACGGAATGAGGGTGAATAAAAACAAAACTAAAGTGTTAGTGTGCAGAGGGCGCGAGAGCAGAGCAAAAACGAAAGTACAAATTAATAATGAAAGATTGGAGGAAGTTAAAGACTTCACTTATTTAGGAAGTAAAATAAACTGGGATGGAAGAAGCGATAAAGACATAAAACAAAGAATAGCGCAGGGTCGAGTAGCTTTTAACAAAAAGAAAGCACTTTCATGCTCGGGGGTAATAAACTTAGAAACAAGGAAGAGATTTTTGAAAACATATGTATGGAGCACGGCACTATACGGCTGCGAAACCTGGACGGTAGGGGAAGCAAGTAGGAAGAAATTAGAAGCTTTTGAGATGTGGTGTTACCAAATAATGATGAAAATACCATGGACTGATAAGGTTAGAAACGAAGAAGTATTGGAGAAAATCGGCGAGAAAAGAAGTATGTGGAAAAGCTTAAGGAAGAGAAGAGATAGAATGGTAGGCCACTTGCTGAGACATGGGGGAATAGTCCGCGATATTTTGGAGGCAGAAATAGGAGTGAAGAAAGGCAGAGGTAGGCCTAGATTAGACTACTGCTCGCAAATAGTAAGGGATGTAGGTTGTAGCACAATTAGCGAAATGCGTAGGTTAGCACAAGATAGGAGAAGCTGGAGGTTAGCGTCCAACCAGTCTTAGGACTGATGTCCTAATGATGATATACTATATATTATATAATATAGAATAGTTTAACTTTTTTCATTTTTATACTTTTAATAATATTCATACTCGGTGTAAATATTATTTACAGACTGCAAAAGTGTATAAGTATGATCTATAGATGGTTATAACAGCGATATAATTATCAGCGATATAATATCGCGTAGGTTAGCACAAGATAGGAGAAGCTGGAGGTTAGCGTCCAACCAGTCTTAGGACTGATGACATCATGATGATGATGATAATATAATCCTTCTTAATACATATTAAGAAGGATTATATTTTAAGAAAGTAGGTAAGTAGTTTTTATTCAAAATAACTTAATCTATCATGTAACAAACTAACACTGATTATGATATTTATTTATTTATTTTTCCGTAAAAATATTTTGAATAAATTCAAAATATTTCCGAAAAATGAACTTTTTAGTTATACTTTCCGTATATACTTTCCAAACGGTTTTAGTTATACTTTAGATGTTATTGATAACTTACAGAACCCCTGTATACTGGTCAACGAAGTCGTAGTTTTAGGCATGCCCAATAATAATATTACATTTGATTTAATAGAAAGCGCTTATATGGAATATGATGGCTAGATGAAAATTGTAAAGTTTGCAAGTAAATTAAAAATATCGTAATGAATAGTAAGTTTTATGAGGATTTACATGTATGATATGTATAAAGATATGTATATTGTAGCATCTACTCGCATTGCAAAATATTTTTTACCTATGAAAATGTATTTTATATATCTTTTCAATAATTTTACCAGTAATGAATAAGATCCTGTTTATGCTTAGACTAAATCTAATAAACACGAATCCTAAAGGGAACAAGCTCTATTTAAAGTTAACTCGGCCACTGACCGATATTATCCTACCATATGAGCGGATATACCAGTACCCACACATCAAATCTTAAATTTCCTAAAAAATAAAAATTTATTAAATAGCCCAAGCACAACTGACAATTTGCGAAATATATTTACATAGTAAGACTGTCTATTTCAGATGATAAATCTATGTATCATCCGTCAGATACAAAAGAAACTCAATGTACCATTTATTTTTTTGAAGTTTATGCCGGTGATTTTTTTACTTATGTATTTGGTATTATTTGCGTTTCATAGAAATTGGCATTTCCGTACAATATACTGTGTATACAAGCCAATATTCAATATTTTGTTAACATTCTAAAATACGTTTATAATTGGTTTATAATAGCCTTTAGCAGCATTTTAACTAATATTTCAATAAAACATCACTTTTAACTGAACTGTAATATTGGTTTTACTTAAGTAAATATAAATATAAGTCGATATACTATGTACAGAAAAGAGACATTGATTGGTAATTGTATTTTACTCTATAATTTATAGAACTAATTTATATAGAAAGTGAAGTGTTATAACTAGTTCATTTATTTTATGACTATTTTGAAGCCGGATATGTATTAATTGATTATGTAATGCAATAAACTGCGTATTTTGAAGTTTTCTTTATCACATATTTAGTAAAATTCAATATTTTTATCAGAAATACATTTCCTATATAATATAACTTAATAACATAAAATTTTTTATTCAAGTTTTACTGGATATTTTATAAATATTTGTCTTAAGTCACTATATGTTGTTATTTCTGAATTTTAATTATTTCCATAAAAACAAAATTATAGTGACTTATAAAACTAATACTTTACTATCCCTTGTTATTTGTTAATAATTTCCCTTATATTTAGTCATAATAGAAACAAAAATAAAATAATTTAAATAATGTACTAAATAAATTAATGGAGTATTCTGAGAACAATCATCAGTTCAATAAAAGAAGGAGGCACTGTTTCTATGGAATTGCCGCAGACTCAACACCCATAAGTTTTCCGTTTTAATTTTTTGCACACATTACTATCCTTAGAATATTCCATTAGTATATTTTCTTTTAGTTAATTTATATTGCATTTTTTATAATACAAGAATAGATCAACCAATTTCAGTTTTCTAAACAGAGTTGAATCAGAATTTTTAAAATCTTTAATATAATGTATTACAAGATAGAGGGAGACATTTAAAATTCTTAAGTGGGAGTAATGGGTTGAAATCAAAACTTCAACATTGGTAATAATAATATGAAAATCAGAAGCTTCTACTTTAAAATGTGATGCAATCTTGTCACAAACTTTTTCGGTGTTTTTCTTCTAAACTTATTTGTTCCTGTCAAGTCAAACAAATGCTATCGCCAGGAATTTTATAAATTTTCGAGAAATAACTTTATGAATAAGTTCTTCTTTATATCAATTAAATTTCTTCACTAACTCTATCAATTACTCTCTATATACATACTCTGATTTCAAAATAGTAGACAGTAAGTAATTCGCAACATGTTGACCTGTGCGACGGGTGAGGCGTGCGGGAAACGCGATTCCATGAGCGTATCATTTTAGAGGGTTCCAAAACTTATTAAACATAGAACAATACGCAGATATTCAGGATAATTCTTTTCGCAGCTTGTTATGATAACAATATTGTTATGATACGAAATAAATAAATAAATAAGTCCTCCAAAACCTGACGTCTCGACTCTACAACTGCCTTACATAAGAGTTTTAATCAATTTTGTCATACAATAACGCTATTATAACAAGATGCGAATAGAATAGTCCTGATTATGTCCATTTTGGTAAAAACTAAATTAAATTTACAAATTTACACTCACCTACATAGGTATATCCAACCATAGGTATACCCAAATATCCAACAGGTAGGTTTTTCTTTGTTTTTTATGTGACATAACTTTCGCTAACTAGTTAATGGTCTCTACCCAACTGACACCACTTTTATAACCATTAATTATGTTATATCAGTGATCACTGTCGTCGCTATCGCTGTCACTATCACTAACAATGTCACTATCACTAACAATGTCACTATCACTAACACTGTCACTAATGTCCCCTAAAGCTATAATAACTGGTTCTGTTATAGCTTCAACTCTTGTATCAAAGTCCCACATTCATTGTTCTTCCTTTTGTACATGCATAATGCACTTATTCCATGTTTTTGCAGTTACGCGATTAATCGCCTCTTGCAGAAGTACTTTTACATCTTGTAATTTAAAAGCTGTGTTATTTCTTGCCACATATCCGCCCAGATTAGTTCAATGGGGTTCAGCTCGCAGTGGTATGGTGGCAACCGAAGAACTGTAACACCGCGAGCTTTACCCATTTCGTCCACTACATATTTCATGTATTTTATTTTTCCCTTTTTGCAATGCTTAATAATTGTACTTTTAACATCGTTTCTCTATAGTCAATATTCTTCGATTTTGACCATTCCATAATTTCTCCTTCTCTCCAGGCAGATGTTGGCAATTTTTTTATTCGTCGACAATGATAAGGCGCATTATCCATGACGACCACTTGACCGGGTTCAATGTGAGGCAAAATAGATGCAAACCATTTTTCAAATACATTGATGTCCATATCCTTATGGTAATCTCCTGTTCGTCGTGATTCGAACACATGTAAACTATTATCAAAAAGTCCGTATTCACTTCCGATATGTGTGATTATTAGTCGACGTCCTTTCCCAGAAGGTGGCTTTAATCCAGTAGAAAATCCTTCTAAAAATGCTTCTCGTCTGCTGTTGATATTTAAATCTTGCCAAACCTTGGAAACTGTATGTCCTTCATTTACTCATTTATTATTCATTTAGTTATTTAACTGTTTGTCTTTTACTATTTAGACGTTTCGTCTAGATAGTAAAGTTTTGCTTTCAAAGTGCGATAGTGCATTATCTTTTCTAACTACTCTCTTCGCCATTGTACAATTTCATTCTTTTCTATAAGCATACTTTTTCGATTTTATTTTAAGTTCCGAAAATTCATTTCCTGCATAGTACGTATTAAAACTCTTCGGGACAATCTAGGCAAATCTTCGTCTTCTGCGATTACAGTTGCAATTTTCTTTTAAAATAAAATCCATGAATCTTTCTACGAATCGCATATTTAACGTTGTCGTCAATTTAAATTTTTTTCTGCCACGTGTTTCCCTTTTTTGCTTATTATTTACACTTTCATCACTTTTTATTGCACGATAAACACTTCTCACAGACACTTTTGTTACAACTATACATTTTCACGACGTCATTTACTAATATATCCGCGTTTCGCGCCCGAATTCCTTCATACACGTTTTTTGTTAAAAAACGTTCTCGATCCGTTAAATTTGATCTCTTACGATTACGCCAGTTATTATTATTATTAGACTGGCTACTAGTGCCCCCAATCGCTTCCATTTCTAAAAAGTTTTAAAAATTTGTTTGAACACCAAAATATTTTGCGTCCGACTTGCACGCTTATGAACACTTATGTTAAATAAAACCACCTGTTTACAACAGCAAGGAGGTTAAATGTCTTTGTCAGCCTGTCTCTCTTCGTTTGCCTGCTATAATAGGCAAACAAGAGAGATAAGGCGCATACCAACAGTCTACGCGCGACTAAAGATAGCAGAGATCACAGAGTGCAGGGAGCGGTATATTACAATTTACAAGTAAAACAGGCACAAGAATTGATGAATAGTATTACCAGCTCATACAAATAGTGTTCTATACCTTACTGCCCACTATTTTGAAACCAGAGTATAGTGACAATTATATAGTTATATTATATAGTAGTAATCAAATAGACCACATATTCCGTTTATCATATGCACCCATTATTTCGTAATCCATGAATTCTAAAAGCATATAAATACATTCGACTATTTATTTAACAGATTCCCTGTATAGTTTTAAAAAGTTTTTGCCTATAGCATATAATCAATAATGTTGATTTTAAAGCTTAAATTTGTATGTATGTATATTTTTCAAGTACACACCATATTTTCCAGCATGATTATAAATGGATAGTTAGTGAAAGTTCCGTTTCTGTGAGAGCAAAATAAAATTTATTTTCAACTTTAATATTTTCCCCGAAACATTTTGCCGTTCACTGGTGTACTATACTAATGAGCGTAATTACTCTTAGTCTATTTTACATTATGTCCCACTGCCATCTTTATTCATTCGCAACATTATAAATTCTTGTAATTAAAATCATACACATAGTGACAATATTTAAAATTTTAATCATTCTTTTAAAATATTAGAGAGCTCACTCAAATCCATATAATTCTTTTATGTTTATTTAAATATAATAAACCTATGACGATAAGGATTTATGATGTTGATAGGAATAAATATTATTTTACTATATCCTTGCAATTAGAAATTGTAGTGTGTATCTGCAAATAATATAAAATTTACTTAACAAAATTATTTAGCAAAATTTAGTAAATTTAATATGTTTCTTATAAAATATATATCAAATAATAACAAACGAATTAAGTCATTGTGCTATCATTTTGTTGGTAATATAATACCTCAACCTACAGATGGTTCCCCAAATAAGTAGTCTGTATGTTTAATTAAGTGACTACTCGTGGCAAGGAACAGAGCTCACAGTGAAATTTTCTTAATTAGATTTTTATTTCGACGTTATTACGTGTAAAATTATATTAGTATGCATTACAATGCCACGTTCAGCATATTAATCGTTCTATAATGACAAGTGACGACCATTTTTTACGTGAATTTACACGGAAATAGGTTTATAAAAACATGCAAATTGCTTCCAATTTTATATATACCATATTTACTACACCTACGTAAAAATAAATTTAGAAATAGAAACGAGAAATATGAGTACACTGCTCAAAACACAAAATGAATAAAAACATTCACGAATAAATACAGTCTGTCAAGCATTAATAACAGTGGCTTACTCAACTTTTTACTAGAAATAAAAAGGCTGATTATTATTGCTTCCTAAGGTGCCCTGGGGACGGCCTAAATTTATTTCAGCAACACTTTTGTCTTACATTCCCAAAGATATCACGGAGGTCAATAATAGTGATAACTCTACAACCTACGAGTATTAAAAATATCACGATAATGATATGTTTAAGTACCAAAATTAGAGAAACCTGCTTTAATCTATAAAACAATTCAAAATTGGAGTAACCAGGAGAATAAGAATTCAAAAACTAAATAAGAAGATACTGTACATAGAGTTATAAAATTATTTGACCATAGCTAGTAGCGAACTCATGCATGGAGAAATTAGTACTAAATTAGTACTTTATTGACAAATATGAGATAAATGACAAATACATACACACAGTGTGTGTGTGTGTTTGTCATTTAAACACACACACACACATACACACACACACAGTGTGTGTGTGTGTGTGTGTGTGTGTGTGTGTGTGTGTGTGTGTGTGTGTGTGTGTGTGTGTGTGTGTGTGTGTGTGTGTGTGTGTGTGTGTGTGTGTGTGTGTGTGTGTGTGTGTGTGTGTGTGTGTGTGTGTGCGCGGCACTGCTACTTCACTACGGCAGATATCTGATTCATTGTCATTAAATTTTAAATCGCTTAACATTCCTAACAATATCACTTTGGCCAATCTAAACTTTCACAGAGATACTAGAAGTTGACATTTTATTAGGAGTTATATATAGAAAGGATATATTTTGGCGATTATTGTCAGTACGACAAGACTTGACGACTCTTGACGAGTACCCATACCTTCAATACCTTTTCAATACACATCTGGGATATGTCGTATCGGGTAAATTCCATTTAAATTATTCTGGCAATACATCCAGTATTTGCAATTTGAGTATTATGAAACTATCTTGTCAAACATACTTGTTCTGGGAAATAGAAAATATACACTTTCCCAAACCGTTATCACCTGAAGACCAACAATGTGAGTCAAACTTTGTATATACCACCAAGCGAGACAGTTTCGGCAGGTTTATAGTTTCCATGCCACCTAGTTCATCTCCGGTAATTCTAGGTAAATCAAGACAAACGGCACTAAACACTTTCTTTCATTAGGGAAACGGTTAAATTCAAGCGCCCAGTTAAGAAAATTGTATATCGACTTTATGAAAGAGTACGAGTATTTAGGTCACATGGTAAGAGTCAACGAAGTCACGGATTCTGTCCCCTACGAATATTTTATACCACATCATGGAGTATACAAAGCGGACAGTCTTACAACCAAACTTCGTGTTGTATTCAATTCAAGTTGCCCTACATCCAATGGGATCTCTTTAAATGATATTCAATTAAATGGTCCTATATTACAAGAACATATATTTTCCAGTTTAGTACATTTTAGACAATTCAAGTATATTATTATATAACAGGTGATTGCTCAAAAATGTATAGATCTGTCCTTATTGACGAATCACGAAGATGCCTTCAGAAAATATTCTGGAGATCCGATCCCTCACTTCCACTTCAAACTTATGAGTTAAGTATGGTTACATATGGCAAAAAATCATCTAGCTTTCTCGCAATTCGATGTTTATTCGAACTCGTCAATCAGTATGAATCTACACATCCCAAGGTGAGTAATGTTATAAGAAGAGACATCTACTGCAATGATCTTCTAACGAGTTGTAGTGAAGAAGATGAAGCTTCCTATATTTTGTCGTACCACCTATCAAATCATACAATTTGGAGATTTCACTTTCTTTAAGTGGAATTATAATCATCCAAAGATCTTGGAAGGTGTTCAAGCCCAAGGTATAACAAACAATATTTTAGAATTCGGACCAAGTGAAAACTCCAAAACGTTAGGTCTTTTATGCAACACCTTTATGGATTGCTTTCTTCGTCGTATTTCAGAAGGGTTAAATCAAAGCCCTCTCATAAAGCGTAAGGTACTTTCATTTATCTTTTTGGTATTTGATCTTATTGGTCTTCTTGCACCATGTATAACAAAAGCTAAAATATTTAAGCAACAATTGTGGTTAACACAAACCGACTGGGATGATATTTTGCCAACAGAACTTGAGACTCAATGGCTCTCGTATAGTGAAGACCTACCTTCTTTAAACTCGCTTCGAATTTCCCATCAGGTTATATGTAGTTCTCCTAAGACTTTGCAAATTCATGCATTCTCGGACAGTAGCCAAAGGATATATGATACTTTCATATATTTACGTTCAATCAAAGCCATGTAAGTGTTCAATTACTGTGCTCCAAGACAAAGGTAGCTCCTTTAAAGACTGTGACGATTCCTAAATTAGAGTTCTGCGCTGTTTTAATGATGGTCAAACTTGTTTCGAAGTTGAAATCCATTCTATATATATCAATCACAGATATTACCCATTGGACTGACTCCATAATAGCGATTTCATGGGTATATACACAACCCCATCTTTCAGATATGGCTAGGAGCAACCGTGTGTCTCAAATTCAGACTTTGTGCAATGACATTAAGTTGAAGTATGTTCCATCTAAGGACAATCCAGCTGATACTCTAACTAGAGTCGCTGCACATTTGCCTACTTTGACTTTATGGTGGAACGGTCCAGATTTTCTCATTAATCCATCTAGTGTTTGGCCCAAATGGGTTCTGCGTCCTATAAATCCATCGACTTAGGTAATATTCGCAAAGAGATTGCAAATCTCTGCAAACCTCAAAGACCATTTACAAAATATTCAAGTATGAGAAAATGCAACGAATCAAGTCATATTGCGTTTTATTGATAAAGAATTGCCGTAAATCTCGTGATAAGCGCATCACTTGCTCGCTAACAACCGAAAAATTGTACTATTCGTTAAATACTCTAACCAGATTGTCTCAACGAGAAAACTTTCTTTGACGATATTCAAGTTTTGTTCATGAGATTAATTGCGGTGAAATAATACACGAATCGGTTTTGTAAGTAGCATAAATTTAGCTCGGAGACTTTATTGTTATAGCTGCATTTTCAAATATTACAATACAATATATATGATTTTGATAAGCTGACTCAATGCTGATTCTTCTTATTTTTATCTCAGCTCGATAAATATGGTTTATAACATTTATGTTATGAATTGAATAATAATACATAGGCAAAAAATATAATATACGAGGGACATCACTCCTCCCCCTTTAGAACGGACCATGGGCACTTGTAGGAGCCATTGGGACGTCTTCAATTGGAATTTGGGAATTCTTCCTGCTTCGTGAGATTCTCCGTGTAAGAGCTATTATTTTCTTGCGCCATATTATCCATATTAATATGAGGCAGATAATGGCGAATAAAATAAACAGAATTATCCATAATAACCCAGATTGATCCTCAGGGATTGCCTCAATGTGATTAACAGAGGATAGGTGCTGACTAGATTCGATTATCCTATTAATATCTTCAAAATGGATAGGATTTAATTTTAGAATGTGTGGTGTTTGATTTGAGGTATTGGCAGTATCAGGCAATGGTGGCAATAAAATTCCTGTTCCTACGTTGGTAATTGAATCGGAAGATAATGGGAACGGTTTATCGTTGATCCACATTTTACAATCATTATTAATGGTAATCAGGGTTGGAGAGCTTCTTCTCTCAGCTCCATTAGTGTCGCATTGGGATCTAATGATAGTGTTGCTTAAAGGAATCAAGAGTATTTGATTTGACGTAACTTGTGTCGTGATAGGTTGTATGATCCTGGTTTTGGCAAATTGACAATTTGATGGCTGTTGACCATGGACGATTGCAGAAATACAATCCTCTTCAATAGGTTCTGGTTGCTCGTTACATATGTAACATCTTTCTACTAAGGGACATTCTTCATCTAAGTATTTTTGACTTATTTCGCCAAGCATTATTACAGGTTTGGGAGGAATTAAAGTAAGGTTAGCTTGGGGAATCGGATAAAGTTTGTATAGGAATATATTTTCATTTGAGAACAATGGCATAGTTACTATGAAATTAAACTTTGGATATTTAAAGAACACTTCTTGGTGCATTAATTTAAAATATGAAAGATCACTTTCTAATTTTAGTAGTTCAGATTTCTGGTAAAGTTGAGAGAGTGTTTTCTTCATAAATTTTACCTCGTTAAGGGTAATAATGGGATTATAAACTGTTCTAAGAGCAGCAAAGGAAATTGCTATATATATTTCATCTATTAAAGTTAAGAGAGAATTACCATTATTTATGATTTACTGACTAAGGAATCTAGTATTTTCAAGACGAAAATCATTTTTTAATTCTTGAATTTGGAGCGCAATTCTGTTCTGATTAGTAGATAAAGTAGATATTGTTTCGTTAAAGGTTTTCAAAAGTGGTTGCAGAATAGAGATTTGTAGATTCATTTGAGTCTCAATATTATGTTGGTTTTTATCTAGAATTCTGATGTGTTCAATTATTTCAGATTTGTCATCTTCCGTTAGAGTACCGAAGAGATATTTTGATATTTTACCTATACCATCTATAAGTCCTCTTTTATGGATTCTATTAGGGATTAGAGGTTCTAATTTTAATGTAATTTTATTTAATGTGTAGCCTACATGTAGAAAAGATTCGTCAGAACTTATTGTTCTCAGGTTGTTGTAAGATTCATATAGTTTTGCTAAATAGTCCGAAATTATTGAAATGTCAATTTGATATAGGAATTTATGATTTGATTCTATTAGTCTTACGGGTCCTAGTTGAATGGGTAAGATCGGGTTCGTTATTGTCTGGAACGTGGGGTTGTCTCCCTGGTTCAATGTCACTCGTAAACTGAATACGGTGAGTAGGAATAAGGTCTTCAATGTCGTCTTCATCTTCAACCTGCGGCGAAGAAGAATCTTTTAGTTTCTTTCTAGGTTTTTTGATAATATTTTTATGATAGGTGTCTAATTTTGTGGTTGCTAAATGATCTTTATCGGAAATTACTTGGGTTTCTTTATAAATAGGTTTTGTTTTTGAGGTAAACTTATCTTTGGTTTTTAGATAAACTGTCTCATCAGCTTGACATTTTACAGGTTCGTCACGTTTCTTACTTAATTTCGAAATAGTTTTGTCTTTATTTTCGGACATACGTCGTTTAAGGTTATCATACAATTTCTGGGAGATGTCTTTTTGCTCACTGATATAATCGTTTAGAATTTCGGCTTCATTAATGTCATATGGAATTTTTCGTCTATCTACGAATACAATTTCTAAAGGTGTCAATTTTGTAACCGAATGAATGGAATTATTGTAGCCAATAATTGCTAGTTTGATAATTTGTGTTAGGTCTTTGTTTGGGTGTTCTAGTTTGACGCAACGTATTAAATCGAGAAGGGTAGAGTGGAAACGCTCTACAGGTGCATTAGAATTTGAGTTTTTGGGAGTTGTTATATGAAATTCTATTTGATGTAAATTACAAAATTCTTTAAATAAGTTGTTATCAAATTCTTTACCGTTGTCCGTTACAATTTTATTAGGGATACCATAGTGTGAAATAAACGTAAGCAGGGCTTCGTAAGTGTCAATAGAGTTTTTAGTTTTAATATGGTAGGCTTGACCTAATTTGGAAAAAGGGTCTAGAACTGTTAGAAATATTTTGGATTCCGCAAAAAATAGATCCAATAGAGCAATTTCAAATGGTCTTTTAGGAGTTGGTGTTACTCGAAATTTAATATGTTGTGGGTGTCTTTCGTATTTTGCCTTTTGACATGTTCTACATGAGTTTACGTAATTAGTAACATCGTTAACTAGGTTTGGCCAGTAATATCTTCGAAGAAGTGATGTTTTAACTTCGGTGATTCCTCGATGACCAGTTTTTCCTTCGTGGTAGTATTTTACCTTTTCATTTTGTTCTTCTATGTTACTTACATCGTCAATGAATTTTCGTGAGATGCACAATTTTAAATTAGTGAAATTTTGTTGAAGGATACGAATTAGTTTTTTCTCTATTTCTGGTTTCTTAAAGTACAGGCAATAAGTGAATTTAGGTGAAATTAAGGATTTAAATAATTTGACAATATCTTCATCAGGGGCTGTTGTTCTAAGGGTTACTAGGTGACGGATCTTTGTTTCAAATGGATTTTCGGATATTGCTGAGTCTATAATTGTGTTATGTGATTCTTGGATTATAATCTGATGACTATATTGGTTGAGGCAATTTTCAGTATAAGGTATTTCCTGAATTGGATTTTCATTAGCGGAGTGTTGGGTTTCTGCGTCATCTGGTGGATTAGGTAGAGTTATTTCAATATCTTCAAATATTTTTTCAATCGTAGGCGTGTCTATTAATCTTTCTCCAATTTCATCTCCTATTAACGATACAAAGTCGTCTATATCGTCAATCTTATCTCCTGGGTTCGTCATTAAATCGATTGGATTTGCATCGATTTTTATTCTCGAAAGGCAGTCCGCATTGGTGTTATGTTTTCCCTTTTTGTATTGTATCTGATAATCATATTCTTCAAGTCGGAGTCGCCACCTTACTAATCGACTGTTGGGTTCCTTTAAATTGAATAACCATTGTAAAGGTTTGTGATCGGTTTGGATAATGAATTGCCTACCGAAGATGTAGGGTCGAAAGTATTTACATGCCTATACAACTGCTAGGAGTTCTTTCTCGATGGTGCTGTAATTAATCTCAGCAGGATTAAGGGTACGTGAGGCGTAACTAATCGGATGGTCATTTTGACTAAGAACGGCACCTATAGCGTAATTGGAAGAGTCTGTTGTAATGGTGAATTGTTTCTCAAAATCAGGGAATGCTAGAATCGGATCATTGCATAATAGGGTTTTACAATATTCGAATGTACTAACGAATTCCGGGGTGTGAATTACCTTTTCTCTTTTTTTTAAACATTTAGTGAAAGGTTTGGTTATTTTGGAAAAGTTATTGATGAAACGTCGGTAGTAACCTAAGAGACCTAGAAAACTTTTAATATCTCGATGAGTTTGTGGAATCGGAAAATGTTTGATAGCTTCAATTTTCTTTGGGTTCGGTTTTACGCCATTAGGAGTTACTACGTGTCCTAGAAATTCGACGGATTTGGACATAAATTCTGACTTGTCAAGTTGGATTTTAAGATTATGACGGCGAAAAGCTTCGAAAACTTTATGGAGGTTTAATATATGTTCTTGTAACGATGTTGAGAAGATGATGACATCGTCCATATAAACAAGGCATATTTTATTCTGCAAGTCTTTAAGGACATTATCCATAACTCTCTGGAAGGTACTTGGGGCATTTTTAAGACCGAAGGGCATCCTTAAAAATTCGTAATGCCCTTGTTCAACGCTGAAGGCAGTTTTTTCGACTGAATTGGGGTGAACCTCGATTTGATGAAATCCGCTAGCTAGATCAAGTGTGGTAAAATAATTGCATCTTCCTAACTTATCCAATATATCCGTTATATTGGGCAGTGGATATCGATCTTCAATTGTTTTGTCATTTAATTTGCGGTAGTCAACAACAAGTCTCCATTTCTGGATTCCTGAAGCGTCCTTCTTTTTTGGTACTACCCAGATTGGTGAAGACCATGGGCTAATACTTGGCCTAATGATGTTGTCGTCCAACATTTTTTCAATTTGATTGCGCACTTCCGCTTTGTGCACATAGGGAAACCTATACGATTTGACATAAATAGGGTTTTCATCTTTTGTTCGAATTTCGTCTTTTACCGAATTATGAAAAGTTAAAAGATCACCGGGTTTTAAAAAGATATCTTGAAATTTGTTACAAATATTTAGAAGAGCTTGTCTTTCTTCCAAATTTAGATGATCTAAACGAAGTAAACCTTCGATATTGGTTTTGATACTATCAGAATCAGGGGATTTAATTTTATAATCGAAAGAATCATAATTTTCAAAAAATGGTTCGACAAAGAGTGGTTCTTCAAATTCAGCGGTTTGTATTTCTTGGGACATATTATAGATTTCAACTGGGGCATAACCATTATGACATGTACTTACAGAAGCTGGAATGAAAAGATCGTTGGTCGATTGATAAGGGATGTAAATGTCACCATCGGGAGCATCTACTGGAATTTCTTTGATTAGAACTTCATGAGCATTTATTGAATATCGTTTTGAAGTATCATTTGGATGTCTATAATATATCGGAATATTTATTGATTTGTCGAGATTACATAAGGATTGTTCGGAAAAATTAATTGATAATTGGAAATTTTGTAGATCGTTAAATCCTATTAAACCATCATAGTAATCATGGAAGTCATGAAGAATAACGTTTATAAGTTTATCAGAGTTAAACTCTTCAAAAATCGGAATATCTGCTTTGTATCGTGCAGTGGTAGTGCCTACACAAGTTTTTAATTCTGTTTTGTCAATGAAGATACATGAGGGGTAATATTTTTCGATTATCGAGGGACGAATTATTGACGATGCGCAACCTGTGTCTATCAACAATTTCATCGGTGGATTTTGAATAATTATGTATGGTAATGGGCAAGCTTGTTTTAACGCATTTATTTCATTAGGTGGTGGTTTGCTTTCCTCGGTTTTTAGGTAGGGTTGTTCGAATCCATAGCCATATGAAAATTTGATGTTGGTTGACCTTGTACATCTTCATCATAGTATTCCTGAATTGGATGTTCAAAGACTTCGGGAAGACTTCTTTCCATATTTGAGTAGTCGTACATTTCTTGCGTTTGTTCTTCATATTGATATCCTTCTTGGGAATTTGTTGGGTCTTCTTCCAAATTATGTATTTCTTCTGCTATCCAGTTTCTTGATGCAGCAGGTTGAAACGTATTATATCGTTGTGCTGTCGTTTTGGAAGTTGTCGACATTGGTGTTGGTTTATAAGATGGAACTATACCTTTAGGTTTGAAAGCATTTTGTTGCTGTGGTGGTTTTCCAAAAACTCTATTGTTCGTGAAAAATTTTTGTGGAGGTAATTGTCTTGGTTGAACGTTTATCGGTTGTGATGGGAAAGTCTGCTTTAAAGCTTGCGTTTGGAAATTTTGATGTTTAAATTGATTTGGTATTTGGTTATAATTTTGAGAATAACCTACAGTAGGTCTTGACATTGCATTATATTGGGGTTGTTTAATTTGAAATGGTGGTATCGTTGGTTTTTGATAATCAGATTTGTTTGAGAATACTGGATTTTGAAAAGATTTACTATAGTTAGAAAAATTTTCTTCCTCATTAATTTTATTAATAGCAGTTTCTAAGGAATCTACTTGTTGTACTCTTATCATGAATTGTAACATTGGACTCAAAGATCTGGTAAATGTGTCTAATGCCATTTGTTCGTAATGTTTAGAGTAAAATTCTTTTTCGGGATAAGTTTTATTTGAATGAATTAATTTACTCATTAAGAGACTACGGAGCTCTTGACATCGTAATCCAAAACTATGATAATTGTCATTTCTCAATATTTTTAAATTTAAAAGATCTTGCTCTAAACATATTATATCTCTCTGATCACCAAAGTTGACTCTTAAAATTTCTTTAATTTGCAACCAATTCTGAATTTCTATCCGTGAACCAACTAACATCTGCGCTTTACCCACTAGTTTACTTAAAATTGCTTGATGCATAAAGGTATTTAATGCATCTCTATCCGCATTAAAAAAATGGTTTATTAAATTATCGCAAGAGTTGATGAATGTATTTAATCCAAAAGGATTTCCGTCATATTTTGGGATGTTATCTATATATAGCCTTAATAGTTGATAGTCTACGTTAGGAATAGATGTATGTGTTTCTCTAGTAGTCATTTTATTAGTTTTTGAAATATTCAAATTTTCTAAGGAATTTATTAAATTAGATAAATCTGAAATTTTGAAAATTTAAAATTTAAAGCAATGTATAAAATAATTATATGACACAGTGTGAGAGAATTTATTAAATTAAATAAATTAACTAATTCTTATTAACTAAAACTAATTTGAAAAATGAAGATTGAAAATTAAATAAAGCTAAAATTTCTTAACCTACGCATTCTCGTTGAATAGCGAGCCTATTGTTCTCAAAGAATTTTCAGAGAAAATAGGTGGTGAGTTATAACAATGGTCAGGAGCGAAAATAATGCTTGACTTACTTTTTGTTGTCTTGTCCGCACTATCTTCTTGATAAACTTGTTCGATCAATTGGACAGCTCAGCCGGTTGTGGAAAAAATGACTCTTGCCTTCGAAGATGAACTTCTAATTAACGGTCACTCTCGATGTGTTAATTGACAGTCTATCACTTTTACTACGCGGGATCGCGGCGTCTTCAACTTAGAAAAGTTTATTCGAATCACTCACGAATTTCAGAGGTTCAAACGACACTATATCCCATCCTCGTCGCCAGTTTTGTTCATGAGATTAATTGCGGTGAAATAATACACGAATCGGTTTTGTAAGTAGCATAAATTTAGCTCGGAGACTTTATTGTTATAACTGCATTTTCAAATATTACAATACAATATATATGATTTTGATAAGCTGACTTAATGCTGATTCTTCTTATTTTTATCTCAGCTCGATAAATATGGTTTATAACATTTATGTTATGAATTGAATAATAATACATAGGCAAAAAATATAATATACGAGGGACATCACTTTCATACAATTTCGTCAGGAAAATCATTGCCCAAAAATAGCAACCTATTTTCTCTAACACCGTTTTTAGATACCTTTGATGGATCTCTTCAAGGTTGTGGCAGATTAATGAACTCTCATTTCGGCTGTGACAAGAAGCATCCCATCATTATTTCATCCAGACACCATTTCACAAAACTCATTTTCAAAGAACATGCCCGTCTTCTTCATACTGGACCCAAGCAAATTTTAAGTTCTATTAGAGAACGGTTCTGGCCTACTGGAGGTCAAAATTTGTCAAAACAAATTGTCAGAAACTGCGTCACTTGTTTTTAGGCCCATTCTACAAACCTTCAAAAATTTGCTTGGACACCTACGGCAGATCGTGTGACCCCACAATCTCCATTCACGGTAGTTTGAACCGACTACTGTGGTCCTTTTATGATCTAGGATAGAAAGGGTTGAGGTTCAAAATTATCGAAGTGCTACGTGTGCCTCTTTGTATGTTTCAGCACAAGAGCGGTGCACCTTGAACTAGTAACAGAATTAAGTTCCGAATCTTTATTTTGTGTTTACGGCGTTTCGCTTCCCGCCGAGGAATCCCATCAAAATTTTATTCGAATAATGGTCGTACTTACTGTGGCGCTAAATCAGAGTTAGAGGAACTAGGAAGTTTTCTATCACAGAACTAAGATAAGCTTATAGCGGCATTTGCTAAAGAAGGTTTTAACTGAGTATTCTTGCCACCTTATTCTCCTAACATAGGTGGAATTTGGGAAACGGAAATAAAAATCATCGAAATTTCATCTAAAAATTTTAAACTCCAGGCCTGTAGCCCTATTATCCAACCATGCTGATAATCTTTCACCCTCAACATCTTCCCATTTCCTCATTTAAAAATCATTTACAACTGTATAGTTTATTTCGTCTCTGTTTGCCAAATCAAAAATCCCAATCGGCTCTTATCTCATACCGTGACTTGTTTTTATGGCTAGGCTCCAGGTAGACTGTTCCGTTTATCAGCAAGATAAGAGAGTTTTTTATTTGGCAAATAGCGATGAAATGAATAGTACCTGAGCCAAATGTACAGCATATTCCAGGACCTACATTGTCGTTTCATTAACGCCTCCAGGAAATTACTCGAAATTTTTAGTCTCGTTATGTCAGAGAATACAACGCAGAGCTAAGTGGAGGGCCCAATGTCAAAATGCCAAAATGAGGTTCCTAGGCCTACTTAAGGATGATAGTCTTCCATTAAGCAAATGGAGGAAAAAAGAACATTTTATTGTTTTATATTCATTTATATACATATAAAATATATTGCTCTTTAATCCACTTTTTTTATAAAGATACGTTTATTGTATGAATTAATTCAAGTAATATACTCTATGTTATATCAGTTTTTCGTAAACATTTATGTGAACGTTGTATTTATTATTTAAACATTCATATTTATTTAGATTTTATCTAGTACTTATCCAGCTACACAGAAAAAACTAAAGATAATAGAACTTAATCGAATTTCATCAAAGTTTTGTTAAGCTGTTTAATGCTTTTCACAAAAATCGATATACTAGCATGTATTTTAATATTATTTGATATTATCACAGTAAATCTATATAATTAATAAATTTATTTTATTACTAGCTTATAATTTTTCCAAGTGCGTAAATGTAACTAGCAGATCTAGCGAATTATAACAGAATTGTGAACATTTTAAATACAATTATAATTCCGCCGATTGATTTTCTGTAATGTTACAGTTATTATATAAAAACTTTCTAAAATATATATATATATATATATATATATATATATATATATATATATATATATATATATATATATATATATATATGTTAACTTATCTGCCGTCTTCACGGTCCCGTCGCGGCCACTTGAACTCTAGATGATGCCATTCAACCCCATTAACTATAAGTTATTGTAAACAAATACTCTCAAGCTTAGACGACTATTTACCTCGATGTTCAGTCAGGGCCTAAGATTAGTCTGTATTATGTATCACGTGTAGCTCGGTGTGGCGGATGGGTGGATCGATAATTGTCAATAAATGTTATTTTGTGAATTTCGGAATATTATTTGATAAACTTTTCGAACAAAAGCTAACATATATATATATATATATATATATATATATATATATATATATATATATATATATATATATATATATATATATATATATATTGATGTGTGATTATTTACATATGTGTGGTTATCTGCAGATTTCAAAGTCTATAATTAAAATACACTAGAAACAAAACGTAGATTATAACAAAAATATTATCGGCAATTGTTTTTACACATTTGAGAATTTAATATTTATTTTTATTATATGTAATGGAAACATAAATATGGCAGAAATATTAAAAAATATAATCGCAAACATTTTAAGCTGAAAAAATCTTATTTATGTTTTTTAATTCGAGATGGTAATCGCCACTTGGTATCTTCACTGAGCGCAGGCACACGCGAAGTTCAAAAATTAATAAAGGGGAATAGAGTGCACAAGAGGATTATCCTCTCCAAATTATTTTCGATAAGGACAGAAGATATTCCAAGCGGCGAATGGCATCTCTAGTTTCCCTCCATACAGACAATTGCTTTGATATTCAGTAGGTAGATGGCCATAGAGCTATTCTATATGTAAGTTCACTTCCTAAGTGCCTAGACCTTAATTTTCTCAGGACACAGTATTAAACGCTCCAATAGCACACAAACAGACAAAAATCTCAATACAGACAAAATCTCAATAGTCAAAATAATGTCTACATCGAGAATAAATTAAGGCGAATAATTCTCTCATAGAATATTTCCCATCACATGGTTTCGTGTATGCCTATACTCATTAGTTACCTCAAATGGCGAATGGCATCTTTCACGCTCTGCGTGGAGATAATTTCTTTATTATATGTCCAAGCAACTATGAATTATTATAGGTTTTATAGATTATTAGAGACTTTTATAGATTATTAAATTATTGTACTTTATGCTACTTAGTAAAGCATCTAAGGCCATATAATATTCCGTGTACGTAAATTTCCAAAGCGGTAGATTCTCCGGTGTAATTTTCTTAGGACATCAGACACCGTATACGTTACACTGACAATTCCAAATATTAATTAAATCGGCTTGTAGTCTTGCTACCTGATGTCACCATCGAAATTCAAGTGAATGGGATAATTCTCTTGTACAATTAAGGTATTATTTAAATGATATAATCCCAGTCGAACGTCCTATCTTAATAATGATTACGTAATTGTATATACGTTTATTAGTTATTTTTATTCAATATTTGACATTATCTGTTGTAGATACCTACTGCCATCTGAAACGTTTATCCTGTCATCTAAAGAAATATCAGTACAATGACAGGCATCATGTAATAATACAACGAAACTTCGTGATAAACATCTCACTCAACAAGTTTGAAGCCACTTTTAAAACCTTACTCTAAGAAGAGTAAAGTAAAGAGACCAACAAAATCAACGCCCACATTAGTAAGTGGTTTAAGTTCAATTATATTAAATTTAATTTATTATACATATATTATTCAAGACAAGGATATACGCTATCACCACTAATTTTTAATCTGTACATCGAAAAGGCGATTAATGTGGTAAAAGATAGAGTGGATTTCGGTATTAAAGTACAGGGACAGAAACTAAAAATGCTGACATTCGCGGATGATATAGCAGTATTAGCATCTAGTGAGGAGGAATTAGAATCAGCATTGAACTAAATGGAGGCAGTGTTGACATAGGAATACGGAATGAGGGTGAATAAAAACAAAACCAAAGTGTTAGTGTGCAGAAGGCGCGAGAGCATAGCAAAATCGAAAGTACAAATTAATAAAGAAAGATTGGAGGAAGCTAAAGACTTCACTTATTTAGGAAGTAAAATAAATTGGGATGGAAGAAGCGATAAAGATATAAAACAAAGAATAGCGCAAGGTCGAGTAGCTTTTAACAAAAATAAAGCATTTTTATGCTCGGGGGTAATAAACTTAGAAACAAGGAAGAAATTTTTGAAAACATATGTATGGAATACGGCACTATACGGTTGCGAAACCTGGACGGTAGGGGAAGCAAGTAGGAAGAAATTAGAAGCTTTTGAGATGTGGTGTTACCGAAGGATGATGAAAATACCGTGGACTGATAGGGTTAGAAACGAAGAAGTATTAGAGAAAGATCACGAGAAAAGAATAATGTGGAAAAACATAAAGAAGAGAAGAGATAGAATGGTAGGCCCCTTGTTGAGACATGGGGGAATAGTCCGCGATATTTTGGAGGCAGAAATAGGAGTGAAGAAAGGCAGAGGTAGGCCTAGATTAGATTACTGCTCGCAAATAGTAAGGGATGTAGATTGTAGCACAATTAGCGAAATGCGTAGGTTAGCACAAGATAGGAGAAGCTGGAAGTTAGCGTCCAACCAGTCTTAGGACTGATGATCTCATCATGATGATGATATTATTCAAATAGTGTTACATATATTTTTCAACAAGATATGTATTTAGTGAAAACTTTCCTTACAAGTTGTTTGGCAAAATATAATCCAAAGTTTTGTAAAACTAAATAATATATAGTCTATACATCAAAAAATCCGCTATTCAAATTGAAAGTACAATTTATACATCGAATTCAGGTCAAATTAACGGCCGGACAGCCATGCTATCCCCCCCCCCCCCTCGTTTGTTGCAAGGAAAAAAGGACCAGCGATGAAATGTGTGCCGGAGTATATAATATGTAAATATATATGTAAATTGAATGGTATGACGAGGAGTTATAATATGGCTGTTCCTCTGTTACTATATGGATGGGCGACCTATCGCATTCTCCTATAGAGGTGCCTATGACAATGTCATGCTGTACTGTGACTCCTGACACTGTGGTCCGAGTTAGCGGTCTGAGCCCAGTATTAGGGTGTCTTTGTATGTATCATTGTATGCTTGGGTTCTAATTCAACTGGAGGGGGGGGGGGAGATTTGGCACATCATTGCCACCGAACAGAAATTACAACTAGAAGGTTCACTCTAAACTCCGCCCGCCACGTTTCCCTCCTTACCCCGTCACGTCGTCCAGCGAGTATAAGCTAACTAGCACGCAGAGCATGTATACTCGTAGGATTATAAGAAGTAACCCCCATATACTAAAGAAGGCCACCGTTTAACAGCTGCATGTCGGCAATGCCTTTATAAGCGAAACATAAAAGTACCGCCGTAGAGTGAACCTTCTAATTGTAATTTCTGTTCGGTGTCCATGCTTCCTGAGAATGGGTGTGTTTGTCCTTGTAATGGTTATATAACATTGTAGGATAGGATTGATAGGATTTTTGTGTAGGAACTTAATTCACAATTATATAACCATCTACTTACTCGCAACATATTATTTTGATCGATAAACTAATAACTGAATATTGTATACTGTACGAGTATACCTTTATATACTAAATCTAATGTTCTCGAATAGTTGTGGTCAGGCCATTTCCAGAATCAAAATCCAGAAACAGAATAAAAATCTATAAATGTATACAACACTCGCTGCTCATATAAATAAAGTAAGTAGGTCTAAAATAACTAAATGCAACTAATAAGCACACAATTTATGTAATGTCACAAATTATCTAAATGTCTCATAAGTATCATTGTCGACTTCTCCTTCGTAAAGATTGTCATTCCAATTAGCTACCATTTCTCTTGGTTACTTCCTCTGTATAGAACTAAATAGTTTAAAGGAACCACCTTCACTTTTCCTCGGTAGCCGCTTTAGGTTTTCTATATACAATGTCGTTTGTTCTCTTAATCTCTTTCCAGAGTCCTTCCCTAAGACTCTTATAGAGTTCGCCCAATTGTAACGCTAAACCTGATCGACTTCGTAGAAACTACTTTTCTTTTCGATCTGTCACTTTCTAGCTTAATTTTCATCCAGACTTTTCACGAATCTCATTCTTGTCTTCGGACTGGTTAATCCTTCTGCTAGCTCTGATGAATAATCTTCAATTGAATCTACCGTGTTCCTCTGCCCACAATGAAAATCGAAAGGTAACAGTAAATCATACCCAAAAATTATACTAGCTGATATTTTTCTCGTTCTCTCATGTATAGATAGTCACTCTGATGTAGATAGTTCTCTGAAGTACAGTTAATCCTTTCTATCATGTCGCCAGGGTTTTTGTTCTAGTTTTTCACATTCTCATCAATTGGCATACTCTCTAGAAAGTTCACCTACTCAAAATATCACCCTTCTGAATATAGTTCTTCAGAAACATAAAATCTGTAAATTTTCGACAAGCCCCTCTGCTATTGTGGCTATACCTTGATTGGGTATTGTATACACTTCTTTTCAGTTGCTAATACATCGCCACCAAGAGATAATGATTGACTGACTGCGTCTGAAGAAACGGTCCAACAATGTCAACATATATATTTTCTTAAAGGAGCTGCAACGTCATATTGTTCAGTAGGATATACTTCTATAGTTAGCGAATCCCATATTACCCAGTAACCTTTCAGTGCTGTTGGCTTATCAGAGATGCTTTCCATTCTATTCGAACCCCTTATTCCTTCCGATAGTGTCATACATCTGGATATGCTCACTGCTTTGTAAAAATATTCTTCCATTCCCATTCGCCATCACTAGTCAGGGTTGTTCTGCGACAAAGTCTACTTTTGCAAGACAAACAGTTACTTACAGTCTGCAGTAGAAACATTCTTCGGTATTTAATTTGGTCCTATATAGATTTCATCTGCATTACTATGTTAACGACCTTTTCGAGATTCAATATTGAAGTCATATTCTAGTAATCTTTGTATCCATTGTGGCATGTATTCTTCTCGATTTTTAAATTGAATTAACCATTTCAAAGGGGAGTAATCTGTTCTTAATATAAATGACTACCTCTGCCCCTTAGGTACGAGTATATATCTAAAAGTAACGCAAGCCCAATGGATGTGCAAAAGACAACTCCAGTCTCCATTTTAACAGAGTTGAAACTACTCCATTAGATCTCGGTGATATGAATAAAAATGATATTAAAAGTGAAATACCGTCTCCTTTGCTACTACTCAATCCTCTTTTAAACGTGTAGAAGAGTTTTTAAGCAGCCCAGACTGGGGCATGGCGATTTGGTTGCTCAATTTATAGTTTATTTCATCGCTCTTTGCCAAATACAAAATCCCAAACGGCTCTTATCTCATACCGTGGCTAGACCGTTTTTATGGCTAGACTCAGGTAGACTGTTCCGTTTATCGGCAAGATAAGATAAATTTTTATTTGGCAAATAGTGATGAAATGAATAGTGCTATGTTCTTAATTTTAGAGTTTTCACGCAACAAGCAAGGAGTTAATTTGTTGATCAAATTAACTCCTGTTTGTGTGTGTGAAGTCATGGTAGAGAATCCTTTCTACCCCTTTATCTCTATATGAGTAAGACTTTATACGACTTCATACGAGATTTTAAGGAGTCTTCGTTAAATTATCAAAAAGTTATAAGGCTATTTTCGCAACATCATCTCAGCAATTTTAAAATTTAAACACCCAATATATCTTTAAGTATTTGATATGTATATAATATAGAAATAATGAGACTATGTAGAAATAATAAGATTAAAAATGGTTTTTCATAAGTTCAGTCAGTTTTTATACCCAATTATTGTGAAATCTAATAAAAAAATATTACATTCCATCAAAGGTAATGAAAAGTAGTTAATTTCATAAAGATATTGTTTTTTCTTTCGATGCAAAGAACATTCAATGCAATTCAATACAATTTCTTTTAAAGCATTTTTCTTCAATGTGAATATTTTCAGTTATATAGTAACAAGATATATCATGTAGCAGCCATGAAAACTTCTGTGTAAAAGTGAAAGTATCGTTTAAATAACTTCGCACACAGTAGTAGAAAGAAACCTGTTTTAAATTAACTAGAGAACCCTCTCTTGTATTCTGGTACAAATTGCTGTTGGCAAGAATATTACATTTCGTTGAGGAGAAAATAAATTTGATTTATGATAATGTATTCAGCATTTTGACAAAAATGTTTACATTTAATATAAGTTTCATAATGTCGGATGAACAACTTAATAAATTTGTTTATTTAGTATAATTTCTATAGAGATTAAATTTTAAAGAATTTACTTTAAAATTTGGACATTTAAATGATAATCTCTAAATTGGAAGATGTCAACTCCATACTTTACATTTTATATATGTACATTTATTTAACATCATATGTTGTATACCTATTGTAAAAATGTTCTCATATAAAATAATGCATAACAATGAGAATTTTACATTACTAAGTCAATACATTATTAAGTCAAACGTCGTAATGGTGAATACTATTTCTATGCACAACCCATATTGATAGTTTTATTAAAGTTCAAGCTAGTAATGTTACATACATTTTATTTCTAGTAGCTAATAATATAATATGGTTTAGATATTACCATATGCCACTAATTGCAATTACACATTGATTGATGTGTAAATTAACTTCAGTACCCTGAGAGTGAATTCATAATTAGCTGTAATGTACAGGAATATAGACAACATAATATTCTAGCGGTGAGGTATTAATACACATACATACTGCATAAATCACGAGAAGATATTAACAGGTAGATTTTAAATCGTAAATATTATAATTGGCACATTTACTTAGCACGCTTCAGACTGTTTACAAGCAACCGTACTATACCATATACAAGTTCTGATAAAGATAAACTCAAAGAGTAAATTATAATAATTCATCAATATTTGTAATATTTCAAAACTTGGATTACGCCACAGTAGTTATACTAGGCGGGTACGGGCTCAGTTCAAGGTCACTCGACCGCGGTTGGCGTGTGTCCATCGGGAGTGACCAAAGATCGGTTAGTTCGTCAAGTCGCCGCCCGGATATTCCAGGTGTCGCTGTTGTAGTTCTGAAGAAATGACGTCACTGGTGCTTGTTGGTCAATGACCAGAGACTCTTCTTCGGCTAAGAAAGAAAGGGGCGGGGTAAGAAAAAAACATGGCGGTATTAGCAAAAGAAACATGGTGGCGGGCGGCTTATGATTGGTGAATAACGGAAAAAATTTGTGACGTCAGAGTCCAGGACATGTATAATTGATTGCGTGTTGCGGGTAAAAACATGGCGGCTTATGATTGGCTGCGAATAACAGAAAAACGTCAGAGTCTTAGGGTTGCGGGGGCGGGGTTGCGGGTTGCGGGGTTAAAAACATGACGGCTTATGATTGGCGAATAATGAAAAAAATATATTACGTCAGAGTCTAAGATAGGATGAGATAGCACAGAAAGAGCTTAGTAAAAAAAAGTGTGACGTCAGAGCCTAAGATAGGATGAGATAGTACACAGAAAGAATGTAGACCTCTATGATTGGTGAATAACGGAAAAATTTGTGACATCATAGTCTTAGAGTATAAGTGTTGGCTGTTAAGACAAAAAACAGAGAAAAATGAATGTCGACAAGGCCTTATTTCACGACATTTACGGTGATCAGTCATCAGGATAGCAGAAATATTCAAGAGATATGCATATATTTAAATGAAATAATATTCAGTCCATTATTTATCAAGATTCGACAAGTCTAAACTATTCAGATAAATAAAGTCGTAAATTTTGTTTGTTATTATAATAAAATATCCGATATCCGATAACGAATTATGCTGGAATTTACAACGTTATCTCTGTATACGGGATAGAGTTTCCATATAAGGTTTTATTATTTAACACATTCAATTCAGGATTTATATGTATACAGGGAAATTTGAAATAATTATCTTCAGACTAATTAAAAGTAATATACGAGGGGTATCGGAAAATTATAAAAAGACATAAATGTTTATAAAATCATATTTATTAACCTATAAAAATACAATACTAATTAAAACTATGTCATAAAAAATATAAGAGCATAATATATAATTATAATACAGTATGTTTATTAATAGCAGTATAAATGCACATTTTTTTTATTTATAATAGGATTCAAAATTTTGCGTTGAAATCGGTATCGGTCCAAGACGAAAAATTCCCAATATATTGATGTTCTATATGCATAGGCCCACGTGAACATTATATACGTTTCATTACGGCTCTCATCGAACGTAACTCGCTTTATCTTCTTTTCATTACTCATTGTGGTAGATTGTTTTTAACCCATCGGAATAAATCTAAACAATTCTGTTTACTACATTTGTATTTGTTTGTTCTCGTATTCATGTGATGTACACAAAAATGAGGAATGTTAGCTTGAAAGACAGGCGGCGGAAGATATTGTTGTAAATTATTTAGTCTTTCAATGTCGACAACTTTGGGGATAGTATACAACGACGATGACGATGACCACAAGTCGAATGTACTTAATTTCGATAAAA
The DNA here is from genome assembly GCA_037954035.1 of Rosalia funebris. Classification (NCBI taxonomy): domain Eukaryota; kingdom Metazoa; phylum Arthropoda; class Insecta; order Coleoptera; family Cerambycidae; genus Rosalia; species Rosalia funebris. Next base: position 32,626,360 of record JAZFAV010000020.1, on the reverse strand, counting down.
TGTTTTCAAGGAAATCAGCCTTTTGATGACCTTTAACATAAGTAATATTGACGTGAAGTAGATTGTCTGCAATAATGTCATTCAATAGACAATAATCTGTGTAGCCGAAATCATATCTTAAGCCGTGATATCGTTCTAGGTAATTAACCTGAAACCTATCATCTGACGATAAACGTTGGTATGATTTGGGAGGTTTCAATAAATAATGATTGTTTGCTAGGTTATGTTCACTATCGAGTATTGTATAATTTCCTTAGGATAAAACTCTCTCAGTCCGCTGTCGTCATTGTTTGTTAGATTAAAACCCTGAATATCTACAGTCACAATTTTCATATTTTCTATTCTAACTCAAGGAAGTTAGCACTTTAGCGTATGCTATCCACATAATAACTGAATTATTATTCCTCGCACAACTGCTTTTCAAGATAAACTCTTAACAATTTCGCTGAGTGGGAGAAGTTCCATGAGACAATCGTGAACTATTATGCAATATGCTCTAGTATTAGCAGGAAATCCTTGTGAGGCCTCAATGTAAAGTTTGACATCTACAGTAGAGGATTTCAAACCCTCGTTTCTTCTCGAACAATCGATTACAAACAGAGTACGGTATTGGAATTGATTATAGTCCAACAAAGCTCGTTTTTGTTTCGAACCCAAATAGCTGGGATAAAATTCAGCGTACTTGTAATGTGCTTCTATACAATCATTTTCAGAGAAATTTAAATGCATTCTCTCGTTGGGGGAGCTTTTTCCGTTTAAAGTTAACCTGATGTCGACGATATTTATATGATCGAATAATGTAGGGTTACCAGCCAAATTATCTTGTTTATCGGTTTGAAAGCAAACAATGACAAATCTTGGCGCCTCCACGGTGTTTGTTGTCTTCACTGACCACACCTCTTTCGTAGAGCCTGTAGTTAGTGTAGGTAACATGTGTAGATCCCATTTCCTAAAAGGAATAATGATCGGCATATCAGCCTTGATGGCTTTCAAAAGTTTCAGCTTTACGTCGATGTTAGGGTGGATTCTTTTAACTCTGAGTTCGACATTTATAATGTCTAATTTAACAGCAATAGGATTCTCGCCGTTTTGTGGTGTAACTAGGAAGCAGTTGTGATCATGGCTACCACTCGATAATTGTTGAACACATTAAATATATGACTCAATGGTATTAGGAAATTAAATGTGTCATTAGTGTTTAAAATAGACCCGGTAGGGTAATTCCATCCGGCTATGGCCAAGTGATTTCTGTCTTCTGCGGCATAACAAAGATATCCTCGGATGGTGCTAACTAATTCGGGTTCGCGCACCGTCTCTATGGCATTCATCTCGTACGTCATAGAGGAAAACACGAAAGGTACAGCATTATTTACAAAGGCTACATCTCCATTACTACCCGTCTTTGTTATTCTACCACTAACGAGCAACAAACTATCAAACATGGCATCGAAAACATCCGATTGATTAATATTGATTTTTATGACGTCGTTGTTTCGAAAGGATTTTACGTACGGGTAGAACGTTCGCCATTCAACCTTTTCTATGCTGTCGTCGAATCCTAGCTTTCTGAACACGTCGAAGATCTGATACATTGACAACGACGACATTATAACCCTGAGACTTTAAAAATAATATATTTGGCAATGACAGCAGGGATTTTTTCCGGTTCTTAAGAGCAGCAGTAGCTCTTTTAGCAGATGATGCTACCTTATTGTCGGAAGATGTATCTGATACTGATTCAAGAGCAGGTAACCAATTACTTTTATAGAAGTCGTAGTCGTCAGGTGATATGTGATCATCAAAAACCAACATAATTTTTTTATGTTAATTTTTTTAATTCTAAAACTATGATAATTTCTTCACCCTTGAAGTTGGCCAATTCAAAGTTTAGATCGTAAAGTTTATCGTAATATTGTGTATTTCTCGTCGATTATTTATAGGCAGATATACTAGATGTCTAGGAGTCTCGTCGATGGCAAAGCCTGGGTCCACAGATACGGCAAATTCGTATATAGTATGAGAAGGCCTGTTGTTTTTTTAATTCTAAAACTATGATAATTTCTTCACCCTTGAAGTTGGCCAATTCAAAGTTTAGATCGTAAAGTTTATCGTAATATTGTGTATTTCTCGTCGGTTATTTATAGGCGGATATACTAGATGTCTAGGAGTCTCGTCGATGGCAAAGCCTGGGTCCACAGATACGGCAAATTCGTATATAGTATGAGAAGGTCTGTTGTTGTAAAAGGCACCCAAAGTAATGTTGCAATCCACATGAATAGTTCTCACCTTTATAATGTTTACAGGTAAGTCAGAGCTATGTCGTGTGTTAGGTTCTAAGAATCTCGTATTGGAAAATCCCAGTATACCGCCGATACTGTCCTTTGGCCTGAAATCGATTGAGTATCTGCTACTAAAAATCTCACAGGAGATAGTATTATTGTTGGGCTTTAGGGAAAATGTCTCGTCAGGATTATCCTCAGATTTGACGATACTGCTTCTAATATAGCTTTCAATGTCTGATATTTCATAAGCTCCCGCCGGAAACTCAATCACTCGCTTCTTGTTCACGCCGCCACCACCACTGTGCTCCTCCTCCTTCTCGTATATGTAAAACTTTTGTCCTTTTTCAATGTTTGGAATGCAATTGTAAGAGTGAAAGCTGAGTAGAGCGAGACCGTACTCAGAGTCGGCGTCTAATTGGATGGGATCAGCGAGATTAACAGATAACGTAGACGTACGACCTGTAAGCGTTAGAATCGTCGACATGACTGACATAATTCAATCAACGTCTCTCCTTTTATCATGTAAAAACTTTAGACATAAGTGTCCGCAGTTCACCTGATTATATGTTTGATACTGGTTATTGTTGTAGATAATTGTGATGTCATCATTCGCACCCAGGTATCGCACCAATTCCCGAGGCGGTTTCAAATCGCCAAAGCTATCAAAGTACAACGCTTTTGAGTCATTTTTCTTGTACGCTACCCAATGTGTGCCTTTATTTTTATTCAAGTCTAAATTAAGTATAGCATATTCGCGCTTCTGAGGACCTGTTGTGGGCAAAGTGTCTCTCATGAAAACACCACGAAAATGAGGAATTTTCAATTTTTTAGCATATTTAATCAGGTCCATGTCAGATAACGCTCTGTTGGATAGCTTTAATGAGAGTTTTTTGATTTCTTTTTTAAAAATAGACCATATCCTCCAACGCGGTTTTTTCTCAAGAATAATCCAGCTCCCTTGAGAAAGATGCAAAGTGTCACCTATACTTTTGGCGAGAGTGACTAATAGTGCCAATAATAGCATCAGTGGCGGTGGGCTATAAGGTGCGCTAAATGACTCATTAAAAATGACTAAAATGTCGTCACAAAAAGTGTAGTCATTTTTGAGTCATTTTATATTTTTTGAGGAGTCATTTTTTCGTTTTCCCATAAGAATTACATTGGACCTAGCAAATTTTTACGTTGTCATTTTTGTCACATGTGACATTATTTCAGGAGTCATTTTTGTCAAAAATGACTTCACTTTTGCGACGACGTTTTCGTCATTTTCTTTAATACTATTGAAATACTATTGAAAATGAGGAGAACAAGTCAAAAAACAGGTATATATAGATAAGCATTCACGTGCAGGACGTAAACGATGAAGGTCGTTGCATAAGAGAAGACGTTACCCATCGAAAATATCGATTTTGTGAAATGTCGTAAAACTATAAAGCATAGTAAATTACTACCAAATTCTTTCAGGACCATCATATGCGGTCCCAGCGGCTGTGGCAAGACTAATGTTATGCTATCACTGTTGTACCATCCGAACGGTATCAAGTTTGAAAACGTCTATGTATATTCGAAATCCCTGTACCAACCCAAATATCAGCTGTTACAAGGAGTGCTCGGCAAAATGAAAGGTATAGGATATTTTCCATTTAAAGCCAATGAAGAAGTTATCAGCCCGGAGTTATCAGCCCTGCTCGAGAAAACTCTGTGGTAATCTTCGACGACGTGGCCACTGATTCTCAGGAAAAAATACGTGAATATTATTCCATGTGTAGACATAAGAATATCGATACAGCTTACTTATGTCAGACATATTCGAAAATACCCAAACAACTCATCCGAGATAACTGTAATATGATTGTGCTCTTCAAGCAGGATGAGATAAACCTTAGACATGCATACGATGAGCACGTATCACCTGACATGACCTTTGAACACTTTAAACGTATCTGCTCGGAATGCTGGATGGAATGCTATGGGACGATAGTCATAGTAAAAGATTGTGATATACGCGAGGGTCGATACCGCAAGGGATTCGATCACTACATAATGGTATAGATCTATAGCGCATCCTCATTATTCACAATGGCATCGACAAAGAAACACCTAAACGATGATAGCTTGCAGCAGGAGAAAAAAATTCACGAATTAGCAAAAGCTATTAGAAAAAAGTATCTAGCATTAAAGTTGGGTAAATCTGAAGAGGATGAGGTACTAGAAAAAATATTTAAACCTATATCGACACCTCTGAAACATATAATCATGTCCTCCGCTTCGACAAACTTGAAAAAAGTCAAAGAGGAACAACCTACTAGCATCAAGAAGGGGGAGAAGATGGAAGAGAAAGAAGATGAAGTGGATGAGGGTGATAAAGTTCATCCCTTTGAAGATGTCTCAACGCCAGAAGATTCAACACCTTCGCATGCAATAGAGGATTACGATGGGGGTGAACGTGATGAAGATGAGGCTGTCAGAGACTTAAATCAATGCCCGAAAATTGCGGAAGAGTATACCGAAGAGCATTGGACCAATACCGACACGATAGATAAAATCTATGGTCCTGTATATGACGCATCCTCATCATCGTGGTTATTGGGACGAAAACAAATTAATTTCGATCCTCGTATAGGTGACATAACCGTCGATAATCGAAGTTTTAACGGAACACCCGGTCTTTACCAGTTGATTTTCTATAACACTCCCACCTACAGGAAGGCTGACATAAAGGCTTACAAAGACATCCTACACTTGACTGATGTTCATAGGGATACTCTGAGACGTCTAAAGAGTTCTAATACACGCAAATACAGGGATATAATTCGACCCATGTTTACTACGACCAGGTCGCGGTCGGGAAGTGGACTTGCTGTATCCAAAGCAAAGTATGATGATGATGATAGTTTAATTTACAATACGAAACCTAGAGAATACGTATACTGAGATGACCCCAATGAACTTGTCGAAAGACTTAAGCTTTTAATAGCTTCTAGGGATGCTGGTAATACCTCATGTCACAACGAAATTGTAGCAATTATTAATGAGCTGAAAGAAGCCGGAATAATTTACTGATTTTTTGTAAAAAAAAATGACTCGTTAAAAATGACTAAAACGTCGTCACAAAAAGTGTAGTCATTTTTGGGTCATTTTATATTTTTTGAGGAGTCATTTTTTCGTTTTCCCATAAGAATTACATTGGACCTAGCAAATTTTTACGTTGTCATTTTTGTCACGTGTAACATTATTTAAGAAGTCATTTTTGTCAAAAATGACTTCACTTTTGCGACAACGTTTTCATTTTTTTTTTCTCCATATAATACTAATCAGATAAGGACTTGATTCATTTCCATAATGAGTCTCGATAAATTCGGTCGTAGCTCCTCGCTGCTTGTCAAGCATCATCAACACAATAATAATAATAGTCATGCTAGTAATCCCACCTCAGGTTTTACTTTTACCCAAGATGGGGGTATAGATATAGGCCATTTGAAAATACATAACGTGGCTAGGCCACAGCTCGAACAAGATGTCGCTAATAAAGCATACGTAGATGGAAATATGCAATATGGAAAATTTATTTCAACCCTGGAATACCTCGAGACTCTATCTAATAAGTTGAAAATAATTAATCATTGATTAATGATAATGTTTCGTCAGTGCAGCGATTGGAAAAGGAATGTGCCGAACTCAAGAATGCAATACACAAACAAAATATTATGGTTAAGGAGAGGTTTATACAGATAGACGATTATATTAGAAGAAAGAGCAACTCAACAACAAAATATTAATATTGCTGAGCATGTGCAGCATGACGTCATTATTCGATCGCATCGACAGCCATGCAGATGTATCCGAAGGAAAAAATCCAGTTAGTTAACGAGCTACATAGGCCCGCTCGAAGGAATTTTAAACGTCGACACAATGAATTTTGTAGACAATGACCGGTTCTAAATGACGCACGAGCCAATCCATTTGAGAAATCAGTCTATGTCTTCACTTGCTGGTGTAAAGTCACATCGAAACAAACAAAAAAAAAACCAAAATGAGTCAACAAGGTGCAATCTCAAAACGCTGAAAGCAGTATTTGTGACGACGACAGCAGCGATTATTTTAGTGAAACTGATCAAGTTTTAGCCTTGTATGAAGATATGGCTAAAAACGAAACTGTAATTTTACTTCAAAATATATTTCTTCTACCGAGTGTTTCATTACAAGTTAGCTGCGGTCTAAGTCCGGCAAGATGCTTTTGTCCAGTAATTACCATCCAGGATGTATGTAAGCAGCACTCAAAAAAAATAAGTTTTAGTACATACGAATGGAATACCTTCATCGACCTTTTGCGAGATATACAAAGTAATTTCTTCAATAAACCGATCGAGGGGTATATAGACGAATACGATCCCATAATGCACAAATGCGGGGACTTTGCAACCATATGGCAATATGTGCTTGACAACATCAAGATGATTACCATCAAGAAGCATAACGTGGACATCGAGGTGTTGGAAGACGGTGTACGCGAACTGTTAAACCTAGGCGAGAATTTAATATCTCACCGAGTGACTATGTTGGATTCCATAAACTTTGATTGAGAGATTATTTCCTTATCTGAATAAAATAAATATTATATAGCGCTTCAGACAAACTGTTTTGAACAACACGTTTTAACATGATTTTTTGCTGACATTGCTAAATTGCACGTACGTGATTCTTCGTGTGAACTTAATATGCCAACACATTCAATACTCAGAAATTCATTCGTCATCAAACTGCCTTGTTTGCGATAAAAATATGTTGATATTAATAAAATGGTTGTATTCATAATATGTGCGTGTGTGTGTGTGAAATGAAGCCTAGCATGTTGATTATTTGCATTATCAGCTATTCGGTTTGGGAACGGTATGCCTATTGCACAATATTTGCAAACTGGTAGATATTTTATAGTATAGATAAGCGTTGACGATGACATATTGTTTATTCTACAGTGTGCCGTCTCAGAGTAATCATCACGTATCGCTCTCTGTTACTTGCTAATTATATATTATAATCTTTTGTTTCTGCACCGGGTTTATCTACACTTATAATCAAGTAAGATTATTTTATTAAAATAACTGAATACAGTAGAATTAATATCTTTTTTTGTTTTATTTTAATTATTTTTATGTTTTAATTATAGAAATGAATCTAAACGAAATAAATAACGTATCCCAATTCTGCAGTAAACAACTGGTGAAATTGGGGGACCTACCTGAGAACGTTCCTTTCCCCATAATTGCTTTGAAGATCGTAAAGACGAAATTTGGACCTGCAGTATTGGTAGAACTGGAGAAATACAGAGTATTTCTACCCAAACGAATCGTGCCGGCCATCGAGAAAAATCTTGCTGGTTTCACATCCCATAAATACGCTCTCGTCTTCAACGGGCTGAACAAAGAGTGCGGCGGCGGCGACAACAAGTTTCCTACAACCGACTTTGAAATTATTGCAGTTTAATAGACATTATCATGGAACCTCAAGGTAAGAGTACCATGGAAATTTGTGAGGTGTCTGACAGTATAGTCAATATCATTCAACGAGCTTATAGTGAAATTATACAAAATTCTAGTAGGGTTGAAAAAGAACGGTGGCTAAAGTTCATAAAAAATAATATTAGACTTTGTAACAAAGCAATTAAATGTGCTAATATCAATCACAGTGGTCTCAAAAAAATACAGGCTAATTTGGGGGTTTTGAAATACTTTCGAAATAAAATTATTAATAACTTGCTATTTTTGGAAATTCATGTGGGTGGGAGGTTAAAAGATAAACGTAGCGATAGGGTTAAATGGGAAGATTTGAAATCGGGGTTTAAAAGCAGAGTTAGAACTGGAATTATCGTAAATTTAAAGCATAAGGACGTTTCGGCATTTTTAGATGACGCTTTTTTCCTATTTAAGACGCGTATTGGTAATGTTTTAAAGACAATGCCAATGATTAAAGTTAATGCCACATTCTGCGCGGAATTTTTAGTCAAAAAAGGTAATACTGAAGTTCTTGAAAATAAATTTTTTCCAATTAAGGGCAAGTTGGAGGAATTTCAGGAATGTGGTAGTGGTGGAACCTTACACAGTATTATTGGACTGGAAATTAATATTAATAAACATGGGGTTGGATTGGGAATTTCTTCCTACACTAAACTCCCAACACAAATTGCAAAGAAACAGGCTTGCATAAATGTTAAAAATACGGATTTGGCATGCTTCGCTTGAAGTATCGTCAGCGCGATTTATCCCGCTAATGTTAATTCAGATAGAATATACTCGTACCCTGACTACAAGGATGTCTTATACTTTACGGGGCTTGAATTTCCTATTACATTGAATCAAGTTCCTAAATTTAAAAAACTAAATAATATTTCCGTCAATGTGTTTGCATTAGAAATGAATGATAAATCTAATTTTACAGCTATTCCCGTGCTTCACACAAATAATAAACTAGATAAACACGTAAGTTTGTTAATTGTACAGGATAAATATTATCCTGAGCCACGTGATAATGAGAATGAAATTAACGACGACAACAACAACAACAATGATGATGGTGTAATTGATGCTCCAGTTAATTACCATTATTGTTGGATAAAAGATTTATCAAGATTAGTTTCTAGTCAACTTGGTCATCAGAATAGGAAAACATTATTTGTGATATATGTCTAAATTATTTCTATTCTGAAGAAAAATTAAATAACCATAATGTAGACTGTCAAAATTTGAACGATTGTAGAATTACCTTTCCCTCTGAAAAATTTATCACGTTTAAAAATTATTGTCGCAAGGAGAAATTACCCTTTATAATATAATATGCCGACTTTGAATCGATTTTAACACCTTTTAATGAGGATCAAAATTTAACTGCTAAATCTGAACGTTATCAAAAACATGAAGCTTTCAGTGTCGGATATTTTTTCAAGTGCTCCTATAACGATGACTTGTCATATTATAGAAGCTATACGGGTATGGACTGTGTAGAGTGGTTTGCACGTGGAATGAAGGCTGCTGCTCAATTTATTAATTCCATATTAAAGCATGTGGAACCCATGAATACCAACGTTAGCCTCAAAGATGCATCGACATGTTGCCATATTTGTGAGAAGGCATTCACTCCTAAAGACATAATCGTACGCGATCACTCGCATATCACCAGAAATTTTAGAGGTTTTGCACATCAGCGTTATAACTTAAACTATAAAAATTCTTTTGTAATTCCAATTTTCTTTCATAATGGCTCCTCATACGACATGCATTATCTGATCACCGAATTGGCTAAACGAGATCACGTGACTGTATTGCCTATTAATAAGGAAAAGTACATCTCGTTTACGGAATTCGATCGGGATACAAATATTAAATTTCGTTTTGTATATTCGTTTCGTTTCATGGCCTTTTCCATCGAGAAACTAGCATCATATCTGACTGAGAATAATTTTCAAAATTTACGTAAAGAATTTAAACATTTGGATAAGGAAAAATTTAACTTGCTTTTGAGAAAGGGAGTGTTCTGTTACGATTTTGTCGATTGCTTTGATAAACTCAGCGAAACCTCTTCCCAGCGAAACCCATCGAACAGTTTTATAACATGCTGAATGATGATAATATTAGCGAAAAGGATTATGAGCATGCGCAGAATGTTTGGCGCTCGTTTGATTGTAAAACCCTTCGTGAATACTCGGAGCTTTACTTGAAAACGGATGTTGTTCTTTTGGCTAATGTTTTTCAAAATTACCGCGATACATGTCATAGCACTTACGGACTCGATCCTGCGCACTATTTCACTCTCCCAGGATACACGTGGGACTATATGCTCAAGTATACAGGGTGTTCGCTCGAGACGATCCAAGATATTGATATGTTAATTTTCATGGAACGTGGTATAAGAGATGGGCTTAGTCAATGTAGTAACAGGTACTCTGTTGCCAACAAACAAGTATATGAGCAACTATGATTCAGATCAACCTTCTAAATTTATAATGTACTTTGATGTTAATAACCTATATGGATGGGCCATGTCACAATATTTACCTTATGGAGATTTCGAGTGGGTTGAAAATGTGGAAAATTTTAACGTACAATCTGTAGACGATGACTCGGATATTGGATACTTTTTGGAAGTTGATTTATACTGTACCCGGAAACGTTACATGATCTCCATAAAGACATGCCAATGTGTTCAGAATATATGTCTCCACCAAATTTGAAATTTCCGAAACTCGTTACTACCTTACACGATAAGCAAAAATATGTAATACACTATCGCAATTTGAAACAGTGTTTAAATAACGGTCTCATACTTAAAAAAATACATCGTGTTCTAAAATTCAAACAGAGTCAATGGTTGAAGCCCTATATTGATTTAAATACGCGGTTAAGATCTTTATCAAAAAATGAATTTGGTAAACAAACTTATAAAATGAATAATAACGCTGTGTATGGTAAGACGATGGAGAACATATGTAAACATAGCATCGTTAAGCTAATGAATAGGTGGGACGGACGTTATGGGGCAAAAAACTTAATTGCGCGACCCAATTTCCACAGTATTACAATATTCGATGAAAATTTATCGGCTATAGAACTGAAAAAGACACAAATCGTGTTTAATAAACCCATTTATATAGGTATGGCTATTTTGGATGTTTCAAAGACGTGCGTTTAGGAGTTCCATTATAATTATATATTGACTAAATTTAAGCATGACGCTTGCAAATTACTCTACACCGACACTGACAGCTTGATTTATGAACTTACCTGCAATTGTCGACGTCTCGTGCCCGTCTCTTCGTAGGAGGGTCCTCCTCTCGCACCATCCCTCTCTTCCATCTCGCTTTTCTCCCCTCGGGAGCGAAAGGTGGTGGGGGATGGGGGTGCCCGTGTACGCAGTACGGAGGGTTCCTCGCGTACCGGACGTACACGTTGCTCTTCCAAGAGCATCCCCTTCACGTCGTGTCCCCTTTCGACGCGACGGGGCGTTGTCTCTAATTGCGCTCCCGATGATGACATCGGGGTGGACGCCCTTGAGGCCCGCTGGGATGCCTCCTGGATCCGGCTGGCCGCGCTGCTCCTTGGTACAGGCACGGACCGCTGTTGTTTGGCGCTCCTAGGTGTTTGGGGAGGTTCCCGTTCCCTTCCCGTAGCGTGGGGGTACTTCCTTTGTGCAGCAGGAGCCGGGTCTCGCTCGGGCTCCGCGGGCTTCCTGCCACGACGCGTTTCCATCGTTGGATGCGTTCACTAAGTTCAACTTTCCGACCGTACCTCGTATATCGATCTTTTTGATATACCTCGTATGAATGTAAAAATGTATAACCAATGGGCGGATCGTAAATATGGTTATTAATCGGTACGGTATAGACAATTTATAGACAATTTCTTTCCAGACAATTTCTTATAAATAACGAACCTTCGCTTTATTAAACCTACGTGTTGTAATTTTGCTACGTTACTGGGGACAGGAATCTATCTACGTGGGTTGCTCCGGGGGGTCTCTTCACAGTGTCGAGCGGTAGGGTTTGCAAGCTAGGGAATTAAAATGGAACAGAGTTACCCCAATCCAATTCGTCTAGATTGATCACCCTATTGGCCTCCGGTCGATCTACTACCAGGCGCGCACTCCCGGCTTTCCTACGGCGATCCCAGATTCGGGACCTGTGAACCGTGGACTCCGACGCGACGTTCTACTGACGCACAGTCGTTGACGAACGTACAAAAGACACTACGGTTTAAAAGCTCGCGGATGTTACGTTCGTTTCTGTCCTCGGAGGAATGAAAGTAGGCGCGGACGGGCGTGGGCCCTCGTCGGTCCAACGGTACGAAACCGTGGGATTTCAGTACCCTTCTTTGCTAAGGTACTGGTGTTGGTTGAACGGTTATTTAAAACCTCTTTTGTTGTATCCGTTGAGATCACTGAATACAGTACAATCGAACCTTATTTTAAAACATTTTATGGGCAGGGCCACATAAAATATCCAGGTCGCAGGTGTACTGAAAATCTTGGCTTTGCCCAAGTAATCGCGTGTATTAGCTAGATACAGGTCACTCGAAGCGCAGCTGGCGAACTCAAGAGAGAGAATTCGCCAAAACCTCCGATATTTATACACACCGATCCGGCTCACTCGTACACGCTGACAGTGACGTCAGGGTGGCGTGATCGCTTGACTGGGTCAGATCGAGTATATCCAGAGGGGCGTGGCCTAATACGTCACTTCGAGCGAATGTATAAATTAAATTGAGGTCCAGGATTCCGTTTCCTCGACACAATGACGTATACAAGGGAGTTATCGGACGGAATATTGAACGCTTCGATACTAGCGACTAGCTAGCAACCGCCTAGCAACGTTTATGATTTGCTTTTGGCGAACAAAAAGGTTGTGGGTTTAGTGAAGGATGAAAACAACGGTTCCATCATGACTCATTTCATTGGCTTGCGATCGATACAATACACATTTCTGATTCAGAACGACAACGATATAAATAAGGAAATTTGCGTCAAGAAATCTAAGGGAGTCAAAAAGAATATAGTCTCTAATAAAATTACTTTTGAAGACTATCGTGATTGTTTGTTGAATAAAGAACACAGATTAGCCACCCAAAATACAATTATATCTAAAGCCCACAAAATTTATTCGATGAAGCAAACTAAAATCGCTTTAAGCTCTGATATTCTCAATTCTCATGATACTCTTCCTTGGGGTCATTACTCTATCATGTCTGCTGAATACTTATTATATGTAGCCTTAAGTTTTTATTTCTTAATATATATCATATGTATTATTATGCTTTTATTGATTTATTATTTTCAAACTTGTATTTTTATATTAATAAATTTGTTTATTAAACTATTGATGACTTTTTCTCCATCCTGTATAATACAGTTTTATGCTATCGCTTAAGTAAACAATAATAATAATATCAAATATGTCAAGACAAGATTTCGACGGCCTCCCAAGTGATGTCATTCCTTTTGGAAGCCACCTTTTTTTCTCGAGTCTCAGGTTCTTCAGTAGGTGACGTCACTTCTTCAGATCAATTCCAAGAACTCTTCGCCAGCCTCTAGCACACACACACACACACACACACACACACACACACACACACACACACACACACACACACACACACACACACAACCAGCATCCTAGGTCTATGACGTGACAAATTTTTTCCGTTATTAGCCAATCATAAGCCGCCATGTTTTTTTCTTTAACACCGAAACCCGCCGCACAGTCAATATATATGTCCTAGACTCTGACGTCAGACATTTTTTCCGTTATACGTCAATCATAAGACGCCATGTTTTTTTTTCCAACCCCGCACTAAGACTGTGACGTCACATATTTTTTTTCATTATTCGCCAATCATAAGCCGTCATGTTTTTAACCCCGTAACCCGCCACTCCGCCCCCGCAACCCTAAGACTCTGACGTCAGTCATTTTTCCGTTATTCGCAGCCAATCATAAGCCGCCATGTTTCTTCCCCGCAACCCGCAGTCAATTATACATGTCCTAGACTCTGACGTCACAAATTTTTTCCGTTATTCACCAATTATAAGCCGCCCGCCACCATGTTTTTTTTTTGCTAATACCGCCATGTTTTTTTCTTGTCCCGCCCCTTTTTTTCTTCGCCGAAGAAGAGTTTCTGGTCATTGACCAACAAGCACCAGTGACGTCACTTCTTCAGAACTACAACAGCGACACCTGGAATATCCGGGCGGCGGCTTGACGAACTAACCAATCTTTGGTCACTCCCGATGGACACACGCCATCCGCAGTCGAGTGACCTTGAACTGAGCCCGTACCCGCGTAGTATAACTACTCGCCACCCTTCAATTATACAAATTCACCAGTAAAACCATACTAATATGTACTTTTATTTATTAATTGTACAGGTATCTACACGCGCATCATATAGCAAGTACAACATACATATAACTTGTCAAGAATATGAATAAGTGTCAAAACTACGATATTGGACCGCCCACATAGTAAATAGCCTGGCCTTTAACTCAGTCGCATTGAAACCTTTACAGAGTGAATATCGAATAATGTGAATGCATAATTTATTTCATCGCTATTTATCAAATAAAAAATCTCAAAACATAACATTGGCTTGTTTTTATGGCTAGGCGCAGATGAACTCTTCCATTTATCGACAAGATAAAAAAGTTTTTTTATTTGGCAAATAGCGATGAAATGAATAGTACACAGAGTTGGATATGGCCGCGTGTGAAGTACATCCTTTTCCCTCCGAATGCCGCCTCACTCTTTCTCCTACGCATACATAGAGAATCTTTTCACTTTTCCTATTCTTGACAAGCGACATATGTATATACAACGTGCATCCATAGGTATTTCTGGCCATCTATGGGTGGAGTTAAACGTTGTCTTGGCATCACATACAAAAAGGCTTACCACTCTGAGATATAACTATTAACAAATAGACTTGGAATCTCTAAATAATTACGTCCTTAATATTGATGTATAGTAATGATAACAGGTCCATGACTGCCTCAATAATAATGTTTTGGCAAACTTGATCAAACACGTTTCCTGCAGCTGTTAATTTTATGTTCAACTTTAGAATATGTCTAAAGAAAAGAAAATACTCCGGTAAATATTCAAAAGATATAAATTAAACGAGGATTTACGACATCCAGTTCTTTCAAATAAATTCACGGGATAACTCCATCTAGCAATAAATAATTTCGAAACCAATCTGTTAACAAAAGACGCTAAAGAATTTTATAAATATACACGACCACGTTTAACATCTCGTGTATCCTTATCCGAAACACTAATATGGATATATCGAATATATCGTCCGGAATAATACTTCAGTTACTGAATGAAATGTTTGCTGATACATTTTTCTAAACCTACACCACCAATTTTATTATGAAACTACCTTAGCTGTATTGTTCTGAAGTTATTGTTCTGAACTCGATTTTAACCTTCAAAGTATACCCGAACTTTTGCTTAATCTGCACACTGACACATCACCAGGTCCCAGTTACTTTTACCTCTTACTTTTGCTAAAGTGTGATGATAGCTTACTCCATTCCTTATAACAATTATTAACACGTTGATAGGATAAGGAATATTACCCGCGATTGAAGAAGGACACGTTCATTCCCGTTTATTCACAATCACGTTCCAATTAGAGTTATAGCTAGACGCTGTCAGCTATAACACGCAAAGAGAAAATGGGAGGATGAGGGATCCCAAATCTTTGGTAAAAAGCGTCACGAGGGCGTGTGATGCATCCATGGCCAGGAAAGGGAGAAGCAGGTAGTCCCCGAGGATATATTGGTGGACAGAGGAGATCTCTGTCCACAGGAAGAAGTGCGTCGCTGCACCAAGGCAATATATCAGGGACAGGGCCAGACGAACCTGGAACCCTAATGAGCAGGAAGAGGCGGAGGTAGCGTACAAGGCTGAAAAGAAAAAGCTGAGGGATGCTATCAAGGCAAAGAAGAGGAGAATGTGGGACGAGTTGTGCGCCGACCTAGATAGAAATGTCTGGGGTAACAGGTACAAACTTGTGGTGAAGAGGACGAACAGTCACTAGCAGGGGATTCCTCTAGAAAAGATGAGAAAGGCGGTGGACGCGCTCTTCCCTGAGAAACCGGTGAAAGAATGAGAACGCCAACCAGGAGCAGATTTTGACCCGCTTACGGAGAAGGAACTGCTAAGGGTTTGTGTCAAGATTTAAAATGGCCAGGCGCCTGATCCGGACGGTATCTCCCCTGAGATTCTGAAGGCCGTGGTGAAGCGATATCCTGCGGAGGTGCTGCGAATCATGAACGATGTCATGAGAAGCGGCGACTTCCCCGAGGTATGGAAGATGGCCAGGCTTATTCTAATCCTCAAGGAGCACAAGCCGGTGGAGGACCCCACATCTTTTAGGAGGGAAAACCCCAACCTCACTGTCGAAAGGATCAGGAGATGGATTGAAGATAGGGAACTGACTCTGGCTTTGGAAAGAATGGAGGCAGTCCTCCTGACAAGGAGAAAAAAGTTTCTATTTCGAGTAGGGAATACCGAAGCTGTGCCGAAGCAGAGTATTAAGTACCTGGGAGTCTGGATTGATAGTTCCCTCTCATTTAGGGAACATATCAAACAGACGCTGGAAAAGGCTGGAAAAACTGTCTCGGCCCTTAGTCGTTTGATACCAAACATTAAGGGCCTCAGGGCGGCAAATACGAGCATCCTCAGCGGAGTGGTGCAGTCGATTTTACTGTATGCCGCCCCGGTGTGGTTGGATATATTGAGAAAGGACAAGTAGAGGAGAGATCTCACCAAAGTCCAGAGAAGAGCAGCGCTAGTGGTTTGTAGTGCATTGACCTTCTAGCAAGGGAGAGACGGGAGGTGTACGGAGGAGCTGACAGAAGTGCAGCAAGGGAGAGCCTATGGGAATACTGGCAGGAGAGATGAGCGGCGGAGCGTCGAGAGAGATGGACGAGGGTGCTAATCCCGAACATAAGGCCATGGTGAACATCGTGTATTATTTAACCCAGGTCCTTACTGGGCACTGGCTATTTCCTCGGACTACCTATTGAATATAGGCAAACGCGAGGGCAGAGACTGCTGGTCCTGTGGAAAGGTCGATGATGCCAGCCACACAGTGTTCAGCTGCAAAAGATAGATAGGAGAAACGAGAGCTGCGGAGCAAAATATAGGACATGCTATCATTGCAGATAACATGATCCCAATCGTGCTCGAGATCGGGGAAAGATGGACAGTGGTGGAACAGATGGAACCGGCCATCATGAAGGAGGAATAGAAGGAGGAAAGGGAAGTGGGGAATGAATAAGTATCCTGATTGATATGCCGAAGAGAAGTAAAGCGAGTGTGGTTCTTCTTCGGCATTACACTGATAGGATAGCGGGTTCTTTTTTTTAGTCGGTAGGCGTATACGAATCCGACACTACCTGGCCAAATAATAACAGAACACCAGAGGCCATGTCTTTAAGATTTTCCACTCGAAGAAAAAAAGACGCTGTCAGCTTATCACCCCAAACTTATATAAGCTTGACCTCTGTCTCCTGCAAAATTATCTAGCCAAACATCTGTAAGGAGTTAATTTCCTTTCTTATTATTTATAATCGGATACTTCCTCATCATCACGGCTTCTTACCTGGTCGATTAGTTGTTTCTAATATTCTTACGAGCCAACGCTAAATGAACTATCTATTCTTATAACAAAATACCAGTTGACGTCATTTACTTAAACTTGTCTCATGACTGATAAAATGTCAGATCTTCAAACTTTTGTATGTGTACTTAAGGAATATTAAAATAGATATAATCATGCTACTGCCAAGTTTATTTCAATAGTTAATTAGATTTCAATTACAATTAAGATATTATACTTATATAATACAACTATTAATACCACTTTTTTGTAACTGTCCGTAATAAGTCATTAACTTTTATTATTTTTTTTAGTAATAATAATAACTATAAAATTTCGGATGCAGTGTTATTGATAGGTAGGTATACTCGTATATTTGTATATACCCAAGAGATGCACAAGAGAAACTTTCCTAGCTATTATAAATAATGTTATTACAAGGAAATCGTAGTACATTATAAATTCGTATAATGTTTTGCCTGCATGTATTTCAAAGTTAAAACCTCATTGGCCTTTGCACACATCTTCAAAACTCTATACTGACAGTTGTTCATGGACCCTCTGAACAAATCTACGTAACCATTTGTCTAATTTAATTTTAAAATAAAATCCCAAGATCAGTATTTGGGGTGTTCAGCATTAGAAATCATTAACGTGAACTGCAAAATGTTCATTTAGTGCATAATTCGCTGGAACTAAAATTAATTCTGCAGTTAACGCGAATTTCTTTTTATAAGTACCACCATCTTGATATGTTTAAAGTATAAGGCATTTATTAAGATGGATGTCGCTGAAATAATCAAATTATCTCAGTTTAGTTGTAATTGAAATAAGTAAATAAGCCAGAAGGTAATTTGATTTGTACTTACAATTAGTATTGATTTTTTTTTTGTATCGTACACTTTACCATATATAAGTTTATCATATGCATTACAATAGTGTAATATTTCTAATTTAAATGTTTCCAGGTCTCTACCTGAAATGGTATTAAATTTGAGTGGCGTTAATATCTGTTCCACTCTCAAATGTAGCCATTCCCTTCCATCGAAGCCCAACCCCTACCTTTTAGAATGGGACCCACTGTATTTATGAAGCTATAATTATTATATATTATTTATATTTATATAATTATTATTAAGTTCCATTATAAGGAAAATGAAAAGATGTAAAGGCTAACATTGAATAAAATACATTTTTAAAAGATACTTTGTTATAAACCTATAATAGCGATATCATATTTATTTATTATAAATTGTCACGTAAATAATAAATCAGAAGCATCATCCATGTAACAATATATATATATATATATATATATATATATATATATATATATATATATATATATATATATATATATATATATATATATATATATATATTGTTACATGGATGATGCTTCTGATTTATTATTTACGTGACAATTTATAATAAATAAATATGATATATATACAGTGCTATTCAAAAGTCCCATCCCCCCCCTCTTATCTTTGGAACGATTATACATAAACTAGTGAAATTTGGTAACTGAATATTAAGGGTTGTAAACTTCCCTACTAGTGATGATAGATGACGTATGCGTCCGTCACAAGGTCATTGTGACCAATAATTTTAAATGGAACCCTATGGCAAGCGACACCTCTTTTAAAAGGTATCGAAAAAACGTATTCAATGATACTAATATTCTTTGTATTTTGGTAGTTTTGATGGATTAAATCAGTAATCAGTAAACTTGGATAATAATTTTAATTACAGATTCAAGAATCAGTACCTACTTATAGTAATTGTTCGAAGTGAGCTCCATCTACTTCCTGACAGTAAAACATCCTATTGCGAAACTCTTCTCGTACGTTTTCAAATGTGTCTGCGGAAATTGCGGGTTCCATTTAAAATTATTGGTCACAATGACCTTGTGACGTCATCTTTGACGCATACGTCATCTATCATCACTAGTAGGGAAGTTTACAACCCTTAATATTCAGTTACCAAATTTCACTAGTTTATGTATAATCGTTCCAAAGATAAGAGGGGGGGATGGGACTTTTGAATAGCACTGTATATATATCATATTTATTTATTATTATTATTTTTTTTTATATCACTTTTTATTTATTTAATTTTTTAAAAACAATTTATTTTTAATATACGATTTTAAACACTTTACTATGTCAAAAAAGGAGTAACCGACTTTTATAATTTAATTTAGACTTGTTCGACGTTTACTCGACGACTAATTGAAGATTACTGATATGTGAAGTTACGGACTACTTCTGATTACTTAATATGCGGACTACTGATGCTACTAGTGGTTGTTTCTCTATTTAAAACATTTCTGTATGCTGATACTGCAGGAATGTTCTAAGAAGTGTTTTTCTCAAGACTTTTAGCAAGTTGCAATAATTGCGATAAAATACAATGTAGGTTTATGATAAGTACAAAAGGTTTTTAGTTACGCGATAACCGCAATGACTTTGGTATACTCTTTTCTGGACATAACATCCTGTATGCTAATGGCCTGTTACAATGTATATTACAATATTATAAAATACAATATTAATCTAAGTCTTAACCTAATATAAGAGAGGATTCTATATATATATATATATATATATATATATATATATATATATATATATATATATATATATATATATATATGTAACGATAATGTTTGCATTTATAAATAATGTATCTTAATCAATTACATTATGTTGCTCATCAGTTATTGAATATAAAAGGGGCTATAATTACGGATTAGGAATATCAGTTTTTAGTGATATATTTGATTTTGAGAGACCAAAGTAAATATCTCTCATTAAGTGTAGAATGATTTTCAACTCATATCCTTGTCTGAAGTCAAACTCCAGAGAATCTCTAGAGAGGTTTTAGATCTCTCAGGAGGTACTCGAATATATACAACAATCATATCCCAGAGATTGTCATAAACTGCTACTTTGTTACTGAACACCAAATCCTATTACTTTAGAATCAACATTTTACAATGAATTTAATGTTCAACATCCTTCCACGTCATATCTTAAATACTCATCAATTGTTATGTTAAATAGGATAAAAGTAGCACCGTTTTTATAGAAAGTACTTTATATGTAGGCTTGAGAGATTACAATCTAATACAACAATTATGACGCTGACTTTCATTTGCTTTCTAATACTGATGCATCATTGGTTTTATGCCATGTCCCCAAAGGGTAATCTCATTTCCATTTTAAAAAGAACCGATAAATGAATGTTCTCATTTCCATTTTAAAAAGAACCGATAAATGAATGTTTTACGGTGGAATAAACTGCTGTCTTATGCTCGGAAAATTTACTTTAACAAATGATGCTGAACCTTAAACCTATCTTTAATAGATTCAACAGGCTTTAAAAAACTTTACGGTTTTGTTTTACACTGTTTCACATATCGATTATGCAAATCCTTGTTAACTTTACCTGAGTTTTTTCAACTATTCCATAAAACAGTAGCATCACAGATAAATTTTCCACGCGTAAGTTGTGAACATTTAAGCAACGAAAATCCATCTAGAGGAAATATATAGATAATATGATTCACATACCAAATGATAAAAAAAATCCCTTTTATAATACAAAACCATTAAACTGTGATGCTCATTGCTTCTTTAGGCGTAAACGCATGGAATACTCTAAACCACAGGTAACACAAACTCGCAATGTATAGCTAACAAAACTGAGGGCAAAGTTTAATTAAAGCCAGCTTAGAATTATATAATTGAAATTTCTGTAATTAGAATTCTGATACCGTTCTAATAATTGTAGAGTAAATATAATGGCTCTATAATTACTAAGAAATTGTATTACTTCATGCACAATATGTTATCGCATTGTTCCAAAGAGAACTTAATGATTTATTCCAGTAATGAAGTGAAAATTATAATTAAACCCCTATATTCTCAATAAATAAACAATACTGAATTAACTAAATGGTGCATTTCTAAATTACTAGCGCTGTCTTCATAAGCGCTACATTTTATATTTACAATTTGTTTGAATGTTTTATTAAATACTTGATATAAATTTAATTTTAAATTTTTTTGTATACTTCTGGACAAAATTAACGCAAAGAAAAATAAAATAAAATTTTCATTTTCTCTTATAATTTTTCGACGTTTTAAATCCTTATACATTTTATGTAGGTGGCCTAGGACATTCTCTATTACTACCGATAAATAATTTCAATAGTTTGTAATTGTTTACTGATAATACGTATAACGCTGTTTAAAGTAATTTTTAAAAGACAAATAAATTGGGTAAAGCTGCTGTTTTTTTTTTTTTGGTCTTATTTAATATCATCAAGTGAATGAAACACTTTGTCCAGTAAGCTTAGAGCAGAATAAATGAATCGTGCACGCAAATTAAGAAGATGAAGCAGTGAAAGCGGCAACACTAGCTAATGAGGAACGTAGCCAGCAATATATGCCTAATTTGTTGGGAGTTATCAACACAATCAATCAAGAGTCAGCTGTCAGTCAGGGACCAACAATTAGTGAAAATTTAAACGTTTCAGTGAACTTGGAAGTTACTTTAGAACCCCAGAATACGGTCGTAAGAAATCTACAGATGCAAGAAATAAGCAATATCTTATGCAAATTGCCTTAAGAAACAGGTGTTCTACTAGTTTAGAGCTAAGCAGAGCTCTAGTATCAGCTTGAAGTGTAGCAATTTGTAGATGTACGGTCAGAAGGAGAGTTATTTAAGGAAGATTAAAAAGTAGATACATCACTGCGCACCGGAAAACATAGTTACTAGACTACGTTTTGCAAGAGAACACGTAAAATGGGCCATTGACGACTGAAAGCGACTTTTGTTTTCAGACGAAATAAGAGTAAGTCTTAATTCACCAGATGGACGTCAATGAGTCTGGCAGAGGCCAGGAAAGAGGTTTGCGACCTACAATATCTCTCTGAGGATCCCATTTTTTATTGCATCAAAAATGTTCTGGGGAGGAATTTGTTTCGATGGAGCACAGATTTGGTTTTTATATGGGCATACCCATAGGAATGGAGGCAGTGATAAGAGCTAGAAGAGAATCTACACGCTACTGAATTCAAATTCTTACGATTTAATATCACCTCCAATTTGTTTTCTAAAATTTTTCATTAATACCGTTTTCATTGCATTTAACATTTTTGTTCCTTTCTGTTTTTTAATCATATTTTTCGGATAAACAATAGTAATGTGTTAAAAATTAGTTGAAATCATTTAAATATAATATCACATGGGTATTATGATTGAAATCTTCGAAAAAATAAAAGTAATGATGTAAGGACACTGAGGACTAAAGAAAATGAAAAATTGTTGGTTTTTGTTAATTAGAGCAATTACTAACAAATTATTTTCGATGTCCATTGTTTTTCGCACTATGTTTTTTTTTTAGTACTATGTAATATATCTACTGTATACTATAAGTATACAGAATATATTATCTATTGTCTACTTTTCACTTTTAATACCATATTATAATTTATTATAATAAAATATTTTATAACATTATGTTATAATAAATGTGAATAATAATATTCTCATAAACTCAGTTTTCAAACATAAGGGTCAGGGGTATGGCAAAAAAAATATTTCCTAGTGGCGGCGCTACCATCGGGATTGTGTTGCTTTATTTTTTCAACTACGTGTGCCCTTTTCTGTCAGTCTATAGATGGACGAGGAGAGGCATACCAATTGAAAAGAGAGGGCGAGATAATCCCGATGCCAGCACTTCTCGAGTGGCCGTTTACATCCCTGGGAACTATTTGCCATTGTGCCCTATAGGAAGTAGCATGCCCCTGATAAGGGTACTTCGAATTACACATAATTTGCATGATTGTATCGAGAGAAATACAACATATCCTTCGTTACTAAATTTTTTAAGTTGTTAAAAAGAATAAAAACTTACTTTTTATATTAATAATCATTTAATCTTTTTCTCTCTTAACAAAAAGCTATTCAATAATAAAACCAATCTTCTACATTTTGTAGCATCTCCAGAGTGATCTGTCTGATTTCATGTCTTATTTTATTTGCTTCCTCACCTCACTGTTGTTAGATTTTGTTTACAAACCTTGTTTGTAAATTCCCCCCTCCCCCCATAAGAAGAAATCAAGTGAGATAAGGTCCACAAATCTCGGCAACCACTCAATTGGACATTTCCGTCCAATACATTCCATCTATTTGGAAACATCTGATCCAAATATTAACGGAGAGTGGGCATAGACATGAATAGACTATTTGGGTGGAGCTCCTTATTATTAAAACCATATTTTGATGACAGATAAATATGGATCTCATTCATTGGGTAAAGAGTCGACAAAAATGAAACCAAATCTTCTTGAGGGAAATATACATTCAGAAAGAAGACAGTACATGAAGAGTTATTAATATTTTTAATAACAATAAACGTCAATAAATAAACGGTACACATTTAGTACAATTTTTCCGATGAAAAATTCAACGAGTTAATCGTATGGAAAACTATTGAACTGGTTTCACTGATGTCAAAACTTAGTACATTATTTCACTTACCTATAAAACAGTCCCTATGATCTCATATATAAATGATCTCATTAGATGTGGCTTTTTGGTGAACACTCTGTATTAAATTCGGCAAAATCGGAGTGTTGTTAAAGACAAGAATATAGGCGATTTTGGTTATATAGGTTATTTCCATAGTGACGCTCGAAATTTGTTAGGTTCTACCATCCATTAGCTTACAGTGTATGGTTAGTTTGTATTAGCCCCAAACTAACCAATGTACCATTAAAAGTATACGTCAAAAAATAAAATTATATTATATTATTATATATTTTTTTAATATCGTAAAATGTATTCATTGTTTTAACACCAAAACCTTAGAATCAACACGAATTATAATTTAAAATTTAAGTCACGGAAATATAAAGAGTTATATTTTTAATTTTCATTAGCTTACATTAACATTTTATTAACATATTTATGTAACAATACTCAAACACGATATCTTTTTTCCTAAATAAATTCTGAAATCTCTTTTCTTATTACAACCTTTAAGTACACCACTTCCACTAATAACGAAAATAATAAAAAATACGTTCCTAACTTTCTTTAGGCGGGCGTCAGGGGATCCAACCTCTTTTATGCAGCTGCTTTTAAAATGCAATATACATTTGCATAAATAATTCAGAGAAAAAGAGCTTCGACTAAATATAGCGCCTCGAGAACTTTCAAGTAAAACCGCTATTACCACAAATTCTTTAGTAAAACGTGTCAACCCTACTGTGGAAGTCAGTGCGTTCAAGTTTTCTCGTTTAAAACTTCTCTTTATCTTTATCAAGAACGACTCTTCTCAAAACAAAGGAATGCAATACCTTGTATTTACAAAATTATTAAATAAAATGGTGGAGTTTAAAATCAAATGGTATAGGAATAATAATTTGTAAATAACTAATTATTTTGATGAACAGAAGCATAACGGCAATTTAGAAACGTTGGTTTTATTTTTTGATGCGTTCAAGAGCACATAAATTACTTTCATAAGATAGTAAACGAAATAAAATTGATATTATACAGGGTGATTCAGTTAACCCGTTCATTAAAAGTTTATGAACTTCCCATTGGAATTCATTTTTTAAAATTTGGAATCAGGGATTAGCGAGGACGATCTATTCAACTAAAGTATTTTTGCTTTTCTGATACTTCCGATTATACCGGAAGTGGCTATCAACTTCCTTATTTTAAATAGAACACCCAGTATATTATTACATTTCTGAATTACCCTGCTGATTTTAAGTGAACTTTCTTAACAAAAAATTTCAAAACAAAAGTTATAGTAGCAAATTTTGGGCTGTAATTAGGCGGACTATTAAGCTTTCAGGTGATATGTAGTTTGATATTTTATTATTTACAGGGTGTCTAAAAATTTTGTTCATTCTGACAACTGCTCAAAAATTAATTTTCTTAAATGGAACACCCTGTATTTTATTGCTTTCTGTGATGGAGAATTAAGTTATATTTCAATCTGTATTAGGATTCCCTATACCTATCTGCTACCGTTTTCTTGCTATCGAGGTATTTTTTATTCGATACCATACTTTTCCATTTTATTAATTGTCTATGCCAAGTCTATCTGATACGAGTGCCTTAAATGATAATAAAGCACCCGTACGCTGCGTTGTGTCTATGGATATAGGCCGAGACTGCATATACCGAGCAAGCCAACAGTAAATGCATCAATGTCTCCGGCGTCCTGCGACAGGGCCTGCTGCTGGCATCAAGGACCTCCATACCCATGACACTACTCCGATTGACGAGCGTGTTAAATACACCATCTTGGCAAACCATGATGAATCCCTCGGTCTCTCAATTTAGCACCTTACTTATTCTTTTAAATATTATTATTAATTAACTTATTATTATTTAAATATCTATTATTATTTTTATTTCAAATGTAACATATATTTCACATACAGACGAAAGAAGCCTCATTATTAAAATTACATCACCATTTCAATTTTTATTTAGATTTTTGTTTTTCAATTTGTCCTTCAACAAATTGTTCTCTCAGTATATCATCACATTTCATGAAAATGTAAAATAAAACCGATTGAACTAATAATAATGATATGATGGTAACACATTCTAGGAAGCAAAAGTATGAAGAATATGTTTTACTAATTTTAACTTAAAACAAAAAATAATTACATTATTTTTCATGCGCATCTAGTAACAATAAAATTATGGCCTATTGAGTTCTGCAATTTGACATAATGCCCATTTAATAAAAGAGTCGAATGTTCAAACTACAGTGTATATACTCAAAAGACGTGCGGCAAGTGGAGAGAACGTCTTGACAATACTGAAAACTGAAGTAATGCATGGCTGTTGAAAGCTTATATCAAGAAAAGGAATCAGTGTTGAATCAAGTACGTGGTTAATAATCTAAACGTTTTCGAACGCCTGTAGCTATTTCTTTCAGTTGTTTTAAAAGGACACCACGTCTTCTTTAATGGAAACGTGAGGTATTTTCAGAAATGGGATAGCTTCTGGGTGTTTCCAAGGGAAATGTATCAGAATTACATTCTTAAATCAGGAAAAATATATTTCGATAAAAATAAAATTATAAAATATCCAAGTAATTTTAAATGTGAACTGCAAAAATGCATAAAACAAAATGTTGCATATTTGTAAGATGAAGATTTCAGGTAATCCAAATGATTTGCTACTTAGTTCACTATGCTGAAGCTAGTTGTAAATTGCTTCTATAGTATCTTTTTGGATTGCTCATATTAGGATAATATTGTTTTCTATTAATATAGATATTGATAACTGAACAATGTATTGATTAAATAAAAGTTAAAGAGTTTCACCTTTGAATTTTTAATATGCTAATTTACAGATTTAGATTTTACAATTATCATAAAACGTATTGTTAAACGAAAAGTGTGGGTTGATTGATCCTGCCAAAATAGCTTCATGGCCGTTCTGAAATCCAAACTGGACCCTCTTAAATTACTTTTAATAATTATATGTAAAATATAACTTAGTCATTTTAAACGCTTTACACCATACTAGATCACGATACTAGAAAATCAAGACATATTATATACACACAACGTAGTGAAAAATTTTGACACAATATTAATAATTTTATTAATTTTCTTTTTTTTTTTTTGAGAAACTGAAATATATCAACTTTATTATTCAAAAAGACATTGACGAACAATTTTTTTTTCTTCTAGGTTTAATGTTACAGCTATAACGTCAACACATTTTTTAAATCATATCTAAGACTCATTGTTTGGATAAAGAACTGCTTCTCTGGAGCTAAGCAATAAATAATAAAGGGGAAGCAAATTTTCTGCAAAATATTAATACACCAAGAGACTACATTCTATAATTCAAGCCCTTACATTGTCTTTACCTTGACGATGGCTATGCAATTATTGAATTTAATGAGGATTCTCTGGAAACGAGTATCTGCACTTATGATAACGCATTGTTCTATTCAAGGGAAAAGGTCACAAACCGTCTTTATTTTTGTCTATATATACATATATATATATATATATATATATATATATATATATATATATATATATATATATATATATATATATATATATATATATATATATATATATATATATTATATATATATATATATATATATATATATATATATATATATATATATATATATATATATATTATATATATATATATATATATATATATATATATATATATATATATATATATATATATATATGGCCATTTCAGACTTTATTGCAAACGCATATAAGAAATATGAAAATCAACTTCCTATTGAGAAGAGTAAATTACAGTATGTTTTCTCATGTTTAAAATATATTCCTCCTATTTATTATAGATATTTCCTATCACTTACTTCTGAGTCGCATCAACATCCAGAAGAGGAAAATTAATTTTAACGATAATTAATTTTTTTTTCAAGTTTCAGTCTTTATATCTTTGATTAGAACAAAAACTACATATTTCTGTCAACTGTTAATTTTATTGTCACTAATTCTGGCGTAAAACATGTTAACTAACAATTCTTTACTTATTTTTTAGGACCAAAGAAAGACACAAAAAAATCATTATATTTTGTTTTAATTAAAGAATTGTTAAATTGAATATCTGCAAAACAAGAAAATGTTACTTAACAGATTTTACAGTCGAACCCTTCATATATATATATATATATATATATATATATATATATATATATATATATATATATATATATATATATATATATATATATATATATATATATATATATATATATATATACACGTATATTTAAATGTAGAAACAGAAATAACAAGATTTTGACAGCTTTTGCACTAACTATATTTATTTATTTTTTATTATTATTATTTATTATATTCTATAGGTCCTAAGACCCAAGTATAGAGTAGGAAGCAAAATAAATACCAACTAAATACATATCATTATTAATGAATAAGAGAATTAAAAATAATTATAAAATACACGATTTAATAGAAGCAAGTCTGCAGTTGGAAATATCTATGCTATCATAAAATTCGTTATAAGTTGAACACAATATAAAGTGGAGATTTTTTATATTTGTCCTAGATGTAGGTAGTTGAAACAAATAAGGTTATTACTACGCTGTTCTGAGAACATAGAATGACTACATATCTCACTGCAATCAATGGTACTATGAATCAATCCATAAGGGAAGATTAAACCCGTAAAGCAATCTTTACGGCTATTTTACAGATAGGGCACCTTAGAATTAGAATGATCCGAAATGTTTCACACCGAAACAACGCGCTAAAGTAGTGACGTTTTACATTGAAAATAGACGTCTTTACATTGAAAACCACATGTGGACGAGATCGTCCATATGTCGTTCATCAACGACCAGGACGTTTCAATGAACTAGATGAAGCGGTAAGAGAGAGTGTTGCCCAGGAACCAAATGTGTCGTATCGCCACCGCGCTCAGCATTTTGACGTCAGTGGAACCACTATGCGGCGCATTTTGAAGGATGATTTGCATTTGTTTCCGTATAAAGTGCAATTAAATCAAAGAATTTTGCCGACAGACCATCCACGTCGCTTGGAATACGCCCAAGCAGTTGCTCGAATGGTTGACACTGAACCTGATCTCCAGATTTGACGCCTCCGGACTTCCTTTTGTGGGGTTATTTGAAAACAAAAGTTTACGCCAGCAAGCCTCAGACCATTGATGAGTTCAAGGCAAATATTCGTGCAGAAATCATCGCTATACCGCCCTAGATGCTCAAATAAGTGATGGAAAACGCAGCAAAAAGGGCACATTTTACTGTGTCCAATAAAGGCGGCCACTTGATTGATGCTGTATTAAAAAATTAGTCTGAATAAATTGAAAAGGACCAAATTAAATAAAAATACTTCATATTTGAAAATGGGTTGTTTTTTTCTCAAAGTTATTCAATGTGTACATACCGACATAAAATATGGCGCACACACACACACACACATATATATATATATATATATATATATATATATATAATATATATATATATATATATATATATATATATATATATATATATATATATACAGACGAATATCTTACAGTTTGTGAGATATTTGTTATCTGGTATCAAATAACATCCTTATAATTATCTCGTAATGATCTCGTACCTGATAGAACGATTACCTACAGAAGGTAATTATCCGTTTTCTCATCTGTTTTCACTGAGGTCGGCTATCAAGAGTCACTAACTGATAAATTAGGTGATGGAATAATAAGTGATATTCTCCTCTTTTGATAGAATTTGTGCCCATGCTTTGCTTCCAAAAACTTTTATTTTGAATAAATCCAATTTACCAGAATACACTTTTACTGGTATGGCACTGTTGATAGCTGCACTGGGTGAACCATTCATTTGAAAGGCTGCTGTGCGAATAGCTTCCCCCTTAAGTTCTTTTGGCAAATCAGTCTCGACAAGCATAATACGTACTTATGATAAGAAATTATGATATTTAGCAATGATCGCTCATATTTACCATTATTAGAGAGGCTGTATGCTGTAGTGTACTGTATATCAAGGCCCTTTTGAACACAAAAATTTTTAAATTCATCGGATGAGAATTCTCCTCCATTACCACATCTTATTCTGTTGACACAATTTAGTCCGAATTCTGTAGAAAATCTGCGAATATGGTTCATAAAATTCTTATTGGCTTCTGATTTTTTTTAAGAAAGAAAATGGTAAAAAAATTAGAAAAATCGTCAAGGATAGTTTGATAGTACTCTTCACCATTTAGTGTAGGAGTTCTTATCGGTTCTCCAACATCGGTCCAGAAAAACTTACTGACGTACTGAGATTTTCGCCATTGCACTGCTGGAAAAGATTTTCTTCTTGATTTTCCTTGCATGCAGAGTACACAGATTTCCTTTGACAAAGGCAGTTTCATGATTTTGAGACTATATTTCCTTACATGGCTAAGTTTGCGATGTCATTATTTCTGTCCTTATCAGTCGCATAACAAACGTCATCACTTGTGTTATTTAAAGAAAATTCGGCCATATAGAGTTTGTTTACCTGATCACACGCTATTTTTCTATCTTTTGAGTCAATTAAAATCCCAGCCTTTCCGTTGGTAAACACTACAGTTTTTCCATACTTGTTAATTTTGGTTACAGAGAGCAAGTTAAAGGAAATATTTGGTACAATTAATACTTCCAAAGTAATTTGCAACTTACCGGCATGCAATTTTAGTTTTCCTTTTTCTGAGACCGTAAGAGTTGAACTGCTGACAATCCTTATTTTAATTGGTTTTTCCAACCTTACCTTTTGTATTATATAGGGTTCCATCTCTTGGGTCAGAAGATTATCAGTTGCACCTGAGTCCAAAACAAATCTCACCTTGTTTTCTGAATGAATTCGTTGTGACTATATCCATGGCCTCTTCGTTTTCATTCGCTTTCGCTACGAATACTATTTCATCGTCATGATCTCCGTTGTTATTACCCTTTTCAGTAAGATGAATACCGTGGTTGCACTTTTTTACTCGTTGAAGTTGTTCACGACTACCAGAACCTGAGAAATTTCTGCTTCTATTTTAACGCCCATTTACTTTCGATTCTCTCCTATTAAACCAATTTTAATCCTCTTTAGGGCAATAACGTTGTCCTTTTGTTTGCTCTCTTCCTTTTCGGTCTACCTTTGATTTAATTTCAAGTCCAGCAGTCGAGATTTGAGAAACTAAAGCGTCAAATCGGTGTCCATTCTTACTAGTACAGTAATACCCATTCGTACATTTTTGGAAGAGTTAAAAGTAAATAGCATACCTGGTCAGTAGTATAGCAAAACCAGTTCTGGCTTACCCTCGGATTTGTCCGCTGACATTTGATGCAGATGGCATGTGGTCATTGTTCATCTGAAGAACTCTTGGCGCAGGTATAAAACAGGTGTGTACAGGTATAAAACAGGTCTGTACCGGTTTAAAACAGGTATGATGGTATTAGGAAAAAAACATGACGTCATTAAACAGGTTACCATACCTGTTTTAAACCGGTACAGACCTGTTTTATACCTGTACACACCTGTTTTATACCTGCACCAAGAGTTCTTCAGATCAACAATGACCACATGCCATCCGCATCAAATGTCCGCGGACAAATCGGAGGGTGAGCCAGAACTGGTTTTGCTATACTACTCTGGTCCTCTTGGTCCATCTTATTTCCAACTAATATTTTGTTTATTTAGGTATTTAAGTCTCCAACGTTTATTCGTTCATTTAGGTTTTCAAATCTCCAACTTTTGTTCGTTTAATGTAAAAAAATTGGTGTCTAAAGAAGATTTTCAAAATCGTGTATATATTACTGGAATGTAGACTCCCTTGTCACGCAATAACGTTACGGGTGAAATACATGAATTCCAAATCATTTTCACAATTAGTAGCTCGATTTATTAAAGATCACACACTTTTGTCTATAACAAATTAAAATGATGTTACTGTTATTTATATATGCCACAATTAACAAACACATAGTTGCAATCAAAAGTTCAAAAGTATACTTATAATACTACTGGCAAGTAATAGAAAATAATACCAGTTACTGCGAGGCAAATAACATTAATTCAAACATGCTCCTTCGCCATTAGTTTTTCACCAAACTGATCTTTAAACTACAAATATAATACACAAATTCATGGTACTGTACATAAGTTCCGACTACGTTTATAGAATACAAAATCTTTAACTCGTGAATACGAACATTAAAAATTAAAAATATTCTATTAAATATTCAACTTTAAAATTCCCAAATCAACATCAAATTCCTGTATACTCACAACGTGTAAGAGTTTATACCTTTCCCGAGTTAAGTATTTTATAAGATAATTATAAATACTTCTACCGCCAGTGACTGCTTTAAAGGCGCAAGGTTTATCTAATGTTTACATTCTATAATGAATTTCGTGTCGTGCTTCGTAGTTGTTGATGATTATTGCTTTGCAGCGAAATAAGAAATTAACTTTATCTTTACGGTAAGCACTTGACTCGGGAAAATAATTTTTGCATCGTGCCATCAATTTACAGTTAGTTATTGATAACGTAATGAAATTCAATAAAATCTTTATCTAATTTTAATGTGTATCCCATTTAGTAAATTTCGAACGATAGCGATAAATTTTATTTTCCGTCCACAAATCACCATCGTAAGTAGATTAGTATGATAATAATAGCTACTTAAGGATAGATATTTATATTTATAAGACGACATCATAATTTACAAATTAAATAATGATTAATTTAAAGCAAACAATATTTCTCGTATTTCAAGAAATTTCAATAAAACATTACAATCTCCTCTGGATTTATTATTTTATTTTAACAGAATATAATCAACAGGAAATAAATACGACTAATTTGAATTGACCTTAAAAATGCGATGGTGTTGACGATCAACTTTAATAACAAATTTAATCGTACACTGTGTGTGTATTATGTTCTAAACACTGGTAATATATAGTTTATTGAAAATTGACTTATTATTCCACCTCCTAATTTATCAAGTTATGGGCCCAGAGTGCTTTCCGCGTAATTAAAGCAAAGTGCGTATTAGTAATTAGTAAGTGCTTAGTGATAGGTCTCTATATGAAAATGACTACGCAAAGCGACAACAACAAGGTAGGTTATCTCCAGCTTAAAGACCCAAATTTTTCTACTTGAATATTTCGTCTGGAGAGTCTTCTTGGCGAAAAAGAAGCAAAATGAACAAACGAAGACGATACGGAACCCGATCATATACATATCATCAAATAGATAGAGATTCAGGAGAATCAACGCCGTGGTCTGCATTATTCAACTGCATTATTCAATGTTTGAGTGATCGCCACATTAAATACATTCGGCACCAAAGAGAAACAACGAAATACATGATGAATTCACTGACAAAAGTTTTTATGAAGAAAAGTACAAAAGTACAAGTTGCTTATTCGAAGACAAATACTTACTTTGAGATGCAAGACTAAATTACGAGATCATTTTATAGAATTTGATCAATTAATTCGTGACTTTAAGGGAATGGGCAATAAGATGGACCAAGAGGACCAGGTATGCTATTTACTTTTAACCTTTCCAAAAATGTACGAATGGGTATTACTGTACTAGTAAGAATGGACACCGATTTGACGCTTTAGTTTCTCAAATCTCGACTGCTGGACTTGAAATTAAATCAAAGGTAGACCGAAAAGGAAGAGAGCAAACAAAAAGACAACGTTATTGCCCTAAAGAAGATTAAAATTGGTTTAATAGGAGAGAATCGAAAGTAAATGGGCGTGAAAATAGAAGCAGAAATTTCTCAGGTTCTGGTAGTCGTGAACAACTTCAACGAATAAAAAAGTGCAACCACGGTATTCATCTTACTGAAAAGGGTAATAACAACGGGGATCATGACGATGAAATAGTATTCGTAGCGAAAGCGAATGAAAACGAAGAGGCCATGGATATAGTCACAACGAATTCAGAAAACAAGGTGAGATTTGTTTTGGACTCAGGTGCAACTGATAATCTTGTGACCCAAGAGATGGAACCCTATATAATACAAAAGGTAAGGTTGAAAAATCCAATTAAAATAAGGATTGTCAGCAGTTCAACTCTTACGGTCTCAGAAAAAAGGAAACTAAAATTGCATGCCGGTAAGTTGCAAATTACTTTGGAAGTATTAATTGTACCAAATATTTCCTTTAACTTGCTCTCTGTAACCAAAATTAACAAGTATGGAAAAACTGTAGTGTTTACCAACGGAAAGGCTGGGATTTTAATTGACTCAAAAGATAAATAGCGTGTGATCAGGTAAACAAACTCTATATGGCCGAATTTTCTTTAAATAATGCAAGTGATGACGTTTGTTATGCGGCTGATAAGGACAGAAATTATGGCATCGCAAACTTAGTCATGTAAAGAAATATAGTCTCAAAATCATGAAATTGCCTTTGTCAAAGGAAATCTGTGTACTCTGCATGCAAGGAAAATCAAGAAGAAAATCTTTTCCAGCAGTGCAATGGTGAAAATCTCAGTACGTCAGTAAGTTTCTCTGGACCGATGTTGGAGAACCGATAAGAACTCCTACACTAAATGGTGAAAAGTACTATCAAACTATCCTTGACGATTTTTCTAATTTTTTTACCATTTTCTTTCTTAAAAAAAATCAGAAGCCAATAAGAATTTTATGAACCATATTCGCAGATTTTCTACAGAATTCGGACTAAATTGTGTCAACAGAATAAGATGTGGTAATGGAGGAGAATTCTCATCCGATGAATTTAAAAATTTTTGTGTTCAAAAGGGCCTTGATATACAGTACACTACAGCATACAGCCTCTCTAATAATGGTAAATATGAACGATCATTGCTAAATATCATAATTTCTTATCATAAGTACGTATTATGCTTGTCGAGACTGATTTGCCAAAAGAACTTAAGGGGGAAGCTATTCGCACAGCAGCCTTTCAAATGAATGGTTCACCCAGTGCAGCTATCAACAGTGCCATACCAGTAAAAGTGTATTCTGGTAAATTGGATTTATTCAAAATAAAAGTTTTTGGAAGCAAAGCATGGGCACAAATTCTATCAAAACAGGAGAATATCACTTATTATTCCATCATCTAATTTATCAGTTAGTGACTCTTGATAGCCGACCCCAGTGAAAACAGATGAGAAAACGGATAATTACCTTCTGTAGGTAATCGTTCTATCAGGTACGAGATCATTACGAGATAATTATGTTATCTGATACCAGATAATAAATATCTCACAAACTGTATGATATTCGTCTGTATATATATATATATATATATATATATATATATATATATATATATATATATATATATATATATATATATATATATATATATATATATATATATATATA
The DNA here is from genome assembly GCA_037954035.1 of Rosalia funebris. NCBI lineage: Eukaryota > Metazoa > Arthropoda > Insecta > Coleoptera > Cerambycidae > Rosalia > Rosalia funebris. Next base: position 32,590,992 of record JAZFAV010000020.1, on the reverse strand, counting down.
TATACCGGGTGTATCAAGAAAAACGCCCCAGCCTATTACTTTTTAATTATCGACGCTAGAAACGCCATCTTTTGGACTTCGGTGTTAAAGTAGGTTTTTTACAAGCTCTGCATATAATATGTAACACGTCGCTTCCGGAAGTGATCGGAGGTTATATCAACTATTTTATTTTAAGTGGAACACCCTGTATATTTTTACGGTATTAGATGGCACACTTTATTCTGATTCCATTGATATAATATTGTTTGTGCTTACTGTCAACAGTTAGCAAAATACATAGCTTTATGTACTATGCTGCGGTAATGACTAATAAATATAGTACACTATAATCTAAGAGGGCCTATGACTACAATTTTAAAACAATAGTTACAAGTGATGCTAGTTTCACAATTCTGTTTAAACTGACCTTTCTGTTTACTGTCACAAAGTAAACGAATAGAATTAATTTAAAAATCTTTCGGAATAATGCATGATGAAATTATAGTTCTATCAGATATGTTGGAAGTGTACTATGCTTCAAATAAAAATAGTGGTGAGGCCTTGAGAAGGTACGTTGAAAAATTTCCTGACAGACAAGTCCCATTTAGAAGAAAATTTAGTCATTTACATGAGAAATTCAGAAGAACTGGATCACTGAAGAAAATTAAAAAAGAAAATCCAACAATAGCAAATGAAATTAAACAGTTGGACGTTTTACTGGCAATTGAGGAAAATCCTCAAAGTTCAACTCGGCAAATTGGAAATAATTTAAATATGTCGCATTCAATGGTGCACAGAATTTTAAGAAAACATAAAATGCGGCCTTTCAAATCTAATTTAGTTCAACATCTACAAGAAGTTGATGCTCCTAGAAGAATTCATTTTTGTAATACTTTTCTGCGAAGGATATATGACGATTATTTATTTTTAAATAACAACTACGGTCGAATGAAAGTACTTTTCGTAACAATGGTATTTTTAATAGGAATGTTCATTACTACTGGAGTGATGAGAATCCCAGACACACTAGAACTGAAAATTTTCAGCAGTGTTTCAGTGTAAATGTTTGGTCCGGGATGAAAGGCAATAAAATAATAGGGCCTTACTATTTTAATCAACATTTAAATGCTATTATTTATAATGACTTTTTAAGAAACGATTTGGAGAATTATTTAGAACAATTGCCTGTCAATGAATACGCGAATGTGATTTTCCATCAAGACGGGACCTCTAGCCATAATGGTCGTATAAATGTAAACTATTTAAATGGGCGATTTGGAGAAAACTGGATCGGAACGAATGGCCGAACAAGATGGCCAGCTAGATCACCTGATCCCGACCCATTAGATTTTTTCTTATGGGGCCATTTAAAGGACCAGGTGTATCTAACAATTCCGCAAAACCTTAAAGACCTAAAGCAAAGGATTAGAGTGGCTGTTGACAACATATCACCTCAATTTGTCCAAAATACCGTAAATGGGGTAATACGAAGGTGTCAGTTATACATTAAAAATAAAGGTTGGCAATTTGAACAATATTTAAATTGATAAATTAATAAATACTAACAGATTTTGAACTACCAAGTACATTATTATTCGTTGGTTTTCTTAATGAAACGTTTTATTTGTTTTTTCTAGTATCCTTAGATTATTGTTGTTATTGATTTGTTGGTTTTGCTGCTGTTTTTTCATTAAATAGTTTTGTTTATACCTAGATATTCTTATTTTATTTACCGTCATTCTCAAACTATTAACACACATTCTTCTAAAAAAAATGTGGTATTATACTGATATTCATTATTCAAGATATGTCTCACAGCTCCCTAGTGCTACAATGTAATGCAATGTACAAAGGTCTGTATTTTGCTAACCGTTGACAGTAAGCACAAACAATATTATATCAATGGATTCAGAATAGAGTGTGCCATCTAATACCGTAAAAATATACAGGGTGTTCCATTTAAAATAAAAAAGTTGATATAACTTCCAGTCACTTCCGCAAGCGACATGTTACATATTATATGCAGAGCTTGTAAAAAACCTACTTTAATACCGAAGTCCAAAAGATGGCGTTTCTAGCGTCGATAATTAATATGTTATAGGCTGGGGCGTTTTTATTGATACACCCGGTATATATATATATATATATATATATATATATATATATATATATATATATATATATATATATATATATATATATATATATATATATATATACCTTATATGCTATTTCAGCTTATAAGTTTTTTAAAAACAATTTTGTAATATTAAACACTTTATTTATAATTTTGTATAATTTTGAAATGAGTCGTAGACGACGAAATGAGTTTACAATCTAGACTGACTTTGTGCTGGCTTGGATATAATTTATAAGTTTAAAAATGCTGACGCTAACGCGTGGCAAAGCGTGGCTTTCTGGGAAGGCCTTGGCAATACTCCAAGCCATCGCATCTAGTGATAAATGAAATATACAATGTTATCAAAGGTTAAGTAGGTACGTATGATGTCTGGAAAGAGAATGATAACAGCTTCCCAGGATATCATATTACCTTCTCACAAGATAGTAGCTAAAGTTAACAATGTACATAAACGGTATTTTTATATAACAACTCCCCCCTTATAATAAAAGTTGGTGTATTACAGCAACTTTTAAGGAAGTTGAAAGTAAAATTAAATTGAATAAAAATAAAGCAAATTAACAATATAAAAACCAAAAATAGAAATGAATAAAATACAAATTGTCTTTTGCACAACACATTAGTTCAGTTCAATAGTGTCTTGAGCAATGTCTTCTTCGGGTCGGATGGAAGGTCTTCTCCTAGGAAGGATACTTCCAAACAGTCTTTTTCCGGGTCTAGGTGGAGATGGAGGCGAATTCGTCGTAAGGGCAATTGCGAGTCTCCTCTTCTTACGGCATTTACAGAAAATGTAAAGTATGACAATACCGATTATGAGGGTAATTGTAAAATATGTGAACCATGAAATGTGCTTGGAAACGAATGGTTCATTTATTAAGTCGTCTAATGTTTTTGAGTACTCGTCTAACTTGTATTTAGCGATGTCCAAGTCTTCTACGTTTAAGTTGTTTAGTTTTAACGGTTGCAATTTCGGCATTTCGATGTTGTCAGGAAGGTCTTCACAACAATCGTATGGAATTATAATTGGGTGAGAGTCACTGGTTGTTTCAGAAAAGTCCTTGGGATCTGCTTGTACTCTGGTAGCTCCAATGAATGCATTGCATTCTGGTTGTAATTTTAAGACCGAGTTTTTGAGAATCAATTCGGTTTTTGAATTTCTCTGTTTACAGTTGATTGTGATTTGTAGAGGCTCTGAATTTATAATTAACCAAGTATTTCCGGTTAATTTTTGAACTATATAACCTTTTACGAATATCAGCGAAGTTTGGCAATTTTCGGGTATGGATTTCAGGTTCTTCATAATTTGCGCTTCGCAAATGGCATCTTTGTCGATAGGGTATGCGAACTGGTTCGAACAAATTTGGGTTTCATGAAACAGTAGTTTACAATCATCCAGGTTAGACATAGGAATGTACATCAAAGAATTGTCATCTCGCTCAATGTATTTTTTGAGATGTTGATAAAATGTGGTATAGACCAGTTCGGTTGTTTAGAATTGGAATTGGAAATAATCTAAACAAAGTGTATATTTGCTGATCAGTTAATGGAATTTTTAATACAAAAATTAAATCATCGTTTGCTTGAAAAGCTTCTACTTCCATTACGTCTAGGTATTCAGCAACGTTTGATATTCTAGTAGGAAGTAGTAAATTATTTTGGTGTAAATTTTGAGCAAATTGGTGAAGTGAGGTAATCAAATTTTCGGGTGTAATTATGGAGCTATGGATTATTCGTAATCTTGCAAAAGTAATTGAATTTAAAATATCATCTAACTCATTTTCGATATATAGATAACTTTCCATGAGCATTTCGCTCATTCGCAAAATTTCAATGTTAATCGTATAATTTTAATTTCATCTGCTGTACGATAAATTGTGTCTGAAATCAATTTAATGTCGTTATTAAACGTCCGCTCATCAAGCTGTAGTTTTTGAATTGTAGCGTTAAAATTTTTTATTACTGATGTTGTGACTGAAATTTGATTTTTCATCAGGTTTTCTAATTGGTGTTCATCGTTATTTAATTTGTTAATGCAATTATTATAATACTCGCCATCTTCAGCGTCTAAGTTACCTGTGATCGCTTTAAATACGGTGCCTATACCATCTATAATGCCACGCTTGTATCGCTTTTTTACATCATAATTAATTATGTTTAATTTTTCTCGAATTGATTTTGAAATTTGAGTTAGGAGACTGACATGCGTTTTAACTTCGCCTTTAAAGGGATTCGTATTTTCAAATGTGGGACTAATTGTTTTTACAAGTGCACTCAGTAGTTTTTCATTGTGTTCATAAGCGATTTTTATATTAGAAATATTCTTGTGAACCAGGAGGGTCCATTATTTGTTCGTTGTTACTAAATTGGATTTTTGGTGATAATAAATTCCGATGGTGTTGTCAATGGGTTTAATGGTGTATTGAGTGAGTACTGTGCCAAACAGCAAGAGAAACCTGAAAATAAATTTTAATTTCCATGATAAGGCTTCATTCGATCGAAATTTACTTTTGTCTTTTGTGATGTTTCTAAATTCATAAGTATTGCAGAGTTTTTGAATATTTCTTGTACTTCGAATGGACCATTAAATTTATTACCAAATTTGTTTTTAATTTGAGATTCTTTAGCGTAAACTTTGTCACCGATTTGAAATTGATTGGGTTTTTCTGGTACGTGTTTATCGAATCGAATTTTTAACTTTTCTTTTTGAGCATTGGTTTTTGATCGGGCTATTTTATAATAAAATGAAATTTTATTATTTAAATCTCGTATGTACTTTGATATTAACTCTTTTTGATTATATAGGGTCTCTGGAGGACGACTAGATGTGTGTCCGAAGACGAGTTCGTATGGCGTGAAGCCATGTGTTTTATTTACGGAAGTATTGTGACATATAATGGCGTATGGTATTATTGACAAGGGATGGTCGTTTGGGTTTTCGGAAGTATTTGCTCATATCATTTCAAGCAATGTTGAGTGAAAGCGTTCAACTGAACCATTAGATTGAGGGTGGTTAACGCTTGAGAAGGTTAGTTTAATGTCATATAGTTTACATAGGTCTCTTAGTAAAGTATTATCAAACTCTCTGCTATAATCGCAGTGTATACGCAGAAGCGTACCGTAGTGTTGAAAATATAATAGTAAGGTGTTCACAATTGATTTGGTAGATTTATCTTGAACAGGATAGGCCTGTGTGAATTTTGTCAATTCATCTCTGATCGTTAAAACATAATTTCGAGTAGGGATTTCTAAAATGTCTATGTTGATTCGTTCGAATGGGGTTTTTGGGGTTTCTGTGATTACCAATGGGTTATTTAAATTTTTTCGTAAAGCTTTAGTTTTCTGACAGATTTCACAATTTTGAATGAACCTATCTACATCTTTGGTTAAACCGGGCCAATCATATTTGTTTCGTATTCGACGTATGGTTTCATTTATTCCTCTATGTAGGTTTGCCTTTCCATTGTGATATTGATCTAGGATCAAGGGGATTTGATCATCGTCAGGCTTTTGAGTAATATTTTGACATATTACAAAATTTAGATTTTCTTCACTAAAAATGAAAGAAAGCATTTCTAAAATAGGAAGTTATGAATTGTTTTCGACAGAATACGTTTTTGAGGGTTCAAAAATGTTTTTGTCTCTATAAATGTTAAGAACATTTTCTCTATTATTTCTTCGTGATTGAAAGGTAATAGAACAATATAATATTTTCTGTTTTTAACCGTTTTACTTGAAACGATATTAATTTTGTTGTGACAAAATTTTGGTTCTTCCTCGAAAATGTCTTCGATTATTGAATAATGCAATTTTTCTAGTTTGTCTTTTTGAAAAAATGTAATGACATCTTTATGTCTTTTGTCGAGTAATTGATTATATGTTATTTTGATTTTATTGTAGTCAATTAGTGACTGAGTTTTATATAAATTTACAAAGGTTTCTAGTTCTTGTACGATAGCTTCTAGGGCAATTTCGGTTGCTTCAGATGCGTTTGATTCATTGTCAGAGTTTGATGTCAGAATTTTATTTTGAAATTTTGAACAATTTTAAAAGTGATTGATTTTTATACGACTAAGAGCGTCTGCGTTTTTATTTATTTTACCGGGTTTGTATATAATTTCGTACTCGTATTCCTCGAGTTTTAATCGCCAATGCGCTAGGCGACTGCCGGGGTCTTTTATTGATAAAAGCCACGTCAAGGGTCTATGATCTGTCACTAATTTGAATTTCCTGCCAAAAAGGTACGGTCTGAAGTGTTTTACGGACCAAACTATTGCAAGGAGCTCACGCTCGATTGTGGAGTACTTAGTTTCAGCGCTACACAGTGTTCGTGAAGCATAAGCTATTGGCAGATCTTTACCTATCGGTCCTTGAGATAAAACGGCTCCGATAGCGAAAGAACTATCATCGGTTGTGAGTATAAATTCTTCATCAAAATTTGGATAAATAAGAATAGGAGTGGTTACTAAGGCTTCTTTTAGTTGATCAAATGATTTTTGACATTCTGAATCAAAATTAAATGCAACATCTTTTTGCAATAATTTTGTCAATGGTTTTGATATTTTAGCAAATTGGGGTATAAAACGTCTATAATAACCGGCTAAACCTAAAAATGATTTAATGTCTTTTTGGTTTTTTGGTTCTGGAAAATTCGCAACACATTTAATTTTGTCTGGGTTCGCCTTTACTCCTTCTGGTGTAATATAGTGTCCTAAATAAGCGACTTCCTTTCGAAGGAATTCACATTTGTCCGGTTGAATTTTGAGATTTGCATTTCTTAAACGTTTAAAAATTTCGGTTAGACGATCAATATGCTCGTGAATTGTCGGGGAATAAATAATAATATCGTCCATATAGACGAGGCAGCGTTCATTTTGTATGCCTAAAAGGATATTATCCATCACACGCTGAAAGGTAGCAGGAGCATTTTTCAATCCGAATGGCATACGGATAAATTCAAAATGTCCATTTTCTACAGAAAATGCAGTTTTGGAAATGTCTTTTGGCTCTATTTCTATTTGATGGAATCCCGAAGCTAAGTCAAGGGTTGAAAAGTATTGGCATTTTCCTAATTGGTCTAATAAGTCTGATATGTTCGGGAGAGGGTATTTGTCTCCGACGGATATTTCGTTAAGCTTACGATAATCAACTACAACGCGCCACTTTTGCTTGCCAGAGGCGTCTAATTTTTTCGGTACGACCCAAACTGGGGATGACCAGGGTGAAATAGATGGTCGTATAATACCTTGTGATAACATTTTCGAAATTTGGGTTTTAACCTCTTCTTTGTGAATATGTGGATAACGATACGATTTAGTGAAAATAGGTTTCGCATTACCAGTATCAATAGAATGTTTAATTTCGTTAGTGAAGCTTAAGTTATCTCCTTCCAAATAAAAGATGTCTGAAAATTCCAAGCAAATTTCGGAAATTAATTCTTTCTCTTCACAATTTAGATGATCTAACCCGAGTTGATATTTTATTTCTGCTATACGGTCAGTTTGACATGTTTCTGGGCTTAAAACGTTTGAATTTAGCAAAATAGAATTTTGAACTGGTTCTAATTTTAACTCTGAAAAATCTATCATTTTTGGGATTGCATTTGCATTAATAACGGAAGTGAAAAATTCACCTTTGTCATTAATTTTGACAAGTGCATTTGGCAAACAAACCTTTTCTACTTCTTGAGCTGATAATATAGCATCAGTGTTTACGAGGTTGCAATGAAATTTAAAAATTTGTTCTGTACGAGGGGTAATCGAGATTTTGTTTGAAATAATTTTAGTTACAGGGCGTAAAATATTATTTTGTGGAACATTTGCTGATTTTAAATTTTCACATGCCTTAAAAAGTGGAATGGTTTTGAAATTTGTGATCAATTGTTTATTTTTTATGTCTATTACACCATCGTAGTGTTCCAGAAAATCTGATCCCAGTAGTCCGTCGAATTCAATGTCTATATCGTGAATATAAACTTTGTGAGAGTTACCTTTTGCAAATGGGATTAAAGTCGATTCCGTGATTAAAATTTTTTCGTCAGTTATACCTTGAATACTAACATTTTCAGAACAACGTTGATTGAATTTTTCGCAAGTTTTCGGTTTAAAAATTGAAAGTCCAGCGCCTGTGTCTATTAAAAGTTTAAATGTGTTTGTTGCATCCTTAATATAGTATAAATTTTTGGAACTTACTGTCAAAAGAGAACTTGTAAATCCACGATTTATAGAAATATCTGTTCGTCTGGTTGATTTTGGTTGAGGTTTATTGCTCGAACCTGCGTTTGAATGTTGGAGATTTGGGTTTCTAAATTCGAGGGTTGGTCTTGGGGTTGAATTAGTTGAAAATCCTGATTGGGATTACAATTGTATTGGTCGTCAAAATTTTGAATTTGATGAGCAGTATCATCATAGCAATGATTATTGATTTGCTGATAATCAGTATTATCAGTATTGTTAAGATCGTAATTGTAATTATTTGGATTGGAATTATTGTGATCGTAATTGTAGTATTGGTATTGATCAGTTTGATCAGTCTCATATTGATTTTGATTAAAGCTTTCGTCGTAATATTGATCATTGAACCTGTTTACATGGTGGGCTCTCTTATTGAAATTTGGGTTTGGTCTGATGACTGGAGGTCTTTGTTGATTTGAAAAATTTGGGTTTGGCCTGATAGCTGGTGGCCTGTTTTGTTGAAAACTATTTTGAGCAAAGTTTTGATTAGGTGGTCTGAATGAGTTTCGATTGTTTTGAGGTCTCTGGAAATTACTAGAGGCTGATTGTTGAGTTTGGTTGCTATTGTTATTGTTAAAATTATTAAAACTTGGACGAGAAAAATTTTGAAATTGTGGTGGATAACCACTTTGTTGCTTGGTACGGAATTCATCAGTAGAATGACCAATTCTTTTACAAAAATTACAAGTTCTTCTAGTCGAGTTCTCTTGTGTTGGCATTGATGTTCTAAAATTTGAATTTACAGGTTTTTGATTTTTCAATTTTTGTGATTCAAAATACGATAATTGCAGCTCGCGTTTGATACGTGAAATTGCAGTTAACATGTTCGTAGGGTTACTCGCTCTAATAATTGATCCTAATTTTGGATCTAGGCCAGTTAAAAGGGTGTTAAGCGTCATTGTTTCTATTAAATTAGATTGAGCACTTTTTTGCTCGGGTGTTAACGTTTGTTTCTGCACGGCTGCGTGCATTTTCGCGTTATGGGTTTGTAATCGAGACACAAAATTTAACGCACTTTCGTTACTTTGTTGATGGATTCTTTGAAGATCCTGTATTAGAGACGTAAGGTCTCTGGAATCGCCAAAATGGGTTTCAAGTAAATTTTTAATTTCTTCCCAAGTGGAAGGGTTGCGAGAGTTAACTAACTCTGCAGCTTTACCGCGCAATTTATTCTTTACATGGAGAGTCAAAAATATACGCTGGTCAGCAACGGCCATACTGTAAGCACATCTTACAGCATTCAAAAAGGTTTGCAAAAAAAATTGATTACCATCAAATTCTGGTACAATTGAAAATATTTCGGAGAGTTTGTAGGGTTCTACGTGTTCTCCCTTATTAACATTATTAAGATTTTCAGTAGACATTTTTGTTAATTTGTTAAAGTAAAATTTTAAATGTAAAAAAAACCTGGACTGGTCTATGTCCTTTTTTGTAACGAATAAAATATCGTTAAACGCACAAATAAATGTGAATAAAATGTACACAATAAAAATGGCAAGCGAGACAATTCTTTGACTTGCCAAATTCCTTCCATCTGTTCCGCCAATGGGTCCGAAGCCAGTGAGGTCAGGTCCGTGTTCTAGCGACGGCGGGCCAATGTAGAGGATGGGCTGGTGTCGGCTGAACTCGCGGGTAGTTAGGCAAGGCTCCGTGTTCTACTCCAAAGTTTACCGCTGTTGATTGATTTATTTTCTTTTCTTCTTTCTTCTTGAGATTTCTTTTCTGCAAGAATTGCTTTGTATTTCTTTCTTGTTTCTTCGTAGCACTTTTTGTTTCTTCTTCGTAGCACGTTTTGATTCGGATACCGCTTTTAGAGATTAGAATCTCACACCACCAGTGAGGCAAAGTCCGTGTTCTAGCGATGCGCGATGTCCTACCGACTGCGCCAATTTCTTATATGCTATTTCAGCTTATAAGTTTTTTAAAAACAATTTTTTAATATTAAACACTTTATTTATAATTTTGAATAATTTTGAAATGAGTCGTAGACGACGAAATGAGTTTACAATCTAGACTGACTTTGTGCTGGCTTGGATATAATTTATAAGTTTAAAAATGCTGACGCTAACGCGTGGCAAAGCGTGGTTTTCTGGGAAGGCCTTGGCAATACTCCAAGCCATCACATTTAGTGATAAATGAAATATACAATGTTATCAAAGGTTAAGTAGGTATCGTATGATGTCTGGAAAGAGAATGATAACAGCTTCCCAGGATATCATATTACCTTCTCACAAGATAGTAGCTAAAGTTAACCATGTACATAAACGGTATTTTTATATAACATATATATATATATATATATATATATATATATATATATATATATATATATATATATATATATATATATATGGGTGCGCCATATTTTATGTCGGTATGTAAACATTGAATAACTTTGAGAAAAAAACAACCCATTTTCAAATATGAAGTATTTTTATTTAATTTGGTCCTTTTCAATTTATTCAGACTAATTTTTTAATACAACATCAATCAAGTGGCCGCCTTTATTTTATTTTAAAAGGGCACATTTTACTGTGTCCAAGACACAGTAAAATGTGCCCTTTTTGCTGCGTTTTCCATCACTTTTTCGAGCATCTAGGGCGGTATAGCGATGATTTCTGCACGAATATTTGCCTTGAACTCATCAATGGTCTGAAGCTTGCTGGCGTAAACTTTTGTTTTCAAATAACGCCACAAAAGGAAGTCCGGAGGCGTCAAATATGGAGATCAGGTTCAGTGTCAACCATTCGAGCAACTGCTTGGTCGTATTCCAAGCGACGTGGATGGTCTGCCGGCAAAATTCTTACGGAAACAAATGCAAATCATCCTTCAAAATGCGCCGCATAGTGGTTCCACTGACGTCAAAATGCTGAGCGCGGTGGCGATACGACACATCTGGGTCCTGGGCAACACTTTCTCTTACCGCTTCATCCAGTTCATTGAAACGTCCTGGTCGTTGATGAACGACATATGGACGATCTCGTCCACATATGGTTTTCAATGTAAAGACGTCTATTTTCAATGTAAAGCGTCACTACTTTAGCGCGTTGTTTCGGTGTGAAACGATTCATGGTTAAAATTGTATTGAATTGACGTTTCCAAAACTTGTCTACTCAAGTCAATCGGTTGACAAATGTCAAAGTTATTCAATGTTTATATATATATATATATATATATATATATATATATATATATATATATATATATATATATATATATATATATATATATATATAATATAGCTCTATATATTTCTAGATTTCCATGGCCTAAATTACTATGATTATTACTAATAAAAATTGAAACTTGAAGGAAAATAACTATTTTATCAAAAACACAACAGAAAATTAAAGATGGCACCTATTCAACATCGGTTAATCGATATGTTACTACATGACAGTATTTTAAGTGTAGCATATCAATTAAATAGATATTGACAAAACGCCATTAGCCTGCTAAATGACAAAGTGTCACCTACGGGAAGCCATTCTAATATTCTCAAAGCGCCAGGCATAGTCCGATATACTTGCACTGATGACTCCTAATAAGAATGATATCGCCTGTAGAATCGATATGTAGTTTCGGAACCAGCCTGGTATAACTGAGAATTAATTTGATGGCAATAATTCTTTTAATTACCACCTCACATGGTGTCACATCAATGCTTGCGTTAAACGAAGTAATCTGCGTTAGAATTGTAAAACAGCATAGCTTCTCGTAAGTGACACTTTGTCGTTTAGTAGGCAGATGGCGTTTAGCCAATTTCTACATATATTGTTCATGCCGACTTAATATATATGAGTATATATATATATATATATATATATATATATATATATATATATATATATATATATATATATATATATATATATATATAATTCAAAACCAAATTAATTAAAATAATTAAATTTTAAATCAAACATTACATTTTTGAACACTACAGAATATTATTCTCGGATAGAAAATTAAATTTGTTTACCGTTTGCATTCACGTCAAACAAAATTATCGAAAGGTTCCACGCTCCAATCGCTTAGTTTACGAGACATCAATTCAGGAAAGCCATGAAATCCAGAATAAATTTCATAAAAATGCAAAATAACTACGCCAGAGTTATTCGTTTAATTTAGGTACTAGTTTATTAAGATATTATTCGTCTATAAATTTTTAACTGAATACCTTATGAATATATTAGATGAATACAAATTCCATCCGTGAAAAGCTTTTGTGAGTTATGCCGTTTGGAAAAGTTAACATACTGGAAAAAACGAGTAGACTTGAAATAATTATGGTATATCATTATTTTTCTTACAGATCATATATATAATGATAAAGTGATCAAGGGGCGAGTATGATGCACCGATTGAGGTGCTAGAAGAGCATCTCACCTATAATAGTTAAACTAGCATAACAATTATAGTTGAAATACTCTAGATATACATATAGTTGAGAGCCCTTCAAAGTGAATATTCATTACCATATCCCAGAAATATGGTAATTGCTACTTCAGTTCAATCGCTCATTTCACTTTATATCACTCTGAACTAAAGTAGCGATGATTTCATTAGATCTGATTTGTAAGGCAATTGGCTCCTATCCTGTCTTGTCTACTATTGTACCTAATATGCATTCTTCCTCTAGGGCACTCTAATAGATTACTTGAGGAAGAATGTTTATTTATTTTGTTATTTAATATTTAAGTAAGAATAGAGGACTATATTATATCTCTTTAACTTCGGGTGTCCATATACAGGCAAAAATAATAAACCAAATACGAGGGTCTGACCAACCTAAAACAAACCTACATTGTTCATATCATCGTTCCCATGGCCCATTAATTATAATGTTCTGAATTAAGCCCTGATAAAAAATAAAACATAATCATTACAAGTGAACGGGAGTATCAATAAAGACAAGATCAACGTCTTCACAAACGGTTCTAAGGCAGTTGGAGCAAAATGCAGAGTATATTCAAGGCATCTGCATATTCAGTATAAGTGACCTTTGGATAATAGCCAACATAATAGTAACTGAACTGGAGATTATTACCTTAGCTACAAATGATGTAACTTTGAACAAACATCATACAACATAATTAAAATCTACACAGACAGTATATAATTATTTATGGTTCTGCAAAGTATATGATCAGGATGATCCTATAACTCACCATGATTATACTAGTGCATATACCATAGTGCACGATGCAGAAGCAACCAAGAACCTGATAGATTGCCTACGAGGGCTACCAGTGGGTGTACTGTTCCACAACACTGGTAATGGCAATAAAGCAAGTAACATGTACGAGAAATATAAAAAGTACGATACCAAAGCAATGTACATTCTTAACTTTTCTTGGCAATGTGTAAGAAGAATTTTGGTCTTATAACAAAAAATATACTTGGACATATCATCATAATATAAAGCTGAATGATACACCCCTCTGAAGAGGATGTGAACCAGATCATGAAATTATGCAGTACGTCTGTCTATTCGACTATCAGAGAACCTATTTTGGGATAACGTGGACCAAATACAATATTTTTAATATAAAGGAGCTTTCCTTAGACGGACATCAGAGCACACTTACACTTTCCTTTAACAGTTTTGTATCACATGGTAGAAACTAAATCAGAGAGCTACACCAACAGTCAGTCCGTATTACATCACATCTGGTATGCATGGCGTCATGTTACATTTTACGGAAATTTAGACATCTGCAAATAGACATTTGTGAATTCCTAAATAGAAAACATAGTTTCGGTCACCAAATAAACTTAACTTGGACAAAGGGAACCTCATTTGCATTATTTCACTCCAGTTGTGCAATTTCGGCTTGTTCCAGTGGCATATGTTAGCTAACTTAGTTTTGACTAAACTAGTTTACGTATAGTATTTATTATAAATTGAATACTAGAACACAGCCTAAATTGCAATTTGACGAAGAGGAAAATCGGAGTTATTACATTACATAAGATAACGAGCAGAATGTTACACAGAATCCCACGAGAAGAGAAAACTAATCCATCATCTGTAAAGTACCGGTTTAATTATAAATGTACAGGTAATTTAGTAGTTGCATAGTTGTACCTATATACAAATTTCTCCGAATCTCGTAGTTTTCAATTATTTATACGTGGTCCACGATACAAAGCACAGAGATACAGATATTAAATATACGAGGAAAGAAATACATATATAATGTAGAAAAATTAATATAAATCAATGAGTTTCTTCATTTAAATATATTTTTCAGTGACTTGTTATTATCTTAGATTAACTCCATGACAATCTTAAATAGTATTATAGAAATAATTATAAATATACAATTTTTTCGAATAGGATCTGGCATTGCTTTATTTATTAGTAAAATTATGTCAACTTTTTGAATATATGAGTTCTTTTAAAGTAGGTTCCGTTGTTTATCATCTGTTTTCAACTTAAATTACTTGAAAATTTGCTTAGGCTCATCAATGGATTAATCCGGTTTTCAGGATGTACATACAGGGGCGTAGCGTACATGGATGCGAGTGATGCATCGAATCCCTTAAAAAATTGACAAATGAGATGGTCCACGTTACCTCCAAGCTACACGTTAGATGGGCGAAAAGGTCAGTGATCTTACGCATTCAACACTGGAACCTCTAGTGGGTGCTGTCGTTATTTCCGGACTCAGTTATGCGATTATGTGAACACATCTTGGCGACTATCGCCATAATATAAGGAAGATTTGGAAGAGCTGTTTCAGGTAATTGTGGAAAATGAAAATGAGAAATGGGATAAAGAAGCCGTTATTTGTGCTAGAGGCATTTTAACTTTATTGCGCGACTTTGATTTTAATTTTTTCTTAGCAGTATTTTCTGTAATATTCCCACATTCCGAGAGTCTGTTTAAAATTCTACAGACAAAAATATCAGATATTAGTTACTGCCATAAAAAGATCGCCGATTTAAAATCACATATTCAAAAATGAGAAACGAATTTAGTGACATTTGGGACCGTATGAACAGATTTGTATTAGAAAATCAACCACCAAGTAAAATAATGAGTTTGGATTTAATTTCTGAAGAAGATAAGAAAAGCACCTACGCACGATTCTTTTATGAAATTTTGGATGTTATTACTTTGAACATTAGTAAACGCTTTAGTGAAATTTTCAAACTGAAATTTTTAAATTTAGATTCCACACAATTTACTTCATTCGTGAAACGTTTTCCTGGCGAACTTTTTTCTTCTTTAGTAGATACATATGGAACATTATTTGACGCAAATCGTTTAAAAGTGAATTTTCAGTGATTAAAGTGATCCCGATATGAAAAAGAGCACTGTGTTTGAGCTTTACCAATATATTATGTCCCTTCAATTTTCTTCTGTTTTCCCGGAGTCATCAAAATTGTGTCGTTTAATTTTGGCTATTCCTGCCACAAGCAGTTCCGCGGAAAGATCATTTTCGTGTTTAAAGAGAATAAAGACTTATCTGCGAAATTCTCAAAAGCATGAAAGACTGTCAGCTTTAGCATTAATAAATATTGAAAGTGCCTTGTTAAAAGATATGAGATCCAACATTTGAAGAAACAATAATAGACGTTTTCGCTGAACAGCTGAACAAACAAAAACCGTAGAATTGATCTTCATTTTAAAATTAGGATATATTTCTCGGCATAATCATTTTAGGTTAGTATCATATGGCTTACCATACATACGACTATACCTCTCCCCTTATAAAATTTTTATCACATCCCTAGATTCTTTTCTCACGCTACGCCCCTGGTACATACATATAACGTTTCCTATGGAGTAAATGAAATAAACATGATTAAAAACAGTTTGCACCAATCACGTATAAATTATAATAATGTACGTAATATGTATTACTACATTTATGTAATATATCGTTGGTCGAACCCGATGACAATGCTAAACTGAATTATACTGCTTGCACTTACATCGATACAACTATATCAAGTCGACGGTATCTCATTGGCGCCGAAGACACTCAAATATAACACTACTGATGCAACACTCATAATAGGTAGTTTTACTTGAATCGAATGAATCAATTACTGTAAACAAATAAGTGCCTAGAAATTTTCTTTATTAATTTTTAATTTTCAACTTGAGATAGGATTCACCCTTAGTATTTCAATTTAAGATTTATGGCAAAAATATGTAAACAAAAGTATTTTTGTCTTGTGGGAGTCGAGAGATAAAAACAACACGACAAGATAAAATGCGCCATATTCCAAATAAGAAACCATTAAATTTTTATTAACCACAGTTCAATGACGTAATAACGAATCGACTTTTTAAATATTAGATTATATCAATAAGTAGATTATATAAATAATCTACTTTTAATTTATATACATTTACAGCGACCTCTATATGAAATTAGTTTATTAAAATGAATATAATCTACAACCCCAAACACATAATAAAATAATATAGTCCAGGCATAATGAATGCCTGTTGTTTTGTATTATTAACTTAATGTGTCACATAGTCGAAGGTAATCCCCCAGCGGATATTGAACTCTTTGTTCTACTTTAAACTGGCAAACCTATAAATTCTCCAATATTTTCCACCTACATATAAACTGCATCAAACTTAAAGTATTATAGTGATAATATTATACGTAGCGTATGGATGTCCCCCGTTGTCCTAAAATATAATGTACAAAAAGAAGGGGATTAAAAATGTAACAGTATTCGCTGTATCATTTACTTTGTAATTGTAATATATTATGGAATAACGACGAGCATACCTATGTAATCTTTCAGAGAACTATTCGTACTAGATGCCAAGAATGAATAGATTAGATGTATCAGATGTCAAACATGAAACTTAATGAAAATTATGTTTATAAACAAAAAAATTATATCCATGGAAATACTTGTAAGGCCGTCCATACATGGAGCAACACGAAAGCGATTCATCAACAATATGATATCCCCTCCCTGTCGCTTCCTAAGTAAAAAAGTAGGGACCATAAGTTGGGGAGGGGGGCACCAATAGAACAATATGAAGGCAATCTATCGGCGATCCGCTCAACTTGCGAAATCTGAGCAACACGGACAACCTGCAGTGAAGTTTGAACTGAGAAATCTGTTGCCATATCGCCGGACAAATATTAAGGTAATTCAGTGAATATGAAATTCATGGACGTTGTCGAAAAACGCCACGTTTTGTATGATTTTACCCTTACGGGGTATTTCCGTATTCCTTTGATTGTAGGGATGAACCCAATGCTGTCTTCTTGCGGTTTTTTCTTCGTCAGTATCTTCTGTACAGGTACAAATACAGCATTTCTTCATAGCTTGATTCACTCGACATGATAAAAAGTTTTGTAAGATTTTGTTGGAAAAGCTACTACAATGGATTACTACTTGGAAGGCACGTTGACCATCTAAAATGCTGCTCCGTGTGCAGATCCCCTGTTGCCTTAGACCAGGAGTCGGCAACCTGCTATTCGCGAGCCGTATGCGGCTCTTTCGATGTCAAGATGCGGCTCTCCAGTTCCATGCGCAAATATTAATAATTATATTGTTTTATTTTCAAAACTCGTAAAAAATATTATTCTGCATAAAAAAATATACTGCAAAGAGGATAAAACCAGATTTGACATCTGCTAAAACAATACAAGATAGAACTGCTAAAATGTCTTCAAATGTAACACATATGCAAGTGGAAGACATTCAACCGACTTCTGCATTATCACTTGCTATGGATGAGATTTTGTGCCGTGTCTTTTATGTCTTGCGACATAAAAGACACGGCACAAGTTACCCTTTTCGTCAGGTATATGTCGTTCCAAGGTCCAAAAGAAGAACTACTAGGATTGCTGCCGCTCTCAGGGCAAACTCGTGAAGAAGATATAGCAAATGCTGTGCGAAAATGCCTGGAAGACTATGAAATCGATATAAATAAAATCGTTTCCATATCAACTGATGAAGCCAGAAGTATGACAGGAATACATAAATGGGAGACAACGATTCTTCGGCAAAAAATAAACCACGAAATTTTAACGTTTCACTGCATAATTCATCAAGAGGCGCTTTGTGCCCAAACATTTCCGGCCGAAATAGTTGAGGTCATGAATTTGGTAATTAAGATCATTAACAGCATTTTGACAAAAGCACTCTACCATCGCCAGTTTAAGGAATTACTTGAAGAAATAGAAAGCCAATATTCTGATCTACTTCTGTACAATAAAATGCGATGGCTTTCCAGGGGTAACGTATTGAAACGTTTTGCTTCTTGCTTGAGTGAAATACAAACATTCTTCAATGAAAAAGTCATTGTCCATCCCGAATTGAAAGAAGACAAATGGCTGCAAAAATTGAACTTCATGGTGGATATCACTAAGAAACTAAACTAAATGAGCTAAATGTAAAACTGCAAGGAAAGGGAAACCCAGCCTATGCCTTGCTTGAAGAAGTGGTTTGTTTCGAAAGTAAGTTACTTCTTTTTATCGAAGACATGGAGAGCGGTAAATTACTTCATTTGGAAAATTTGAAACAATATCGCGATGAAACCAATGCAACTATTGACACGAATTACTTCTGCATGGCTATAAACAAAATGAAGGATGGATTCGCAGAGAGATTTGAGCAATTCAACACAAACGCAAGTACTCTGGCGTTCATAGTAAATCCTCTCAACACAAATACAAAAGAGATCAACATTAAGCCATTTGGAATCGATTCTGATTCGCTTCAAATGCAATTGCTGGATTTGAAAACCAAACACTTGTGGAGTGGCAAGTTCACAGAACTCAAGAGCAAGTTAGAAGAGTTGGAGGTCCAGAAAAGCATGCACGTCACGCTGCACAAGTGGACAGCTCTAAAAGAAATGCCGCGAGTTGAAGCACTCACATTTGACGCATGGAATAGTCCTCCAGAATGCTACAGTGAAGTGAAGAAGTTGGCATTTGGAGTGCTGACGATCTTCGGGTCAACATATTCATGCGAGCAAGCATTCTCTTCCATGAATATAATAAAAAGTAAAGTAAGAAGCCAATTAACAAATAAAAATCTAGAGGCGTGCTTGAAACTGAAAAGAACAAGTTATGAGCCAGATTTAACCAAACTTTCAAAAGGCATGCAAGGCCAATGCTCCCATTGATGTAACTATTGTAACTATCTATTATTCAATAATTATAGTTACATTATTTAATTACTAATTTTATTATTCTAAAATACTTTAATATGTTTTGTGCGAAACTTTTATATAAATAAATATTATTTCATATTTAAAGCTATTTATTTTAAATCAAAAATCAAATTTATATACTCAATCTTAATCAAATACCATAATATAGAAACAAAAATGTTAGTGACTCTTTATAAACTGGGAAATTTTGTAAATTGTAACTTTTGGCTCTTCCGTAACTCAAAAGGTTGCCGACCCCTGCCTTAGACCACCGATATCGTTGATATCACCAACATCACCTAATGACTTTAATTGCTTTCGTATTGTCCCGTGTGTGTGCGACCTAAATCATATGAACTTGTGTCTGAGATACCTAACATTTTCTTTATAGTATATTTATGAAGTATGAATCGTTGTTGAATACATTTGTTTATGTTACAGAGCTGTAATATAGTAAAATCTACATACATGTACATAATACAGTGGGCACGTAAAGACGGAGGAACAAATTCATAAATTCATAAAATTATTACTCGGCAAGTAGGACAAAATACTCAAACAGGTTGATTTTATTTTGTAGCTATGCGTTTTTTGTATACGTATATTTTTACATCATCATCGTGTCATCGGCAGTTTTACCCAGGGCTTAAGGGAGCACAATTTTTATGTATGCTACGTTAAATTCTGTGACAGGTTACATAACAACTGTTTCAAGGAATTTAATAATATATATTTCCATTATTTCGTTCCGACACTAGTTGCTTTTGACAATTTCGCTTACTGTTTCTATTTTTGTTGTTGTTTTTTTCGTTACTTAATATGACTTTTCTAAGGATTGTTCTATATTTCTGAAATGTCAAATTATTTTGACGTTATTTGAGTATTTCAATTGGTTACTCTACACAACAATTTTACTTATCTACTGTGACAGGACTTATGTGTGTGACTTATCTACTTATTTTTACAGTTTGACATTTTAATGATGATTAGCTATGGAGACAGAACCCGCACAAAGGCTAAGATGTGTAAGTTATTTAATAATAAGTACTCTGAACAATCTATTACATATTCAATTCTAAGTAAAATAGAGGTAAAATTTAAACATTTTGGTACGTGAGAGGAATTACACCCCAAAGGTAGTGTGGCCGTTCCGGAGGGTACACATTTGGATATATTATTATGTAAGAAAGCCCTTAACAACCAATTCACGAAATAACATTGGAACTTGCAATGTGTCAGTTATCTTAAAATGTCTGAAAAATATTAAATAACATCCACACAAAGTGCAATTAATTCATGAGCTTCGGGAAGATGATTTCGACCGCAGTTACTGATGTAATAATAAACTCCAATTCTCAAACCAGGTTGTTTTCTCTGGCGAGGCAACTTTTTGTTTAAATGGCTCAATAAATAGCCAGATCTAAGCATCCAATGAAAATCCTCATTGGATGGTAGAGGGATAGAGGCAGTTCTCAAGATAAAATCAGCTATTGGAGAGCTGCATTACCTGCTGAAAAGAATTTGAAATCACCGTAACAGCTGTAGTTCCCTCACTTTTAGCGCAGCATCCAAATAATGAAAATCCCCAATACAGAACAATAAATGTAGTACCAACATATGGTGGTTTTATAGAAGGAGAGTTAATAAGGGGCTAGCTAGATCTCTCAATCAAACTCTGTTGGACTATTTTTGTGGGGTAGTATTAAAAAACAGAACTCGAAATGAATACCATATAGTATTTCTCATTCTCTTTAATATGTTATTTAATATCGGTCTATTTCCACTGAAATAGATAAATGACCAACGCAAAGAAATAAATTACCCAACCTGAAATCTTTACCAAAGCCCCACTATTATATTAGGTTAGGAATATTGGTTATACATACATACTGACTTGCAAATATATAAGCTACCCAGTGTATAAGCAGTGTAAAAACTACTGCGTGATGTTTCATATCGACTGTATGAAAAAGCAAGCCATATTGCCTGAACAAACGAAGTACAAGGAATGCTAAGTTGGTAACTATGTTTATCTTACAATTGGTTTTAATTTTTAAATATAATGAACATAGACGACTGTACATTAGCACTTATCAGCCTATGTGTGTGCGTGTGCGTGTGTGTGTCTGTGTGTATGTATATTATATACATGTACATATATATATATATATATATATATATATATATATATATATATATATATATATATATATATATATATATATATATATATATGTATATATATATATATATATAATGTCATATGTTTCCATTTAAGAAGAAATAACAAGTAATAATTTAATTGCTTTAAGTATTTATACACAAATTATTATACAAGAATTTATAAAAATTACTTGGGACTTATTTCCACCAAATAAGTCCCAAAAGTTACGTTTGTCTATTATATCTCTTACTATTGGATATTCTTATTGATCAATTTAAATTTTATTGCCCTTTTTCACATATGAAAGTATTTTTAGATGTATAATTAATATATTTTCATAAAATTAAAACCAGTTGTATATTTCCATGTATCAGAAATTACTTTTTTATGCAGCTTAAAGAGTATAAATTACTTATTACAAGTGCATGCCACTGTAAATGTAAGTAAACCATGTATAATGGAATCGATAAATAACTTAGTACGTGGGAACGTGCTGAACTACATGGGAAATAATCTGACTTAATGACTCACAACCTTCGCAATAATTAACGGGACATATCTTAAGAAAATACAATTACCAATGCAGTTATATCTTGGATAAATCACCTCAGTGAACAACAGAATTATCAACGAACTGAATTAAATCAAACGAAAACATATTTAAAAAGAAAATTGTCTGGAAACTATCACGGGTTCCTTCAAATTCTTCTTAATTTCTGGATTCCCACGTCAACCCTATAAAACCTCAGAACTTGAATAATCTTGGACAGCTAGGAGTAAATTGTATATATGTATATATATATATATATATATATATATATATATATATATATATATATATATATATATATATATATATATATATATATATAATCCCAGTAAACCCACCGGTAATCCTAATTATTATTATGTATTAAAAGTTGAATCGTAATAA
The DNA here is from genome assembly GCA_037954035.1 of Rosalia funebris. Classification (NCBI taxonomy): domain Eukaryota; kingdom Metazoa; phylum Arthropoda; class Insecta; order Coleoptera; family Cerambycidae; genus Rosalia; species Rosalia funebris. Next base: position 32,568,393 of record JAZFAV010000020.1, on the reverse strand, counting down.
GCGAAAAAACATTAATAGATAATAAGTTATCCTTTAGATTAGATAATGAACAACTCAATAATATTCAAATATACACAGTAACTTTTTAGATGTTTATTTAAATTTAATAAATCATGTGAATACATTTTCACAAACAGTATATATTACTTACGTTGCAAACAATAATACTTCCCTGCTTAAACAGGAATAAAGAATGCATTCGTATTCTTTTGCATTGCAGAAGTGGATTAAGCATTAAAATTATATTAAGCCAGTAACTCAACTTCCTCAGTTCCAGTTTTCTTGTACTTCCTAAAACTAAAATTAAGAAAATCTATTGACATAAGATGGACATGAATTTAACAAAGGTTTTTAATAGAATAAATTCTATAAATTATTGTTATTATCAAAGTCAACATATTGGTCGGTCCATTTATTCAGCATTAATGGCGCAAAGCCGACAGCTGGTGTGGATAGGACCAGTTATAAAGTCGAACATACTGCACTCAAGGAACTTAAAATACTAAAGTTACTTGCGAATCCAACAATGTAGGCCGTTGCGTACCAATTTTCTACCTTTCATAACTCCTATTAAAAATATATAAAGAAATAAATTATATTAAAACTAATTGTTATATTTAAAAAGACATGCTCACTGCTGAAGATAAAATTGTGGCCTGTCTTCTAATGAAAGAAAATATAAATAATAGTTACTGTTTTTGTGGTTGTGTTTGTGGGTAGACTATTTTTATATTATACAGAATTATTCTCGCAACTTTTTTAACAGAATGAATTATACGATGTGAAAACTACTTTAATACTCTATCTAATCATATTAATGTTTAAGAGACAGCATTGTGCACGGTTTCTTCTTCTGCGTCCTCTTCTTCTTCCTTCTAAAGTAGGTCTATGATCTGTTCCTCTTCGATGAATATCATCGGTACTATGAGCTGTTTATTCGTTTTTATAGAGGGTAGGCAGTTAACCTGGCCCTCTAACCCTCCTCTTTCTTCCGGGCTTGGGACCTACAACAGTACTACTGGGCTACTCAATCCACCCAGCAGCACTGCAGGCTGAAAAAAACAGGCTGTGCACGGTGAACAACTAAATCTTAATTATATAAATAACGCAATACCGTAACAAATAGTTACAAATCTAATTACAATTACATAACAAATAGTACTAAAAATATTCCAAAGAACTACCTTTTTTGGAGTTATTTGGGATATTTTCAACTGAATATGTTCCATTGCGTCTATTAAATTAAAGGAACTTCATATGTTATTCGTACAAGCGTTACCCTTTAAAATAATCGACATCGCAATTTTGTAACTTTATGTTTCTTCAATCCTCCCTCTCCTTTAATTTCCCATTATAAGAAACTTATATAAATTTTGAGTGTCTAGTACAATTTATATATTATATCAAAGTGGAGTTTAAATTTTAAAAGTTTTCAAACGTTCTTGTTTTATTAAAAACATTGTTTATCATACATACTGTCTTATAGTAATGTAAGGCTAAATATTTTATAATCAAATTCAATGCCGTTTAAATAATTAAGGGAAGTGGTTAATATTGCTTTTATTGTTCTTTACTGTAATTGTTTTGAAAAATTTCAAATACAAGTTTAACAAATTTTATATTTATAATAAGTTTATCATACATTAGGTATTCACGAGGTTTGTGATCATTAATCAATACCAAATTCAAGGACACAATTCAACGTCTCAAAATAATGTTTAAACTACTTCCTTATAAATAGGTTTACAACTTATCTCATTCTTAAGTTTCTTCTTGAAAAATTTTAACTAAGAAATGACTTTTTCATTTGGTGGATTCTATACATTCCTTTTAATGGTGTATTTCTAAAGAATATTTCAATTATCCCAAATAATGGAGAATGTTTCAACAAAGACACATTTTTGTACACAAAGTGTCATTTTTCAAGACTACACCACTGCATTTTATTACTCCTAATAATGTATTATTAATGTCTAACGTATTTTAATGTCTAATCTAACGGATTATAATTATTAATATTATTATTAAGTACAAAACAGGAAATTTTTCATCAGACAAGAAGTAACTCTCCTTGATATTCGCCCAAAATTACTCTTGTACCAGTTTATTTGTATAATAAACAAATTTTCCAGTCTTGTTTGTATCACAGATTGTGTATTTAACTTCAAAGAAAAAAATCAACATTAATGTAGTCAAAACCTAAAACAACGTATAATGTAATAATATAACAAACTATAATAATAAATGATTGTAATTTGAAGACATATCTTTCGTACTTGACTTCTTCTAATCATCCCAAACACAACTCCATTATAATCTTAACATTCGCGACAAAAAAATCAAAAAAGTAACTGCAGAATTAATAGCACAGGTACTGTAAAAATTTCATCGTCGTCCGCAATAAAGAAAGGCTCAGATCTTTATTTCCTTGCTCATGCTATTCTTTCAAAGTTAATTAAGTCATTTTTATAAAACTGTACCAAATTAAATGGCAAATTAGTTTAACAAAGGAATGGGAATGAAACAAAAGCTTTACGTAATTGTTTTCAGGATTGTGTTGACGATAATAATTTTTTTGTTTTTTTGTTCCTCTAATCAGAAGGGAAAAGTTTTACATTAAGAAAGATAAGAATTTGAATGTTCGATTTAAAACAAGAAAGTGCAATTGGGTTGCTAATCTAATTAAAGCGGTTATGTGGATGTTTTGTAATTAAATGTCATATTTATTTTTATTTTTATAATATACTTTTAATTCAAGAAATAGTGTGGCGGTATCCAGTTAAATATAGTGCACTATTTCTTAATGCACTATTTCTTCACAATCTCATAATTTAACGAGTATACTAAAAATACATTTTTGAATACCAAAGTACAAATTATTAATTATTGTAATCTTAAAAAAATAAATTCTCACAATAAATACTGAATATAAAAGAATATGGTATCACAATAAAAAATTAACCTCCCTTATGAAATTAACATTATGTGATCTGTACCTAATTCTGCAAATAATTGACTATGAATAATATTACCTATAACATTAATATATTGAAATTAAGAGCTTAATCCTAATAGATGCAAGTTATTGTATATTGAAATAATTATGTAATTTCATAACTCATGTAATTTTTATATGAGTACATGAATTATATCGGTTTCTTTTTATCTAGTTTTAAATTATTATTAATATTTTTACTAAAAATTACTATCACTAACTTTTATTTCTTTTGTTTAATAACTTTCTTCTGTTTAATAACTATAGAAGGAGGCTTAAGTAAGCTAATTAATAAGGAAGTACATTTACCTTTGAATTAATAAAACTTCCCATTATTATTGCATTAAACCAGAATTGAGAATATATGTATATGGTGAAAACCAAAATACCGGTTTTCTACGACCCAAAAGATTATAGGCTGGGGAAATCATACAGATATCATCTCCTTATGATACCAGTCTTGTGAGCGAAATGTACAACAAGTAACGTATAATTTGGGTGTTCGTGAAAAACGGTGTTCTGTTTTTGTTGATGTTTCAAAGATAGTAACCCGTCCCCAACCTTAGTCTCTGAAATTTCGTGTTTCTCTACGTATTTAAACTTTATTTACTTATTTGAATCTATACTTTACTATTTATAACATTAAATGTTTTAAATTATATTGTCGTTTGTTATATATTTTTGTGATATGTACAACAAAACGACGGTTTGAAAAAACAGTGTGGATTGTTAATTAAAACAACTTGTATCACCAATGTTAGGCTGCATAAAGCCCATATTCAGAGTTTTTCCTGCAAACCATATTGACTTTGGCCTATACCCCTTACTTTCCTGACAAGCCTGCGTTGAAACTATGGCTGTTCAACGTGTTATGATTCATTAAGTGGTCCTCGAACTGCATACATTTTTACACCACATTAAAAGTTCAAGTTCAATATGGAAATGACTAAGAAATTTTGTTCGAAAATTAGAGGAAGAGTTACCCTTCAACAGCAGGGGCATAATGTGCTGTTATGTGTAAGTTTCATCGTCATTAAGTGGCTGCTTTTGAACCATTTTGTTCTAAACGCATGTGTGAATCAAATAACGCATTATTAAAATTTAAAATACAAATCTATTACGAGAATAAGTTTATTTAATTAAATACCCAAGCAAAATGTCTATTGGTATATATAAATTATAGTAAAATATTGTAAAATGTATTGCTGTAATTTACATTGTGTACATACATATTGTACTTTATACATACATACAATTATGGAGCACCACTTGTGAAACACCCATTATGTACCGCATACATTATCAATACCGGAGTTTTCATATAACAATTCGTAATCTGTTTCAAAGACTATTAACGTATTAACAGCCATGGTTAGCTACCAAAAATTGTGAAAGTATTTTAATTAGCGCCTAAGTGCTAACTTTTACAGACTTCTAGGTGACTTGACGCAGTAGCATAGCTAAGTATCCCTCAGGAAATTAAAGACAGCTCTGGGTTCTCGTTATAAATCACTCGAGCGTGGATAGACCTGTGGGACTTTTTTATCTCAACAATGTACACATTTGAATAATTACGAACACAATCTTACCAATATCACGTCGACGTATAACTCGTCGGTTGCATAAGATATTAAACGATTATACCTATACATTTTCTATGAATTCTTGACAGAATAATGACAAATTTGCTGCTGTTATGTTGTTTCTGAACCTAATATATATTAGGAAGATGAGACAAATGCATTTTCAATGCATTTTCAATTCAAACAAAGGCAGTTTTTTATCCTTTTATGATACAAACCAAAAACTCAATTTATATTCTATTTCTTTATTCAAATAATAAACGAATAACTAAATATCATTAATACATGTATCTTATATTTTTAAATATTTAAAAATATGATATTACTTTTCCGCACTCCAGAAAAGTAATGTAATCGTGTAAAGAAAAAATAAACAGTTTTAAAACCTTAAAACGAACTTTTCCGCACGTTGAACATCTCTACTTCGAAATTGAGTAGCCGAAAAAAAATAAACCAACACATAAATGCAGAATATGTGTTTTATGCGACAGTTTTACTCTTTTCAAATAGTCCACCATCGTGCTTTCTCATGACCCAGGGGCAGCTGGTGTATAGGTGCTGCAGAGCTGCAGAACTGCCAAAAAAATTAGATAATTGTATATTTTCGCGACATAATAATTACTAAACTTTATTAATAAAATAATTTGGTTAGTAAATAATTTGGTTTAGTTGGTGCAGCTAACCAAATTATTGCGTTAAAGTCGCATTCTGCCAGCCGTCCTCTATTTGGTAGTAGACCAGATGAATTATCTGGGTCTCTACGCGAGCGCGTCGCGGTACATTGAACTGGGCCACACGAGGTAGTTCTCAGCACGGCTCGGCACACCCGTCCTCCCCCTCAACTCCCGCGACAATCCATACTTGGCGCTCGTAAATGCGCGAATTTACACGGTCAGTGAGCTGTATTTTTTCCAGCTAAGAGCTAAGGCAACATCAGTGAATGTTTACTCCTTCCTACTCGGGCGGGCGTAAATCGTACCTATTTCGTATTTCGTGCTAATTTGAGATTTTAAATACTGGTTTGTGAATTTGTGTAGTGATTTTTTGTACTAATTATTAATATTTATATACTGTGATAGTGACAATGGTTATTTTGTTTATAATTTAGTTATATTTAGTTTAGTTTATAATTTAGTTCATGTGAAGCGATTTTTTAAATACTCTTATGAAGAAAAAATTGATTTAAAAATCAGTGGTAGGCCATTGCCCGATATTGTTATTGAGACTGCAGGTGTTAGCCGCGGAAAAGCATATAAACGTCAATTTAATAGAGACATTTATTCGAAGAACAATTGGATTTGTGGGTGCAACAAAAAAAAAAGCGTTATTTTGTTTTCCTTGTTTACTTTTTGGCGGTGATAAAGCATGGACGGAGGTAGGGGTGACAGATTTGATGCACTTAACTGAAAAAATAAAAAAGCACGACAACTCCAAAAGCCATCTACATAATACAATGGAATTAGCTTTATTAGGAACAACTAATATTAAAGCGCAGCTAGATTCAGCTTATTGGTTAAATGTGCAAAAGCATAATGATAATGTGACAAAAATGAGATACATTTTGTCAAAAATTATAAACTGCATAAAGTTTTGTGGGGCCTTTGAACTGGGGCTGCGAGGACATGACGAAGCTGAAACCTCTCAAAACCCGGAGATATTTCGTGGTTTGATAAATTTTTCTGCTGAGCTTGATGTAACTTTAAGCGAACATCTACAAAATGCTTTAGTATTTAAAGGAACCTCTAAAGAAATACAAAATGATCTTTTAGACTGTATATTAAAAGTATGTCATGAAGAAATAATTAAATAAATTAACAAACCTTCATTTTTGGCAGTTATGGCAGACGAAACAACTGATGTATCTGCAAAAACTCAGTTAGTGGTAATTTTAAGATATATTCTCGATGGTGAACCGATTGAACGTTTTTGGACATACCTGAAACCTACAAAATGTGACGCTGAAACTCTTTCGGAAAATATTTTAAGTGTTATAGACCCTCTAGTAGAAAATTCACCTTACAAGTCTTTTCTCTTAACCAAAGAATATGACGGCAAACATGAATGTTCTTAAAAAAGGTATTAAATTCCAAAAATTTTTCTTGTGAAAGTCTATATTTTTGTATAAACGGATTTTACATAAAAATTCTGAAGTATCAGAAAAACGCGTGACCTTGAAAATTTTCAGAATTTTCGCCTCCGGCGCAATTTTTTTGCGGCCCCTACGGCACCAGTAGTTTGGATATGTTTGAAATTTGCACGCGGGCGTCCAATACCCTAGGATCGGCCCTGTGCAGAACACCCGTTTCATTTCATCACGAGCCGGCACTGTCATGACCCATGGACAGGGTGGGGTGTGTCCTATCCACCTCAAAATCAATAGATGTCGTCTGATAGATGTCCCTAATCAGAATCAGTCGAAACCCGATCGATCCGACAAGATTTAATTGAGTGATCGTGCTAACAAGAAAAAATTTCAAATAGTCCACCATTGCGCTTTATCATGACCCATGAACATGGTAGAGTGTGTTTTATCCACCTCAAAATCAATAAGTGTCGTTTGGGAGACGTCCCCGATCAAAATGAGTCAAAACCCTGTCGATCCCACAGGATTTAGTTGAGTTATCGTGCTAACAAAAAATCTACGTGCGGAAAAGTCCGTTTTAAGGTTTTAAAACTATTTATTATTAATTTTAAATTCACATTACAATTTAAGAATAACATCGATGCATTAGTAAAACTAATTATTTTCGAATATTTGAAGTTCATAAATTATTTTTCTGGTCACAAAATTTAAATTTACGGTCTAGTTCTCTGAGCTGGTGAACACTTTATAGAGGTTTTTGTTTTTTTTTTTTTTACCCTTTGCACAGTTTTTGCATATATTCCACAAATATCTCTACAAACGACTGCTTCAGTGTCAATATTTATTTGTTGGCTTTCTACAATGCCTGGGGTCCAGTTATTTTTTCATTATGAATAGTACCTTTTCTCTGAAACTTCTGCAATATCTGTCGTAACTATGCTCTAGAGACAGAGTGATTAGGATATCTCTTGTTAAAAAATCTTTCTAGATTTCTTCCAGTTTCGCCAATAATTAGAATCAGATTAACGTTTTCTTGTAAAGAATGTGTCGTATTATTTGAAACAATCAAAAATACCCTAAAGCTAATTTCTAAATGTAAACACAAAATAATATTCAGATTTATAGACACATCTAAGCGATGAACGTCGACACTGCCTAAAAAGTTTTATGGTATGCCAGTATTAAATTTAATCGATGTTTCTAAAAATCAAAAGGCAAGTCGAAATAAAAACAACGGTTGAATATATATTTAAAGCAGCTTCCAAATAAGGTGTAAGTCGTATACCGTTGTCATTCGCAAATAATTTTAAAAATAGCAGTGCAACGTTATCTTAATGATTATATCACAATTTATTAAGTAGAGCATTATTTTTCATATTTTAATATACATATGCCATTTTTTGTGCTTTTTTAGATATCTCAGTTCCAAAGTTAAAGTGGGGGGGGGCACTTTATGGGGATGGAAGCATTGTTAGGGATAAGACCTATGTTGAGGACTATATGCAAGTCCAGAAAGATTTTGTTCAAGTCAGCATGTATGACCCGTCCAATTAAATATAGCATGGACTTCGATGTGTAACTGAATCCAGTGAACAGTATTTCTGTGTAGATGATTTCTGGTATGAATTCATTAGAGATTTGTGGGATTTCACTTGTAAAAACTAATCCTATCTGCTGCTTATATAATAATATGAATAATATCTGATAGTGAGTATAGAGAAGCGATCTGAACAGAAAATCTCCTATAATGATACATATACATAGCACAGATCACGTCATCTACATCACATCATCACTAGTTATCTACGGGGTTTCAAAAACGTTAAAAGATGGTTGATTTACGAACAGTATCGAATAAATCGAGTTATATATAAACATATACCTTATATATTAGCAGAAAGCAGTGCAAAATATTTTTCAATACCTTTAGTTCTATTTTTTAATTGATATATAATATTTATACTTTTATTAATACATATTATTATTTCATTCATATACATTCATATACATATTATTTCATTAGTAAAAATATTAAATAATATAGATGTTAACAAATGTACTTTTTTTTATGTACTATTATTTAAAACTCATCAACAAAGATTATAAAACTAAATATACTAGAGTCTTTTTAAATGTAATTATATTTTATTATATCGATATTAATAGTCTTAATCTAATTCTAATGTAATTCTATTGTTATGATCTGTGTTTACGTTTATAAGCATATCTCATATTTTGCATGTATTATAACATTTTTCATCATACTAAAAAATACTCCACAACACAACACAAATGTATGTTTTTCATACATTTGAAAGATTCTTTCATGTATAGCATTTTATTTGTCCTCTTGAATTGACAACTTCTTTCTGTTAAAATTGATGACCAATATTAATTGGGATGGCGAAAAAGTTACAGTGATCAATCCTCCATAATAAAATTACCTCCGGAAAGGAATGTTACAAATTAAATTTACGCTTGACTCTAATATCTTCTAGCAGCGATACAAATTACTGTTCAGCTGATGTTTCACAGAAAACGGGAGTACAAAATTTATGAAACAGTCAAACTATCAAATAAGTAATAAATCGGCCAATAGAAAAGCTCATTTGTAATAAAAAATTCACAATCCAATTAAAGGTGAATCAAAAGCGTATATATATATATATATATATATATATATATATATATATATATATATATATATATATATATATATATATATATATATGTATATATATATATATATATATATATATATATATATATATATATATATATATATATATATATCCTAAAAGAAATAACCATATAATTATTATGAAGGAAACAATATAATTTAATTGGCCGTTCCTTCCACTTTCGTAAATATCATATATCTGTGTCATACATACACTATGGAAGAAAATGATTGGATACATTAATTATCTTGTATGTACACAGTGTTCCAAATACATCATTGTAAACAAGTTAGGTATATTTTAAAGGTGTATAATTTGATATATGGTTGATTTAAATATACAAGACGACTAAATAAATGAAAAATAAGAAATCTAAAATATATTTTAATCAAAACTCAATTCACACCGCATGCGCATGTGAATTGAGTTCTGTATTGGCAGTATTAGAAGTCAAGCAATTAGCGATAAATAAGTAAGTAGTTTCTCATTCAACTAAAACTTATTTCCTATTGTGATGCTCTATAATATTTTTAGTGGAACATTCTATTTATTGTCTAAATTACAACGACCTATAACATTGTTAAACGCCATTTGTGGTTCTTTAAAAGAAAATAACCACAATTCAACACAAGCCGATTTGATTTATTGATTAATTATTACGCGCATTAATTTGTAAGATCGAAAAGTTTAGTTAGAGACCGTCATTGTTTATTTAAATGTGTCAAATTGAAATAAATAATCAAAATATTCTCCATTTACTTATTAGCAATACCCTAATTTATAGTTTTGACTAACTTGCATACAACTTAAGAATAAGTATTCCTTATTTCTGTTTGTATTCTTTTTTTGATATCATTAATATTATTTGCTTTATTGGAAATACTTTATTCTTGAGATAACCCCACAGAAAAGATGCATTAAGTTTGATGATCTAGATGGACACTCATACCTCTTCGTTCAATCTGATGGTTAGAAAACAAAATATACTTAAAAGACAAACGTCAACATGAGAATGCTTTTAGAAAAACTTATACCCAGAATTAAACAAGAATTAAACACAGGGATCGAATCCGAATCCGTGAATTGAAGAAATAAATCGTACCCTAAAACCTCAGACTATGGAGAAGAAGCGATACACAGAGGGAGCTACCAAACCCATTCAAACTCGAACCTAAACATACTGTAACATAAATGATATCCCGAACAGCCACCCCGGATCACAGTGCGAATTACTTTGTTATATACACCTCTGTATATGAATATCCTAGGACATCCTAAGTCAATTAACCACTTTCTGAATCCAAAAATAAATTGTAAATAAACTAATGTAAAATTATTTATACAATAATTGTACATGAAAAGAAGAAATTGATGGGCAAATATAGACAATAATTTTTTTTTTAAATATAATATTCGCAGGGCTATATTATTATATTAGTAATAATTTACTACTAGAATACAAATAATATGCGGATTGCAAAAAAGAGGCTTATAAAGAAAAATCTGTTCGCATATAATATTGGTATAATCAAAAACATCAATGAAAATTTCATTACATGCGGATATTTTTCTTACCTTTGTAGAAGTTCCTTTTCATATATAATTAAATTTAATTAACATTTTTTAAATCATGCCGATAAAAATTTATAATTTTTCTAAAGCACTGAATAAGGATAATCTAAATCTGGAAAATATTTAGGGTACATATTCGTATATGCATTTTTGACAAGCCATGAATTAAATATTGGTCATATATTTTCAAACGAGAATAACAATAGCCAATTAAAGTTACATAAAAAATTCTGTTTCTATTTAAAAATAGCTGAGTTGAGTACCCACACAATAAACAATTTGCTAAAAACTGGTAATTGTTAATGTTAAATGACTCGAATTCTATTGTTCGTGTGCAATAAACTCCACCAAACAATAGCACTAAATTCCCTTGCAAGAGACAATCCATACTTGATTAAATTGAATACTTTCAATAGAACTCAAACTATCCACTGGGAGAGCTGCAGTTAATTTTATCGTTTCACAGAGATTACATTTAGCAATTGTTTTCCGAAATATAATGACACCATGCATTGTTTAGGTACGTATTTATACGAATTCCTTGCTTTGTATATTTAGTTCTGCATTCTGAAACTTTAATTGGGTTCAAACAATCATAATAGCGGCCATTTCATTACACAAAGTCGTTGTTTGACAACTACTCGTATTACTTCTAACAACCTAGTAAACAAACATGGTGTAGTGCAAGTTTAATATGTAATAGTACCTCATCTCCTCAAATTTAAATTAAATGTATCTGATCTGCACAAACGGAATGGAAATCCGCTTTGTAATTTCACATAAGTACAATGTTTTAATCGAGAGAGGAATAACATTACCCAAACATTTTCAAGTCTCAAATAATGGAACGTAATTCTCTGAATCATGCTAATTGTTTATTATAATTGAGAGTGGCTAAGACATTAAAAATTATCACTGAAAATAATAACATATAGGCTTTATAGTGAGTCAGTTGATCCCATACATACAGGGTTCATTAATATCATAAGTGCAATAATAAGATATATTATGTTATTATTATGTAAATAATTGGTAGCAGTTATAGTAACTTTATTACTAAAGCGTGGATGTCTATCAGGGGCGACGTCATATATAAGCAACTACATTTCAGTTATATAATTTCATATGTTTCGTATGTAATACTTATTGCATATATTTTTGGAGTCGTTTCCGTAAGCGTATCCAATGCGGTGAAAAAAATATTTGAATAAAACGACCGTTCAGCATCTAAATATGTAAAATTGGCATAATCAATTTGATCTTTGAAATTATTTCATGAACCCATGTTACGGATCCATTCAGTAATGGAGCACTATTGCTATAAATATGTCTTAATCTAGTGAAATCTGAATTATTCCTTCTTTGACTGTCAATTTTTTCAAACAACTGTCAACTCGAATACCTGTCTCGTTATTTAAACTCTATAACACTTTTTTCACGTAGATTAGTATTTCCAATGATTCATAAATTTTAAATAAATTACATTTCACAATTGCTCAGTCCACTCTTCCATAGCTATATATCCTGTAGATTAAATATATGTAAGCTATATTACAGTTGATATGTAATAAAAACTCCCAACCAAATTATTATTATTATCTTTTAAATGGCTGAACTAACAATAAGTGTACCATGGCATTATATACATATTTTATTAAGAAGTACCACATCTATTATAACATATTAGGAGTATAACATTTTATTAAAAAATACCACATTTTTGTTAATGATTTTAAAGAGCGCATATTACCCAAACGATATATAATTATATTATATTGTAAGCGATGCATCATATGAATATTTATGAACACTTATCTATGAGTTTAACGTAGAGTTTAATAATGCAAAAATATAGGGTATTCCATCAAGCATATACCACAAATATGGGGTAAGAACATCAACCTTGACTGATTGTTTCCAATTTTCAACTAAACACGAAAATGACACCAAACGGGGTACATATAAGGATACACCAAGTTGATATGAAATGAACACTGCAAGGCCATGGTAGAATTTTACTACTGGCGGGTATGAATTTTCATACCAATAACGGAGGAAAATCGAAACCACTTCTAGTGTAAACTTCACCACCTTTTGGTGTAAACTTTAATTAAACATTGCACATTTTACTACCTATATAAAGAAGAAAGCGCAATGGAAATGGAATACACCTTATTGTATTTTTCTTTTGAATATACAAAGTTAATTCCTTGTAGACAGAGGATTTAATTCTTACTGAAAATAAGATTTTTAAATTTAAACAGTTATAATGTAGTGGTAACGGTGTACCTACAACATTTATTATTTATTAATTGGGTACATTCCTGACAAGATTAATCTATGATATTTATAGACAATAAGGATAGTTGATATATAATTTCACTTTTTTCTGAAGTTTAGTAGTATTAAAGTATTAGTATCTATTAGTATTTATAAACTTGGTCATTACAATATTTACTTCTTAGGATAGCTAAACTAGTCAGGAGTAACTTGATTTTTCAGATATCATAAACAGGCACAGTGCTTCAGGTTTAAAAAATTGTTAGTTCTTCTTAGTTAGGGTTTCTTAAAATAAAATTTTGATAATAAACTTGACCAATGCACCAATATTTGCTTCTTGGGGCATATAACAGCAATTGGGTATAAATTGGTTAATCAAAAATCACGAACAGCCATATTGCCTCACGTTGTAATAGTTTCAATGTTAAGATCATATGCATACGCACTTCAGAATACTGCCCTGCTAAGGCAAAAAGTCGTATCTACTTAATACGCAGTTTTGAGATAATTGACTTTTTCCTTTTTGCCCATTGCCCCTAACTTTTTTTAAATTTTATTTTTTTTTAACTTAACATGCAAAATGTATTCCTTCAGGATTCTCAAATTATTAGCAAAAAAAATTAGTTTTGGCAATATTTTTGAAAATTTGGCAGATAAGACAAGGACAATATCGTTATATTTAAAACCTATATAAATAATACAGTGAAATTTACCAATAAGTAAATTAGTAAGTTTAAGTTGAACAGAAACTCATTTATTTAAAAAAAAGGTATGTAGGATGAATAAGATTGAATGAGTAAGTATGCATAAATGAATATTTTATAAGTCTATTTATAATTTATATCTCAAGCATCTTCCTCCACTGTGTCTTCTCTTAATTCCTCAACTTTAGGTAACTGCTGCCAAAATATTAATCTGCTGGATGGAATAATTGGTTTTCTAATATTGATTTTTTTCGAAGAACTGGAAAACCCCTGAAGTCTGCTTTAGATTCGGGAAGAGATAACTTGTCCCTCTCTGCTTTTTTTGTGAGAAAGCTTAATTCAATTAAGAGTTCATCCGCATAGTTATGTTTGTACTTCATGTTAAGAGATCCTCTGTTAAACTCTATATATATATATATATATATATATATATATATATATATATATATATATATATATATATATATATATATATATATATATATATATATATATATATATATATATATATATATATATATATATATATATATATATATATACATACAATATCTCTCAAATACGGCCTTGGTGTGGCTCTGCTAATTTTATATTGAGAAGTAAGGTCTTTCCAATTCAAGAAATCGTGTAATTTCATTTCCGCAACATCCACTTTACCAGAATTGCTTTTTTTGACACATTCAATGAAGTCATTAAAATCAAGAACTTTGTGTTTTTCCTTTAATGACTTCTCCACTTGGTGGTGAAAGGCATCCGCAGACATAAACGTATGCCTGGTTCGAAGTATTTAACTTGTAACTTGTCCAGACTCACCTCCTCACAGTTGACAACATATGCGAACATAGAAAACAGAGCCCAGTGTTTGTTCTGGGCGCTGCAATTATCTAGCCACAAAACAATATCTTTTTCGTCCCTGTTGTGAACGAAGAAACGATAAAATGTACTAATTATATCGATTCGCGATCGTCCAGTTATCGCTTCATGCCATAATATTGCAAGAGGTTTTGTTCTAGATTTAGTTCCAACAGGCGCAAAAGTTTCATTAAACGCCACGAGTCTCACAAAGCTGATATTGAGGTCCCTTAAAATGGATCTGTAATAGTCGTAAGAACACCATGTCTCTCCATAAATATTTTGAAAATGTTTGTACATTATATTGGCATTTAAATCAGTTGGTAAATACAGACGAAGCGGAGCATGCTCACGCCGATAGTGGGAAATAGATGGCGTAAAAGAATTGATGTGGTCAATGACAATAGACTTATCTAATTTATTGGCAGGGATATGAGATCCTCTTCTATCGTCAGGAGGCATGAGAGCATTTTTGTCAGCTTTTAAAACTGTTCTAATAACCCTATCATTATTAGTGCAGTAGATGTGAAATTTTCCTTACACACTTCAACTATATTACCGTGTTCATCTTTTAAGTAATACGAAAGTGTATTTTGCCTCCTGTATGATTGACCTAAAGCAGGTTGCACAGTGCGATGCTTGATTTGCATTTTTTTTTGTATAAGTTAAAAGAAATATCTTCCATTCCTTGGGGCTCATTTTCCAAAATTGGCTATTTATTTCTGCACGCCGTGCATGTATATTTAATGATTTTCTTACCCTTATATTCAAATATTAACAAAATGCTCTTAGATTTTAAGCAATAAGCACTTCACATCGCAAAATGACACATTAAAAAATTGTTATTACTTCCACACAACACACTGCTGTCGCAAAATACACTTTTTATGTTTACTACAGTTTTCTATTAGAACATTGTGCTCATCTAGCATGGCCGTGTCATATAGAAATAAAAAAACGCTGAGCAAATTATGCGTATCTGCAAAAGTCGATCAGAGAAGCTGTTTTTGCTTAGAATAACTCACATAAGCTACATGCGCTTAGAATATTTGATAAATATGCAGATACATGAAATTGTCTTATGTTAAAATGACCATGAAAATATACAGATACGGCTTTTGGGCTTAGTATGAAGTTGTGTAATATTATTTGAGGCCTGCAGATACCAAAATCTCAAAATCAAAGTATGTAGATACGGCTTTTTGCCTTAGCAGGGCAGAATAGTTGCCATGCTAAGATTGTAAGCTACCTTATGTGGAGTAAAGTATTCTACATTATACTGTATTTGAGAAAAATATAAATAGAGCAAATATAATTTCATTTTTGACAGAAATTCTGAAATAGTTAAAAATGTCCTCCATTAACAGTCTGACATTAGTTATCACAAGTGCAAATATTTTCTGTTCATTTCACGTTCGTGCTGTACATTCAATAATTATAGTTAAATTAGAGACACGATTTTCAGTAACTCCATAGGGAGAAACATAACGAGATCAAACCAGAAGAACATAGTGACTATGCAGTTTGTTATCATCGTCCTATTCATCTGCTAGGGAAGATATCGTCAAGGTAAAATTACCGGGCATCAACAACAAAATGAGGAGGACCTTCATCTTTTTGAAACCAATATTATTTAGTGGGATTATCACTCTCATTGTTTAGATGAGGAAATTCTAAATCTGGAACTAACTCGAAATATAAAAATTATAAATATCTAGCAGTAGTTAAATTTTCTTCAAAAAAGTAAGGTCCATACTTCCTATAATTCCATCCCATATGTTTACTTTACCTTGACACTGGCAATACGACTCTTGAATCCAATAAGGTTTCTCTTGAAACCAATTTCTGCAAATATGACGATGTACTGGTCTATTCGTGTAAAAAAATGCTTTATTAGAAACAAAATATTTTAAAGTATAAAAGTTTAGATTTTCGTCACAACATAACATTTATATCTTCACAAAATTATATGCGATGATCTGGATCAACTTCATTAAACTTTTATATTAAAAGTACTTTAGAACGTAACTTAGTACTTTGGTATGGGTGAAACTTTTTTTTTTTTTTTAACAATTATCCATCTGTAGAATGGTTGACATGATTGCTTAAACCCAGTTGCCTTGTAAAGTGTGAGAATATTCTTGAACTTCAAGCAATACGTAATTTAAGGTTTTCAATGACTTGAAATCTATCATGCCGAGATAAATGTTTTACACTACCAATTTCCGCATACTCCTGAATTAATCTACTTACTGTTAATCTTGCGATTCTATCAGAATGCTCTTCTTAAACAACCCTTGCTCTTGATTAAACAACTGACAAACCTACTCATTAGATCTTAGTCTATCACCATATTCTATATTTACAATAGTATTCAACACTTCAATTATCTTCCATTTAGTTAAACAGCTCATTTTCATTTTCACTTTATTGTTTATTAAACAATAAGATGCTACAAAAACTCTGCTTGACAATATGAACATGATAGTAACAGTAACTGAATAATTAATCAGTATAGTGATCTGATAGTTCTTCAATAGTTTTGATTTAGATACATTGTATCAGTTTTTGGTACCTTTACGTGTATACGCAAAACTATTTTATTAGACATCAATTTACCTTTTTCAGTTACAAATTACTTTTATTTACGTTTTCAATCGTAAAAATATAATTGAAGTAATGAACGAAACTAATTTTTAACACCCTGTGTATCTTTTAAACAAAAAATAGTAAATCCTTAATAGAGATTCTGTTTAAAAGTGATATAAAGACGTCACAACTTGATGTACAGTGGCGGCCATATAATTAAGCACCTGAGTGATATAATAAACAATTTGGTTGTTGCAACTTTAGAAAAACGTAATTTACAAAAGTAACGTTATATTTCAATACCATATGGCACTTTACAGAAAATATAGCTAGAAGAACGTTTTTCATTAACATAGGTCGGAATAATAGATAAATAAAAAAATTAAATTTGTAGTCAAGTAGGTGAACAAATAATTAAGAACAACTGTTCTTCTTAAGATTTTTAAGCAAATAACAAAGAAATAAAATATTTTTTTTTTATCGGGTTGAATATCCTTTACTCTTGAGAACCTCAGCACAACGATTAGGTATTGACTCCACAAGATCTTGGCATTACTCCTTGGGAATGGAATACCATGCCTCCTTAATAGCTTCATATAAATTATTAAGGCGGGTTTCGTTTCAATATGTATTTACATACATTTACATCCTTCCACAGATACTCTATAGGATTTAGGTCCGAGCTACAGAATGGTCATTTTAATACAGTCACGGAAGTTTGGTCAAACCATTTACGAACAGATGCTGCCATATGCTTTGGATCATTATCCTGTTGAAATTCACAAACAGGAGAGAGATCCTTTTATACTAGGAGAGGGAAGTCCGTAAAGCTTATATACACTAACCGTGTTGTCAACCCTCTGTATTTCACATCATCTGTAATTTTTATAGGTTTCATACAGCATTTTTGCTGTAGATGTATCTACTCATTAATAGAGAGAGTCGCCACTGTACCTATCTGATATACTTCAATCGTATTTTTTCAGTTTTTCACGATATTATTTAATAACAATATTATGAATATCGTAGTGACACTTTATTACCACGGTATACAGTAATTAATTATTTATTAGCTCAAAAGTAACTCAGAGTAATCTCACAGAGTTTATGTAGGGAAGAGATTCTGTAGAACATAATTAGTCGAATTACATAGGTGGAGTAAACGTAATTATTATTATAATATCGACCTGCTATCAACATAAGTTTATATAGTGTACAACCAACAAGCAGAATCTGCAGAATATAAATCATATCCTGCATACTTTTTATATAAATATATAAGAAGTATGTATAAGCATCCTGCATTGATATTTATAAAATTATTTATTTCATTTTAGTGAATTAAATACGGTTCTCAATTCACTCTTCAAGTTTTTGCGTTAATATTTTAAATTAATATTAGTATATGTAGTAAAGGAATAATATATACGTATGTTGAATAAATCCCACGAAATACATGCATACAATTATAATATGAAAAGAATAATAAGTTGTTTTATTCATCGATAAAAAATAAATAAATTAGTTTTTCATAACACACCAAAATATTTAGCTGTTTTCAATCCACATGGTTCTATAAAGGAGAGACTAGACAGAGTCCACCAGAGATTTTGTCAATGATACAGACGTCAATCCTTGAATCATTCTACATCGTAGATGTATTAGAGAAGGTAGTCGTTGTAGATCGTCTTTATTCGATCAATAATTCCCCAAAATAGTTCGTCGTTTTTTTAGACTCCGGGACAACTCTTTGGAGTATGTTCCGCAGTCTCATCCTCAAGATGTATCCCCTACATATAGGTCTATAAGTATTCGTAAACTTATATGAGACAACTTCAATCAGTAGTTTTTGTAGTTTACTGCAAGATGTAGTTATTCATATTTTTGCTTGTGCATAGTAGGAGACGATAAGAGAGACTTGATTTAATTATAATTTCAGGTTACTGTTCCATAACTGTTGCCCATTGATCAATGAATATTTTGCTTGGTTAGTATTATAGGGGGAATGGTTCGTTCTGGTTTACTAGACTCTTGTCATTTACCTACGATTCCAATAATAGGTACAATTTTTTTATCTGTATCCATACTCCTAATAATATTAATTGTGATACATTACTCCAACAGACTATTATTAATAACACTTATGTACTTTAAAATATTAAAGATTATTTTATGGTTATTATTATCAGAAACATGTTGAAAAAAAATTTACAGTTCTTTTATATTTTAAATTCCTCATGCATTCTCGCATCTAGTGTAAATTAAGCTTCTGGTTTTTTCTGTCCCAAGTTAACGTGGGCCATAGCCTAGAATGTACTCACAGAACGAAAAAGCATCACAATAGTTGCAGTAAAAGACAACATAAAAGTACTCACTCCATTGCGCTTAAATATAAAATATCTCACGATCAACCATATAAGAGTAGCTTATTGTATGTATTCAAGAGCAATTTTTTATCCAACGATGTTCATTTTAAACATTGTTTGGAGAAATAATCCAAATAATTGATTGCATATTTATAAATATTTATAGCACATGAACTACATTTGTAGCTTGTTGAGAAATCAATCATAGAACGAGAATAAGGCAAAAGGGAGTAGCATTGAGAGTTTCGCACCTGTTCCTGAGAATAGGTGTGTTTGTACTCGTCCATATGTACAATATTTCCCCTGCAGTCTATGGATTAAGTCAATTTCTGTGTGACCAAACCTTTTACAAGTTGCTAATGTAAATTCGTACACAAATTTGTGTAATATATGATATTCCATGGACAATCCGAGTAAATATATATATATATATATATATATATATATATATATATATATATATATATATATATATATATATATATGAATCTATAACAAGAATATATCCTTAAGTACGTAGTGTGAAGCCAGCAGAATTTTAGTCATTTATTTCGAATATTTTGTTACCATTGTTCTTCATTTATCGAGTTGGGGTAACCTTGACCGAGCCACCGCCGAATTGTTGATATTAAATCAAATACTTTATGAGACATGTAGTATAAACTATGACATCAGCTTTCGGCGCGGTTTCGATAGAGGGACCGACCATTCAATAGTTGAGATATACGCGCCAATCTGTTCAGATATTCACTTGTAATATCTAAGAATTTAAATAAATTGGGGTATAACGAAAATCGGATTATTATTTACCCCATATTTCTTATCAAATCAGAAGTGGGATTGTCTTACGTGCTTTTGCGTGTTTTTAGTACAAAACTGTAAAATCATGCCAAAACATAAGTCAAAAAAGGACGCGCGGTCGTCAACCGAGAGTAGTGAAAGTTCGTCTAGTAGTAGTAGTAGTAGTAGTAATACAACAAGTAGTGATAGTGACAGTCATGCTCAACAAAGTAAAAGATTGCGTCGCCAAGTAAAAACATTAAAACGAAAGTTAAATAAAAAGTCCAGTGCCTATCGGGGTCAAATTGATAGTGTAACAGTATTCAGTGGAGATTTTGATGAACTGATGAATGTTAATCAGTGGTTAAACAGTGTTGACGCTACTGGTGATTTATTTGACTGGGATGATAAGGCCCGTGTGTATTGTATGATCAATAAACTTAGAGGAAACGCGGAGACGTGGTACCACAATCAAGAAAATCTTAATATATCGTGGGAAGAATGGAAGGACAAACTACAAGAAAATTTTCCAGTACAACAGTGTGTTTTCAGCAAATTAAAGGATTTAGTAAATATTGAGCGAAGTGCAACTCAAAGTTTGGTTAATTTCTTCCACCAAAAGCTAGCCCTTGGTCAGTATTGCAAACTTCAGGACAAGGTGATCGTGGAAGTCATCACAAACACAATCAACGACTCCTTCATAAGGTCAGGAATTCGAGCTGCAGGTTGTATATCTACGAAGCATTTACTACAGTTTTTAATTGCAAATAGTGAACAGGTATCAAAACACAGCCGCAAGGTAAGTGCCACACATAGTTTTATTGAACAATCTGATGATAGGCATAGCAGAAGAGTCAAATGTTTCTTTGTGTGGTCGTGACGGACACAAAAAGGTTGACTGTCGAAAATATGCTTCGGATAAAAACTGTTCATTTTGTAAGCGGAAAGGTCATAACGAAAATGAGTGTTGTAAAAGACAAAAATTTGGTGAAAGCTCAAATCGCGAATTAAAATTAGTATCGAGTGGTAACCAGAACACAAAAAAAACGATAAATTTTATAAAACTGCTAAAATAAATGGACACACCTTTTCCGCATACGTATATTTTGGTAGCAGCTGTAATACCATTAAATTAAGTGCAGTGCATAACTTAGGTCTAAAAATAGACACCGATACAACAAATAATGTTATCGTAGGTTATGGAGGGGCTACAGTAAAACCTTTAGGCCAAATAATAGTAAAAATCGAGATAGACGAAATTGTCGTATCAACCGAATTCCTTATTGTGCCAGATAATTTACAAACAACCGATTTATTGATAGGCCAACCGATTACGGAGAGCGATGGAGTTTATGTTTATAAAACATCGGCGTCTTTGTAGTTAACAGAACGAAACATGATATTACCATACGACGCAGTGGAAAAAAATAATGTTATTAAAATAAAAACGCAGAAGCGTTCTGAAATAAAACCCGGAAAAAATATCATTGCGGTAACATCAGATGTAATAAACTGTGAAGTACGCACTTTTCACTCTGAACAAAACCGAAATGGTGCCGTAATAATAATTCCTTCGAATGAAGTACAATTCTGTCACGGAACTGGCATGATACGTATTCTATACCTTAGTTTAGAAACATTAGAGCTTGACGAAAATACATGCTTAGCGCGAGGTTCTGGCGAATGTAATGTAAATAACAATTATGAAAATTGTAAACAGTTAAATAAAAATGTTGTACGACTTATTGAACAATATGCCGAGTGTATTAGTAAAAACATTTGCCTTTTGAATAACATTGACATTGAAATGCATATTGAGCTTACATCAGCTGTTCTCGTAGTGTCTACACCTTATCGTCTATCGTGCTTTGAAAGAGATAAAATACGTGAAATCGTTAATGAGTTATTAATACAAAATATAATTGAACCGACTATTTTCCCATACAGTAGTCCAATTCTTTTAATTAAAAAGAAAACAGGCGATTTTCGAATGGTTGTTGATTACCGAAAATTAAACCAGATAACCGTGAAAGATCGTTTTCCCCTGCCACTAAATAATAATTAAGCTCTCTAATAGAAAGCAGTTTTTTGATAAAAGGAGTAAGTAGTGAGATGTTAGTGCCGGACCAGTAAAAATTGGAAACGATAGATACCGAGTAGCATCGTTTTCAAAAGATAGGCAAAGGTTTAAGGGCGTTGTGGCTAGTGACCGCCTAAGATTGTTCAAACCTCAGAAGGCAGATTTGTAATGTGGAAGAGGTCTAGTGTGCCTCTACCAATCAAAAGACAAGATGACTAAGAAATCAAAACAGTGTTTATTTTATTTTAGGGTAGTTAAAAATTAATTAGAAATTTAATAGTTTTTTATGTTGTAGAATGAAAATTAAAGAGAGGGTCCAGTGTACCCACCCAGAGGTTGCAGTTCCAGGGTCCACAGCAGGGCTGGGTCCAGTGTGCCCAGGGGTATCGGCGTGTTTGATTAATGCACCCAAAGAAGTGGATCCAGGGCAACTACAAGACAAGAAGTCTAGCGTACCTAAACGAGTCCAGTGAACTCGGAGTAGAGATGTCGGTCCAGTGAACCTAAACTGAGTCCAGTGAACTCAGTGCAGCAAAAACGAGTCCAGTGAACTCGGAGTAGAGATGTCGGTCCAGTGAACCTAAACTGAGTCCAGTGAACTCAGTGCAGCAAAAACGAGTCCAGTGAACTCGGAGTAGAGAAGACGGTCTAGTGAACCTAAACTGAGTCCAATGAACTCGGTGTAGTAGAAATCGGTTTGGCCAACCGTGTGTTTGGGAGTGCAACAAGCACTTTCAGACTTAGTGACCCAGTGTGTCACGGTAGCCCAGTGTGCTACATTGTAGTCCAGTGAACTACGATGGTCCAGTGAACCATGATGGCCCAGTGTGCCAGGGTAGCCCAGTGTGCTACATTTCAGGTCCAATGAAGCATGATGGTCCAGTGTGCCAGGGTAGCCCAGTGTGCTACATTTCAGTCTAGGAATTATGATGGTCCAATGAATCATGATGGCCCAGTGTGCCGGGGTAGCCCAGTGTGCTACATTGTAGTCCAGTGAACTACTATGGTCCAGTGAACCATGATGGCCCAGTGTGCCAGGGTAGCCCAGTGTGCTACATTTCAGGTCCAATGAAGCATGATGGTCCAGTGTGCCAGGGTAGCCCAGTGTGCTACATTTCAGTCCAGGAATTATGATGGTCCAATGAATCATGATGGCCCAGTGTGCCAGGGTAGGCCAGTGTGCTACGGATGTGTCGAACGGTCTAGGGCACCGTTAGGCGTAAAGTAGGTATAACCCATATGTTGTAAGTAAAAGCCAAGGTGATTCAGTACATCACCTCTGACCCAGTGAGTCAGGTCCAAGGCCGCGAGGACGCGACCATGTCAGGATAAGCCGAATGTGAAGCCAGCAGAATTTTAGTCATTTATTTCGAATATTTTGTTACCATTGTTCTTCATTTATCGAGTTGAGGGAACCTTGACCGAGCCACCGCCGAATTGTTGATATTAAATCAAATACTTTATGAGACATGTAGTATAAACTATGACATCAGCTTTCGGCGCGGTTTCGATAGAGGGACCGACCATTCAATAGTTGAGATATACGCGCCAATCTGTTCAGATATTCACTTGTAATATCTAAGAATTTAAATAAATTGGGGTATAACGAAAATCGGATTATTATTCACCCCATATTTCTTAACAGTAGTTAGATAATGTTGATATCTATATGTTGGTATGAATATAATAGTCACAGTGCGTATTTCGTCCAAATGTCAAAAATATTCATTATTAACTGATATAACTGAAAATATCAACACATTAAATATTAGTAATTAAAGCACGTAAATAGAATATCCGTACAATGAAAAATCCTGAATCAAGTTAATTTACTTATGGAGGATGAGTCATCCTATGGAATCTACCCTTATATTAAAGTATCACCATGAATACTGCACCAAACCACATATTTTGATTCAAAATAATGTACCTTTAATTCTACACCTAAATTTCATTATTTTATTTTTATTTCCTAAATTACTGAACCCAAGACTAAGTACATTGCCCTCTTTTTGCTTTAATATTCACCATATCTTTTTTACAAACAAATTTCTTCAAATTCAAATATTTTTATCTAAAAATCTACCATTTAATACTCTACTCGTATTAATCAAATCTTCCAGATTCGGTGCTATTCTTTTCAGCATTATTCGGAGAGAATCATTGTCTTGCTTTCTTGTTATAACTAATTATAAATGCGAACCAAACTTTCACTGAGATAATCCTGTCGCCTACGTCCTTTATCGTTTTAAAATTAATTATCACGTCAAACACACTTTAATTAACACAATCAACAAAGAAAGGTAGCAAAATAAAATGAATAAGAAGTAGTGTCACTACCTTAATAAATATCTTTGTCGCCTTATGCGATTCATCAACTCTAGATGTAATTTAAATTTCGCTGAAGTTTAATTGAAATTATTCTTGTTACAGGAAACAAAGGAAGTTTAAATTCGAACCTCCGATGGCTCACCATATCAATGTATTTAATAAGTTTCTACCTAGGATTAAACCGCGCTAATATAGGTAAGTTCACTTAGTCTATGATTTTTGGATCTACGAATACGCTTTTGATAAAACAATTTAATAGAGAATGGTATAAAATGACAACTAAACCATTTTCTTTCGATTCGATGTTTTAAAAAAACCATTACAATAATTTTTTAGACGTTCCAAATTCATATTTAATACACTTTACAAATTGTAAAGGAATCGAAATTAATACTCCAAATGAACATCTTCATAAGCCACTCCAGTAACTTTAGGTAAATTAAGTTAAAAAAGGTTTATCCTCAGTGTAATAACCGAGTAGGGTATGACCAACTTTTGGGAACAAAATATAATTGATGAAAGATGATTATAATGTTAAATGGCAAGAGATGAACCAACCACACACTACATAATGTGCCCGATATTGATGATTCATTAACGAAAAGTTTTAGACAATTATGTTAGTAATTTGATGGTGCTTGCAAAGTAGTGCCAAAATTCAAAATGTCGTGCAGTTTTTCAACAGGATTTTTAATATTTTTAAATCACGTCTCTGATAACACGGTGAATTAAACACCATATTCCACGTACGCTGTTCGAATACTTGCCCAGTTTTCAGGGGGATTAAATTCGTAGACTTAATTTTTTACCTTCGTAGACATATCGTCATAATTCAATACATCGAACCACTATCTGATATCATTGTTTCAACGAAATTGTCAAATAATAATATTTGTAACAAGTAAGCAAATCGCAATAATATAGCGCCGCCCCTTCGCTCATATTGAGGGCATCTCCGGAGCATACCTCTAGAGGGTTCGGATCGAAAAACAAAAGTTACCACGTTATTCGCAAGGGTTGATTTACTATATTGATTTTGTCAAATTGCCGAAATTCGAACGAAAAGCATTTCGTACATCGACCTAAAAATTTCGTGACACACACACGAAAACATCCATTTAGTAAATAGAGACGAGTAAGCAAATCGCAATAATATTGCGCCGCCCCCTCGCTCATATCGAGGGCATCTCCGGGGCATGCCTCTAGAGAGTTCGGTTCAAAAAACAAAAGTTACCACGATATTCGCAAGGGTCGATTTACTATATTGATTTTGTCAAATTGCCGAAATTCGAACGAAAAGCATTTCGTACATCGACCTAAAAATTTCGTGATACACAGATGAAAACAGCCGTTTAGTAAATAGAGACGAGTAAGCAAATCGCAATAATATTCCGCCGCCCCCTCGCTCATATCGAAGGCACCTCCGGAGCATGCCTCTAGAGGGTTCGGATCAAAAAACAAAAGTTACCACGTTGTTCATAAGGGTCGATTTACTGTGTTGATTTTGTCAAAATGCCGAAATTCGAACGAAAAGCATTTCTTACATAAACCTAAAAATTTCGTGACACGCACACGAAAACAGCCGTTTAGTAAATAGGGATTCCTTAGAATTATGGTGGGGAAATTATCCGGCTTTTTGAAACCACAACACCGAACAGAAACTATGACAAGAAGGTTCATCTAAGCTCCGCCCGCTAAGTTTCCTTACTTAACCCGTCTTGTCGTCCAGCGAGAATTAGCCAACTAGCACGTAGCGCATGTATACCGTCAGTCTTGACACCGAACCGATTGCCGCAGGCATTCGCCTCGGTATAATAATTCTATTATACCGATCGAATATATTGTAAATTTTATTAATTTGCGTTTGAATAACTAAAAATCGCTGTGTTCTGCTGATAGCTCTAACAGTAAAACAGGGTCTAGTGTCTCATTTTTTCAATGTCCAAAATATGAAGCTAAGTAAGATAATTGATTACGCATTTGATAGGGTTACAGCTCGGATTACATTAAATTTATGTCGTATAGATATTTATAAAGTACTTTTTAGACGCAAAAGTTGGAAAAATCATATGATTTATTGGTATTTATAGATATGCAAATCTTACACTGGATCAATGTAATAGTAGAATGAAAATTTGCAGTTTACATTTTCCTGAATGAAGACTGTTTTATTAGAAATGATTCGAATACTCGTTTACATTATGATGCAGTTTCTTCATTAAATTTATTAGCAAATAGTAACTTTTTTCAAATTTGTTTTGTTTATATTTATATATAAATTTATATTTATATATTGTTATAACAATTTTATAAATTTGTCCAGAAAGGAACATTTAAAATTCATTAAAAATGTTAGATAATGTTTCTTGTAAAACTTGTACTGAGAGCGAAAGGAAAAGCTACAAAAATGTTTCTGTGATGACAAATATAGAAGAAAAAGTGTTTGAAGGTAAACGTATTTTGTATTAATTAAATAAGATGAGAGCTATTTTTAAGTTAGAATAGACATATATTTGCTTCACCATCTATTAATTATTTTAGATAAGATCACTCAGACGACAATGTTACTTTCCACAAACTCTTCGAGGAAGAGGCTATTAAAGGAGGAAATAAAAACTTTAAGCAATTTGCTTTAAGTGTTTACTTTTTAGGACTTAAGGCATATACAAAATTTTCAACTATGTGTAGACTGTCCTCAAAAAACATACTTAACCATTTTACCAACCAATGGATAATAATCCCTGGCTTTAACAAATTTATTTATCGATTAACTGAACTTAGAGCTCGACTTCTTAAAGACAAATAAAAAGACTGTATTCCTTGCTTATACGAAATCTCTTTAAAGTCACACTTATTTTATGATATATCGAAAGAAAAAATAATCGATTTTCACGAAACATATAATAACATAAGGAAGAAAGAAATAATGTATAGCAAGTAACTGGAAGCAACCCATTTGCATATATATATTTTTTATAAATCAACGGCATTTTCGAATTAAATAAAGGACATTTTATTCGAAAGTGTCAGAAGGTTAACAGCCATCGCTAAATGTATTAGGTGTGGTTTCCGATCAGGGGTCAAATTTTCAAAAATTAGTTCAATGCAAATTGAAACTATCTGCAGACAATACATATTTCTTTTTTCGTAGATAAGATTAGACTTATGTACTCTTTTGATGTTCCTCGCCTATTAAAATCTACCAGGAACAATTATTTTCATACAGATGTTTGCTACCAGAAAGGGCAATCTAGAAATCTTATCTAGAGACCTTTTATAATAATGACAAGCTTGAGGAATACAGGCTTTGTCCGAAATTAACTTACGAGCATCCATATCCTAATATATTTCAGAAAATAAAAGTTAAATATGTTTGTGTTCAGCCATTCTGTTACCGTGGCTCTTTACACTTACATAAATTTTAATGTTTTGCACTCAAATGCACTGGTAACTACAAACTTTATCAAAGTCATGGATGATCTTTTCGATTTTATAAATTCCTGTCATTTAAATAACTTTAATGCATTTATAGGCACGCAAAAACAATTAAAATGTTTAGAAGAATGTTAAATCTTGCTGTACAATCTCACAGTTGTTAACAGTGATGGAAAATGGAAAATCCTTAAAGGTTTTTACAAGTGATTATAGAAATCTTGATAGTACAGAAGGTAATGCTTTAGTTTACGTTACTGATTATCTGCTAAAAAAGTGTTTGTTACAACGCTCCTGCAAACTGTGTTTAGAATTCAATGAACAAAATACTTTAGAGACACAGGCAACATAATTTTCTAAAGCAAAAGCTTACGTTAATTCAGATAACTTACCATTTGGCGGTTTCACAGTACCATCACAGAACATAGTAGAATATATGTAGG
This sequence comes from Rosalia funebris, assembly GCA_037954035.1. NCBI lineage: Eukaryota > Metazoa > Arthropoda > Insecta > Coleoptera > Cerambycidae > Rosalia > Rosalia funebris. Next base: position 32,539,622 of record JAZFAV010000020.1, on the reverse strand, counting down.
CGCTCGATCAAAGTTCCGACGGAGAGTGAACCTTTTTATCTTAGTTTCTGTTCAGTGACCGTAAATAATTCAACTCATTATCTAGAACAACTTCCCTAATTGCAAGAACTATTTCATGGTATATTTATCCCGTCAACCTCTGATTATAAATAAATGGTCCAATAAGTCGAATTCCTTAAAATAATAATATTAAGCACAAAGGAATAAAGGAAAACTTTACTTCTAAATAATGCATTTAGAAGTAAATTTGTGAAGTATTTGTGAATTTCCCGGTTTCCAAATATTAATCACAATTCTTCCTTGGGAAGATGAAAGAACGAAAAATAAGCATTTAGAGTAACGGACATGGTCATATAGCGTATAGAACACTTGCTTTCTGATAAAAGAAGAGAACAGTGGAACAACGAAGAAATGCTACCGAACTAAGCATAGAAAAATTCTGTAATGATGTTTTGCACACATTAAAAACTTTTATTTTGGCTACAGTTATAATATAAGTTTTTGAAACATCCGAACATCAGTTATTTTATTTATAGTTTTGGATATATTCAGGTGAAGCAGAATTAAAAACAAATACATAACTATGTATTCATATTTTATTTTTAAATAAAAATGCATTCTGCAATAAAAATATTTATTTTCAATTCATAACGTGTGATTAAGCATAAATAGAACAGGTATAAAAAACGAATTCGCGTACCACCATACTTTATCAAAACAAAGAGCAAATTTTTTATTTCCATTTCAATTCTAATTGAATACCTACACATCACAAAATTTATAAAATGTTTAAATGAAATTTTTTATTGAAATATGATTTATATTTTATTTTTACTGAACATATGTATACATAAATAATATTTACTTTAAAAAAAGGGGTTAATTTTGTTTTTCTACAAAGTTGGTTCACTAAAATCTCTACATTGAAGTGTAATTGAATTATAACATTAGGTACATAAGAATTCAAATATAAATAACTATTAAAAAGAGACATCCTTGTCAAATCTGAAAGAAAGCAGCAAATCTAACAGCTGGTTGCTGTTAATATCATCACACGAATTCAATATTTGTTTGACATGTAGTGATCTTCTAGTTGGCGAGAAAGTAAAACGTAAAACTTTAACTATAAATTAACCAAACAAATACACAATATTTACCTGTGAAAACTAAAATAAATGATGATGGTGAACGGTGTAAGGAACCTAATAATACATTATTTTTATATTTTTATTTCTGGTTAATGGTTGAAAGTGGTTGACAATGAAATGAAATAAAAAATATTTTTTAATAATTTTATCCAACATATTTTCTATTAATTTAGTAAATATAAATGATAAAATAGAAAGTTCTTGATCTTAAACCATAAATGATTCTATAGCTTGCGAGTATATCGAAGTTTAAGAGAATCTTATTCTATTTCTTCTAAGACTTAGAATATATTATTATTTATTGAAGATCTTAGCGATAGTGGATCACTACCGCTAATCGACACTTTATTAATAAAAATAGACACATTTTTATACAATAAAAATATTTATTAGTGTATCTTCTTTTATGTATTTTATAAAAAACTACGACTTAAACTCAAGTGGTTTTCCATTACATTCGTCACTTTGGAAAATTTTAAAATTGGTCTTGTTTGAGAGTTATTTGTAGAAAACTTACTAGTTTTCTACAAATAAGTTTTCCTTCCACCCCTCTCATTTCTCAAAAAAACAGTAGCATTAAAAAGAACTATTATAAGAAACTGGCAACGGTTTGTCAATCCGATCTATTTGATGATATGTAGATACTTTGATTTCAATATTTACAACGTGGAGGTAGGAAAATGGATTATCAAACAATTACATTATGTATTATCTCTTAACATTATAGATTTACCCATTAATTAATTGTTGGTTAAATAACATTTGTGATATAACATAATACAAATTAATTACGTTTAATAAGAAAACTATACAAAGTCACAAACCCTGTAATGAAACTTTAACATTCTACAACTACAATTTATGTGTTACTATACGTTTTGCTACAACAATACTGTTTATATGTATCCGAACATACTCGCATTTTTCACCAACGCCCTAGAATTATAAGAGCTGCATGTAACGTATAATGATATCAACTTAATTTCACCTGTAATACAACTTTGGACATAGATTGATGAGGACCCATATCATAATGTCACGTATGGTCACACGGACTTAAACCCTAGATACTCTAATATGTATTGATTTATATAATCCTGAAATACATTTATTAAATTAGTTTCTTTACCGAATTATGCCAGGGGCGGGGACGAAAAAATAAATATATGTATTAAATAATACTACTCGAAGAGTTCTCCTGCAATTATCAGTGGCGGCTCGCGAGTTAGAAAATAGGTGAAGAATTAGGATGTGTAAACAGTTAGAAAAAAGTAGGTTAATTTTCCTTAAGACTTACTTATAGCCAAGCTTATAGCTTACTAATTTTTGTACACCAAATCAATTCTTCGACATTTTAGTGAGGCGTAGTTATGTCTTCATAAAATGGCTGATCCTTCTGAAGTTCTAGCAACAATTCTTTCTTGATAGAAACAGTTGCTAAATATTTCTTCTTGGGAAATAGTATTTATTGAATACGGTTTTATACGTTTAAGACAAGAAAAGCATCTTTCCACTGACGCACTTGTTGATGGAATAAATAAAATTATACAAAACAGTTTGTAAGCTTCTGTAAACACAACGTAAATTCAATAAATCGCTCAAATTCGAAAACAGACAGCTATTCAGTACATTAAATAGATACAAGTCCACTGTGCAGATAGCCTATAAAATCTCCAGAAACTCTTCACTTAGGTGGAGGGAGAAGACGGACTACACCGACGCGACGTAGGCTATTGCGTGACGTCACGTTACCATGGCAACCCGCTGTAGCAGTACATATTTGAGGGCACTTGATTTTCATCTCTGCACCTACGAATTATTTATATTATAGATAACGCGCGCATGGACTATTGAAGATTTAAAGGGCGTTACAATATAAACGCAGTATTTTAGGAGCACAGCGGCATATTATGCTTGATATAAAAATGTAATAGGTTTTTCATAACAAAATTTATTTGAATGTCCATTCTCAAGACATGATTATATATCCCAAAAATATGAAGAAAAATGAAATTCCAGTCTCAATTTCTTTGGTGATGAGGCACTTTACCTACTTCACCTGAATAGCCGTCACTGGCAACTATTATTAATGTGCATATAAAAAAGAGAAAAAAGGTTTCTTTATAAAACAGTATTATTCTATAATACCTATTGAATTCTGATCAGAATCTAAACTTTCTTAGATACGTATATGGTACCTAAAATAGATACTTCTGATTAACACCCTACTACCAAACATGATAGTATCAATTAGTTTGGTTATCTCAACAAATATCTAATCGTGAATAATTTTAATCTAGTCTGAATTCCATTTCTAAACAGTAACTGACTTGAAATATTTTAATATTTATAAAAATATATTTATATTTTAATTTTTTTATTGTTATAACATTATTTTCAAAGTAAGTGGTTAAAATCATTAAAACATTAACAGTATTTCTCATAAATATATATATACGTAATAATTATCAAGGTAAATTAAATTATTTTCTGTCTTGTACTACCACACAAATTATTAAATCGATAGACATTTCTTAATTCTCATATTTTTTTTTTTTTTAATAAAAACTAAATAAAAATTTTTACAAAATCCCATAATTATCATATTGCCTTTATGCGTCTTTCATCAGGTATAACTTTTACACATATGGTTTTTATCCATATAATTAAAGTGGTATCTACAATGTGCCTTAGATTTCCTGCAACTATATAACTACAATACACAAAATTAAATACAAGAATAGTTTCAATCATCATAAAATAAATACTTACTATATTTTGTGTAGTGTGTAATCAAACATGTAGTAAAATATAGGTCTATAATGATTATTATAGACCTATATTTTCCACTTCCACGTACTAAGGTATTCCATTATACTATATTGATGTGAGGAAATAGATATTTTATAAAATATCTATACAGAATGAAGCTATTAATAGAGATAATATCTTAGTTAGTTAGACTATATTAGTCTTATAATTATTTACGAAGAAACTACCAATATAATCAATGAAATGTCAAGTGCAACAACTATCGAACACGAAAAAATACTTCTTTATTGGCCAACGAAATTTAAGGAAACAATTAAGGAATTAAACCTTACATTATAATATCATAAATCAGTCAGTTCAACATTTTTTAACTATCACGTTAAAAAGTAACAGATTAATTCCTTCGGTGCGTAACAAAGAAATTAAAATGATCATCACCGCACCGCACCGCTGCAAGACAATCAATACCATACATCACACAAGTAAAAGCATTCACATTCACTGAATATTTATCAAAAATATATCTTATGATACAGTGCTATATCAGTACAAATTGGAGGAAATCCACAATTTTGTACAAAGGCTCTTTCAAATGAGTTTGCTAATACATAAATTCATTTTCAATGAAATCACGAATACACTGCTCCCAATATATCCCAAGAAAATCCTCGATTTAACATAATCATTGGAAAATTTAAAAAGAGGTCTAAAGGCTTAAAATACACCTTTTCCTATTATATTCAAACTAATAAAACATCCAAATAACCAGTACTGTGTAAAGTATTTGAAAAACTCCTGCAACAATATGCACCACTATTTTTTTGAAAAAGGACTGATGCCCCGTCATAACTTTGAATTTGCGACGTCACTTGACGACATAAAACCATTTAACCACTACACGACGTGGTTAAAAATATTCGTAGTAACCTGGAGCATAAGAGACATTATGCAGCAGCTTTCTTATATCTCTCAGATAGGTCTAGTCTGATATTATGTATAATACAACGAGATATACAAGTCAAATAAGCATTTTGGGCCACTATTGTACCTACCACACATCCTTGCCAACTTTTTTTTTTTATAACCGTTACCACGTTAGTAATACTGATGTGCCTCATTAAAATCTGCAAACAACTTCCTCGCTTCTCATACTAACAAATCTCAATAACTACAGAAGTATCTGCAAACTAGAAAATTAAACCCAATAAAACAAAATCTGTAAATATAACTTTCACGATAAATAAAGACACCATCGTTATATTCATGGGCTTGTATCTCAACCGCCAACTAACATGCAAAAAATATATTTTCACAAAGTGGACTTCACTTGCACTCTATCTATCAGAGTGCAAGTGGACACTTTTATAGGATACGAATTCTCCAAAGGTTCCAAAATAAAGTTCTATGTTTTTTAAAATTTAGACCCCATTTAGGGCTATATAAAAATAGTCCTAAACAGTCACCTGCAGTAGTTGACGAAACATTACCAGCAAATTTGACGCGGAATAAGGTACCTGCGCCAAATAAGGCCACGCTAAGGTTTGACAGGCCATAACATAAGTATAGTTCATCAAAATTTCACCAAATTTCATTAATGATATCTTGAACTTGTTTACTTTCATCCTGCACTTGAAGTGATTCATATGGTAAACCTTTATACAACCTTACGTATTCCTCATGAACATATCGTGAATACATTACATATCGCGCATTACATCTTTTTCACATATAAGACAGTACCAGCTTTCCTCACTTTTCTTTAATATTTTACTGTCAGCAGTTTTTGATGGTGTTGCTGGGCGATCTTTAAATAAGTTCTTCACGACAATTTGCGCTGTAGAATTTAACGCTTTTCGCCTTTTTTGAGCAGTGGAGGCAATTTTAGTTTCAGGTGTGGAAAGTATTTTCATGAAACTTAATTTAGACGCTCCAGTAGCATCTGATGTAGATGGCCCAGGATTCTGCAGAATATTTCGCTCAGATGCAGCCGGAACCTCTTGTTCATCTCGATAGGTCACTGGATTTATAATAGGTGCATAGTTTTTCTTTTCTTTATTGTATAAAGATGACTGTTTTACGTATTTAGACAGTGGGATATCATCAGACATTGAGATATCATGGAACATCATTTGAAGTTTTCTTCAGAGAATCACGAACTTCACTTGTGGAGGGTCCTTCTTTCCTCAAATTTTTATTTCAGGAATAATACTGCCCTAATGGTACTAATCACGGTCGAAGGGTTAAATTCCTGTGGCACGAAAACCTGCTTGTATATTGTCTGCTAACATTGCTTTGGGACACCTTACTTAAAATTTCGCCAAATCTAGTACATGTTACTTTTCTGTCCAGATACCGACTGTAATAATTCATGACTTCATTATCTCAATGGTATTCAAAACTTCCAAACACACATTTATCAAGTGGCTGTAACTCATGGGTAGTATTACTGGGTAATCACAGTAATGTTATATTATGCTTATCAGCTGTAGTGACAATATTGGCTTCTAGGTGTGAAGCAGCTCCATCAGAAATAAGGAGAATGTCCCCAGGCGGTTTGTAGTTGGCAAAGTGATCTACCCACTTCTCAAAAATTTCTGAAGTCATACTTCCCTTGGCAATCATTTTTTTTCGGTACCTGCTGGCATGTTATCTTTCCATTCATATTTTCTGCGTTTTCCTTTAAAAATACCATGGGTGGTATTGTCTGACCTATCGCATTTCCACAAGCAACTATGGTTGCATTTTCTGCGTGTTCAAAAGCTATATAATGCATCCTCTTAACGCCTTTCCTAGTCAAGGCATTTAGCTGGTGGTGGAAAGTTAAACTACATCCTTTCTCATCCATGTTAAAGATGCGATGGGGCGGATTCATTAGATTAAGTTTTACTAGTACAGATTCGAGTTTTTTAAAGTAGTCGTCAACTATGTACTTATTAACTTTTTGAGACCTTGTAGGATTTAAAGTTTGTGCCTTCCTATTACTGATATCTTCATGCCTGTTTAGAAATTGCTTCAGCCATTTCCTACCTGCTAGCTGAGATTATTTTTTTCCTCCGCGTAAGAGAAAACAGATTTACACAAAACCTTCGGAATAATAAGTATACCTACTTCTGATAATCTGAATATCCTATGTAGAGCAAAGCTCATTTTCTTCTAAATTAGTCGTAAACTGGTAGCCGCCCCAAGCTTCTTCTCTCTTTTGTCTGTCTTAATATGTTTGCGTCGTGGAATGTTGTATTCTTTAGATTTTAGGTGCTCTATTCACGGGCATTCCAGTTTTAACGCTATCCATAGCCTGTTAAAGTTGGCCACAAGACCATAACACCCTTTTTCTAGGAAACATCTTGGTAAGTTTGTGCCTTGAAATAAAAGAAAAATTATGTACAAATTTTAATTAGAAATCCTGCAAAACAAATGTTCCTATTAAGGCCGACGTTCCTAATAAGGGCAACTGGCTTTATCACGCACATGTAACCTCAAAAAGTCACAAGGCGGTTTAAATGTTTTTATGGCTGGATAACAGTAAATAAATACAGCGGTAGTCTGTATGTACTTACATGATTATATACAGATAAAAAACTTGTTGGATGAAAAAGTTTTATAACGAATAAAAGAAAAAACACCACTGCTCGATTTTATAACAAAGACGCCATGGAACAGAATGTGTCTACTGCGCCATCTGTATGCATTTCAATTAAGCCGTGTTTATACCAACAGACTCCGCGTCAACAACATGTTGAACAGCGGGAAGCTGCAATCTGAGACTCACCGTTTATAAAATAAAGGCTCTTGGTCTTACTGGGAGCCATGGTCTTATTTGGTGTAGGTACCTTATATCCGGAAACTAAGAAGAAAATACAATGGGGTCAGATGCAATATAATATAAATATAAAACAAAATATATACACATATTCAAATATTATCATTAAGTCATTATTAGATACCTGTTTTATTCTTCTATTAATTCATTAGTCTTATTTCTGTTATTATATGTGCAAGTACATATATGTACGTATATGCATTTGTAAAATGTAAATACTTATTTAGTATATATTAATATTATACATTATATGTATTAAATTGCCCACTCGTATATTGCCCACTTATGCTTTATAGGATTGTGAATAAATTATTATATAGCAACTTCTTAATTTCGTTAGAAACTAATATAAGTTTGAGTTTGTAAATAAATCTTAATATTATTATTAATCTATTTTATAGTACTAAAGGTACTATAAAATCTAATATTAAATTTTTACATTAACCGAATATTAAAATTCTAGATGATTGCAACGATAATGTTGATTATTGGTAATATTTAAACGAATCGACTATAATAACTATATTTTCATTAGCTTTAAATTGATTTAAAAAATTATTTATATTGACAGATAATATAATATTAAAAGGTGAATTGTGAAAGCAAACAAATATATAAAAAAATAAAATATCTTTTGTGAACATTGATAATACGAATTCTATTGACATTTTTCACAAATACTCCTCTCTTCATCCGTCACCAGTAGACCACTAAGTTTCCATCCTGGAATATTTATCACAGAGAATATGGAAGAGAATAATCTGAATCTGTTCCTCTAGTATCCATGCTAAGATTTCTTTTATGAATAAATAAAAGAAATAAATTTTTAATTATGATAAAAATAATAAAAATTATTAATAAAAATAATCTTTAGATATATGTATACAAGAATGAAAATTTGGTCTTTAATAAAATTTCATAAAGCATTACAATGAAAGTATTATTCGGGTAATCATTTATTTATTTCCACTTGCTACATCAAAAGCTGTAGCTTCTATCATATATTATTTCAAATAGTAACATAACATAGGTTTTGTTTATAAATTATTTCCGCATGAGTTATAATTTAAAAAATCGTTTCTTGATGAATATCTTCAATATTATAAAAGCCCGACAAATTTATTTCAGTTATTGAGGTATTTCTGATACATTTTAGATCAATTAATAATAGCATCATCAATCTTTCACGGGGCACACACTGTAGGCGATTAATATAATATGTGTTTATCTAATACTGTAGCAAATCGAGTAATTGATTATCAATAATTATTAATCTTGATTAGTTTACCGTAAATTGCCTCAATGTATCATTATTAGATTAACGTTTTCAATGACTCCCTTATTTTCTATGTACACCATATCACATAGTTTACAAAGTACGGAAGCATGTTCTGCAAAAGCTTTCATTATTAATGATACCTTGAAAATTACCTTTGAAATTATAAAACATTGTATCTAACTTGTATTCCGCTGTCGAATAACTTGATAATTAAGAAGCAAGATTAGTTAATATAAACTACAGAACCAGTCCTGAACACTCACTCCAAACGTAATATAAATAATACTATTGCAATCGGTATTTAACTCGAAAACGATATTGACCTAACAACGGAGACCGTTTCTTGATTAATATCGATATATATATATATATATATATATATATATATATATATATATATATATATATATATATATATATATATATATATATATATATATATATATATATATATATATGCGCCAAAAATGCCTAGACTACTGCTTACCCAAATAGAATTATATATAGAGTCATTTGAAACCATAAACACTTTCTAGGTAATTTTTTTAAAAATTTCAGAAAAATTAATTTAGTTTATCAGTTGGTAGGGATTAACGGTCACACGCACATACAAATAGACACCTACCTACCTAAAAATAGAATATTTAAATAATTTTACTGAAAAGTCTGATGACAAAAATTTTCATGTATTTTCATATTAGTTTCACAACAGATTACAGGTATTATCCAATTTTTGTTGAATTAATAAGGCATTGTATATAAGGACATAACCAAATATTTTTTCTGCAGTATATGTCATAAACGGTTAAATAGTTTGTAGTTCTAAAAAAGCTCTCAATTGAGTTCACATATGTGTATATGGACAGCTATTTAAATTTACTATTAAATTACACTGTCCGTTAATAATTTTAAATAAACGTTTAATGTATTTTTTTTTATATTAATTTTTAATTTTTATTTTATATGCACCAACTCAGCATGCTTGAATGCATGAGTAAAACTATGTTTCAAAATAATTATTCTATAATATTAATTTAGAAACTCAACGTTTTAATTAATACATAAAATATTTAATAGCAAACTTTTGGGTATGTGCATAATAGCGTATTTCAATTTTACATAGTTTCCATAATGAGTAATACTGCTAATATTAATAATAGAGTTGCAATTGGTCTAGGTAATTTATGAAACAAAGAGCATAATAATTTATTACCTATAGCGTTCATTGAGTATTAACTGCCACGAATTTATATTGAATATTGTTTTTATGGCTGCCATTATTTTTACAACTGGCATAAACCTTGGAAATCCATTGTCTGGTTTAAGGATAGAGATAACGCAATAACACATTGACAGATAAACTATATAATTTACTTACGATGTTTTAAAAACTGTTTAATATAGTATTATATTTAAGCCGCACTGACTTCCTTCCGGTACATCACGCAGAATAACAGGGTGACTATCATTTCAAGGAGTTTGATAGGAGATCTAATTTTTAATAGTATCTAAGAATTAAGAGATATTGATGTTTTACCTCCCACAAATGGACAAAATAACGCAATGACGCAACCTTAATCCATACACTCCATACACATCACAATCTCTTGTTCGTCTAACAAAAGTTTATGTATAGAAAAATAAGTTATTTTTTATAATTATATAATAGTCACACATCTGCTCATATAACCTGTAATTTCCATAAAAAATAATAAAAAACTAATCTCTATTATTTTCGATATTGTCCTTTCATAATCATTTTAAACTGTCACCGACGAAATTGGACACACTTCCTGCATTTGTGCACCTGTAAACTTTGCATACTAATAATTTACTAGGGATATAGTTCCTCCAACAGCCTCTCCAAGGCTTTGGCAACTTTCCAGTCACATGGATTAATTGTCTCATCGCCACTTATTTAGTATGTTAGTTCTTAATTAGCGATTGAGTACTACCCAGAATAATGTCAGCTGGCTGATAGTTTAATAAGATATTGATTTATTTTAAAAAGATATAAATAGGCAAGCAGAGTAAACTGATAGTATGTGAATACTTTCGGTACTGTTTTTCATTCTTCTCCATGATAATTAATTTGAAGAAAAAAAAAACGAAAAATATTTATTTCTAAAAATATATAATACGCCTTTAATTTCAACAAGATTACTGACACAAGATTACTGATTACTGAGACAAGTAAAGCTTAGGTCAAATGACACGAATAAACAGTGCTTTAAAAAATAATGTGTTCAATGTATCTCTATGGAGCAGCAACGTCGCTTTTCAAACCTTTCTTCATTAGGTTTGCCATTTTATTACTATGGTCCAATTATGCATTTTTATGCCGTATAGTGATAACTACATTATATGTTTATTTACAGAATTTTTCCAATTCACAGAGACGCCACTATAATATGTAACTATACATGTGTATCCAATCTTATGCGAAGGAAATACTATACCTGTAAAAAATAATATATCCTATAAAATTTCAGGATATATTTGATATATTCCAAACTCTTTGTCTACTGCGTATATTAATCTATCTTGATATAAAGATAATAATATCCATATATTTTATGCGTATTTATTATATTATTGCATATATCATAACCACAGAAGATAATATCAGTAAAACATCATAAATGGATAGTGATATTTAAAACTATTTTGGAAATAATATAAAAATAATATTTATAATGTAATAATATCAGCAAAATATCATCAAACTGAATAAATACTTTTATTTTATTATTTTCTCCTATTTTATTATATGTACTAAATATTAAATATAAATAAATATTAATATTAGATTATTTAAATTATATTTAATTTAATATATGTTTTCTTTTTGTTTCAGGTGGTTGCTAATGTATAGGGAAATAAAATAACTCAATGGAATTTACAAATAATTTAATGTGCAATCTAAGATGGGACTCATTTTACTAAATATGGATTAATGTTTTTAATGTACTTTAAAAAACAACATTCCCATTAGGTAAAACTAAAGGGTCCAGATTCTGTTCGTTACTCAAATGCTGCAAACTTTAGTTCAAACCACAATATACGTAATATGATAGTTGATATATGACACAGAACTGAATTATTCTGACGTAAAGTATTTGTATATATTGAAGATAACAGATCTTTATATCAAATATATTTAAGTTATAGCTTCTTTATAAATATTTATTTACATTTATCAAAAATGTAAAATATTTTTCACCAATCCACGAGAATTTATGATGAATGATCCTCTATTTTTTGTATAAAAATTTAAACTGACAAAGTATTGTTTGGACTAGATTGATGAAAAATATAACCTCTAATCTAAGAACTTAATGTAAACGAAAATTAATGTTTAAATAATAAAACTATTTGTGATACATTTTATTCTATTCATGTTGTATAACAAAATTTCCTAATTATTTATTATATGTTGAGCATTGTAAATACTGGGGTAGCTTAAATAAATTTCAATTTTTAAAAAATTATCCTTTATTTTACTTGTTTAATTTCCAGAAGGTACTGAAATATATACGGTAGCAAATGTTAGCATTAAAAACATTGAATTCCAACATTTATATTTTGTCAATAACAATTTAAATTTTCTATATCCATTATGTTACCATTTTAAAAAATAATTATATTTCCAAAAAATAATTATTGCACTAATTGTTTCTGCAATTTAAGACATGCAAATAGTTTTACAGCTATTACGAATATTTTCACGTTAATTATATATAACTTTTATAGTGCTCTACACAGTCTTTTAAACTACCAATTTGATGAACTACAAAGTTTGTTTGAACAATATCATACTTGTAGCCTTTTCTCTAATAACTCTATTGTGACGAACAATTTTACATTCTAAAAACTAATAAATTGATACCATGGCGTCAGTTAAATTTGAAAAAAAATGTACTGAAGAGTGGTAAGATTAGAGAAAAAACGACGCCCTACACCAAGAAAGTATAAATGCTATTTAAATAGTAAGTAATTCCATAGAATTATAGAATAATTTCCATTTCGAAATAAGATGACCTGAATATTTCTTCTATATGTATATATTCACGAGCTTAATATAAACTTTTCAATGACACATGTTTGATTTCGATTCAAATATGATTGGCGTTGTACATTATTTCCAGTATGTTTGTATCATTTGTATATTTCCCTTAAAGGGAAGGGTACACATTATATAAGAACATACGTAAATGGAACTAGGGCCCCGGTTAAATTGGCTGGACATTGGGTAGCATCATATTTTTGAACTTGCTGATGAAAGTTCCTAATGAGCCTGAGTCCAAAAATTTTTGAGTTAGAAAGTTGAAAGATAAGAATATGACCACAAGTGGATATCTTGTATCATCTAAATTTTAAGATCACGTACAGATATTCAAGTACACATCATAAGAGATAGAATTCCACCGAGTTTTCCTGGGGATTTATCTGAACCTCCCGGTATTAACAACTATTGTTGATAATATACCTAAAATAGATACTGATTATTAAATAACCATAAATAACATGAGTCTAAACTTATAGATGATTTGCTATTCATTTATAGTTTGAAAAAATTATATAAATTATATTTAAACAAAGGACACATATCATGGTCCTAGGTGGACTATGTAAAAATGTTTCAGCTCTCATTACAATGGATATTCGCACCACTGAAGCATCTAATTCATACATCTTTTGAAATAAAGACACTTACCTCCACAGTAAAATGTATGATGTATTAAATGTATAACCTAAAACGAAAAATCTGGAACAATACCAAGATTTATTACTACTCTCTACGATTACTTTACTAACCGGTCTCCTTAAAATTGCTGAATCTGCAATATAAGAAAAAGTATCAATATGTTATCCGAAATAGAATAGTTTCCCTAATGGGATTGTGAATAGATATATATTTAAAGTTCATTTACCATATAAATAATAATCTAAGGAAAGCTTATAATAATTTAAAAATTATATATCAAAATTGACTTGGTTTTAGGTCCGCAAACAAAAACTTTGTTATGCGACGCTCAATACTATTATAGTGCTTACTTAAATGATCTACTGTAGTGCATTATATGATCCATGTTACTATATTGACACCAATTGCATACAAATAGCTGTCTGAAACTAATTTTTGAAATAAAAAAATATGATTATATAAGCCATGCTTTCCAAACGAGTAACTGGTTAAATATGAAAAATCGTCGATATCTTCATTTCGTTTGTTTCTTTCAGAAATTATATATATATATATATATATATATATATATATATATATATATATATATATATATATATATATATATATATATATATATATATATATATATATATATATATATATATATTAGTAGTTTTTTTACTTATGTTGAGATTTTTGGACATTACTGTTAACAGAGGCCTTTATTATTATTATTATTACTATTATTATATCGAGGCTATAATGTTCGTCAAAATAAAATTATAATAATTGTAGGTTATTAGATGATCTCTATCGTAGAATTGAAAATTATTTTAAAGATTGTACCTAGAACTAATTGAATCCGACACATGATGGTTGGCATGAAGCAAGGTAAATATTATTTATTAAAATACGATTATGTAATAAGCAAGACCGATAACAAAAGTAGTAGGAATCAATTAATTCACAGTTATTAGACACGTTTACCATATTACATATCACAAAGTGCGCATATATTATGCCCTATTACATATGCTACATTAAATGATTGATTGATATAATCACAAGCTTACTTATCTACTTATATATTTTCGATCGTAAAAAACACACGAAAAGACAATTTCTCATCATTAAAATATGTGAGAATTTTTACTTATGGAACATGTATTAAAATAATTCGTTTATGTTTTATATCCCTATCATATTATGCTATTATGCTGCTTAAATAAAATGTTTATTGCACAAAAACTCATTGATTATGAATTTTTATTCATAAATAAAAATTCTGCATAACACGGACACATAAAACTGGCCCTATTTCCCGAATAACACGTTGAATGTTAACTTTGAGGTAATTGATTGCTGGGATGGCGTATACTTTTCCCTTGACATAACCCCAAAGAAAAAAGTCCAGTAGTGTTAAGTCACATGATTTTTCAGGCCAGTTAATATCAGCACTCCACAAAACAATATGTTGGTATGCAACAGAGTTGTGGTTGCACGTGCTATATGGCATGTTGCACCGTCTTGCTGAAACTACATGTTTCTCAAATCTAAATCATCAATTTGGTAGAAAAATAAATTTCATTTTGTCCTAATTTTGTGCAAATTTTTCTTAATTCAACTGTAAATGATCGTTCACCAATACCATGAATAAATATTGGTAGATAAACATATTATGTATATAATTTAATTACGTATAAATCATACTCATTCAAAATCTGTTTCGTCATATTTAATTTAACTGGAGATTTTCATTAAATATATATGTATTCCTATGATAGCTATACTGAATTTGTTTTATCTGGATAACGAGGACCCAGCCCCATATTTTAGGGGGTAACGATTAGTCCGATAATATTGCAAACAACTTTATTTATTTTGTTATTGCAAACAACAAGTTATGTATATTTGAAATTAAATTCTTTAGATTCTGTACTTCTCAGCATCTTAAGTACCATAACTCTCAAAAAAATAAAATTTGTCACAAACATCAAAGAATAGATTCTCATATTAATCTCTTCATTATGAAAATGAAATAAATATTTCTCAAACGATTTCGGAGATCTCTGGATCTGGTCGGACCTCTTTTTCTAAAATACAACTAAACCGTTCTATATGAGCGTAGTAGTTAACTCCTAAAATATAATATCATGCCCTATTATCGAGTTGTGACCATTTTAAATTTTCCCGGTAATTCACGCATACTAAAATATGAAACTAATGATCGTTGGTTTCGTTATGTTTCCTTTCTGTCTACTACGTTGCTAATTATTGAGTAATAAACCAAGTATTGGTACAATAAACTTTTGAAATTTATTTTCTCTCAGTACTATTTCAAGTATATAAATGACGGCGTACATCTACAAATGTGAAAATCTCCTTTGAGAGTAAATTTCTCAAATTATGCGTTAGCTGGTGAAAAAACATTTAAACTTCGTTTAGGGATAATCTGCACTCGGCCACAATTAATCTATTTTGACAAAAAGAATACAGAATTAAAAATATATGACGTTGAATTAGTTACATTAGTAGTATAGCAAAACCGCTATCAGCTCACTTCTGATGCGGATGGCATGTGTCCATCGGGAGTGACCAAAGATGTGGGTGGGGTCGCGAAGAGTTCTTGTGGATGATCAACAATGACCAGAGGGTGTAAAAAAAAACATGGCGGGGAAAAAAAAATGGCTGTATTAAGAAAAAAGGGGGTGGGAGTAAGAAAAAAAAAACATGGCTGTATTAAGAAAAAAGGGGCGTGGAAAAAAAAACATGACTGGAAAAAAGGGGCGTGGCTGCATTAATAAAAAAGAGGGTAGGGGTAAAAACAAACATGTCTGCATTAAGAAAAAAAATATGGTTGCATTAAGAAAAAAGAGGGTGGGGGTAAGAAAAAAACATGTCTGCATTAAGAAAAAAATATGGCTGCATTAAGAAAAAACATGTCTGCATTAAGAGAAAAAATATGGCTGCATTAAGAAAAAAGAGGGCGTGGAAAAAAAACATGGCTGTATTAAGAAAAAAGGGACGTGGCTGCATTAAGAAAAAAGAGGGTGGGGGTAAGAAAAAAACATGTCTGCGTTAAGAAAAAAATATGGCTGCATTAAGAAAAAAGAGGGTGGGGGGTAAGAAAAAAAATGCATTAAGAAAAAAGAGGGTGTGGGTAAGAAAAAAACATGACTGCATTAAGAAGAAAGAGGGTGGGGGTAAGAAAAAACATGTCGGCATTAAGAAAAAAAATATGATTGTATTAAGAAAAAAGGGGTGTGGCTGCGTTAAGAAAAAAACATGGTGGCAAAGGGGTAGGAGGGTGGGGGCCGTTATGTGGACATCTAACGCAATATGTCAAAAGGGCCTTATCTTAAACTTTATCCGATTTCAATCGAATAAAGACTAAAATTCATTAAAAAATTAATTGAACATAATCACAAGAAGGAGTATTTTTAATAGGTTAATAAATAAAAAAGTTATAGACAAAGAAAATATATTTATGGTAAAAAAATAGTACGTATATTTAGCATTACATTTAGATTCAATATTAAACATAATAGAACAATAGGAAAAAACATGGAGTCTTAAGTATGGTAGCATTAAGAAAAAAACACGTGATGTTAGTTCGTGTGAGAAACGTCATGCTGAAAAAAAAAACAAATGGGTTCCGTTACGTGGACATCTGACGCAATATGTCAATAGGGCCTTATCTTAAACTTTATCCGATTTCAATCGAATAAAGACTAAAATTTATTAAAAAATTAATTGAATTGATAATCACAAGAGACAATATTTTAAATAGGTTAAATAAATAAAAAAGTTATAGACAAAGAAAATGTATTTATGGTAAAACAGGGGTTTTATTTTTCCTAAGTTGGTACTAAAAAGCCACTATATTTGGGTTGGTACACCTGTATGATGGTACGACTTGAAAACGTGACTAAAATGTTTGCTATGCTATTGTAGACTAGATAAGCTGGTCTGGTGAATAAACAAAAATTATCTGCACGTGGATGATTAAATGCTGAGTCAATTTTTCTTTTAACCTACTTGTCGCTTATTATATAGAATGCAAATTCAACGAAGTCTTGACTTGTTGAAAAAAGTGTCGCCAGCTGAGTTAAGGAACGTGACTTAAATGTAAACAAACTGGTGTTTTGCCACTATTGTAGACTGTGATTAAAGGCGACTAACATAGGAATTGAGATCAAGGTCATAAATCCAAAACTTATTAAATATCATCTGCGTAAAACAGTGTTGGTGGAAAATTTGAGATCTGGGGATCACGGTAGGAAGGCGGTAAATTTGAAATCTGGGTTGGTTAGGTGTAAAGAGAAAACACATGAAAGAAATGTAATTTATTTCCTGTATATTAAATTTTGTATCCTTCGAGTTCATGGCGTTGGATTTCAATTAAACTTGATATATGAACCTAATGATGTCTACTGAATAGACTAACGGAATCAATTACTTAAGAAAGTAAAAATCTTAGTTCCATTCTGTCCGATCGAAGTGAAATTTTACGTGGGTATACATCGACTTTGATCATCTAACGAAATATGCCAAAAGGACCTTATCTTAAATTTTATCAGATTTCAATCGAATAAAGACTAAAATTCATTAAATAATTAATTGAACATAATCACAAGACAGAATATTTTAAATAGGTTAATGAATAAAAGAGTTATAAACCAAAAAGGAGAATAATGTATTTATCATTATATTTAGCTTCAATAAGATAATAGAATAACTTCCATCTAAATACGTCTCATTCAAGCATTATTTAAAGTGTAAAAATCATATTCGATAGGAAAAAAAACTAGTGTTTCAGTATTGGTTATTTGGAATTATAATTTTTTTATCTCTATTACATGTTGTATATATTGGTCATCTTTACTGTTGATATGGATTTTTACCTACCTATTTAGGTGATTCAGATATAAATGAAATACAGTTGACTAGTTGTTAATATTAAAAATCTGAAGACTAGAGAGGTATGTAGAGACATGGATGGTAGGTAGTAATATAAGTATAGAATAAAGAAGAAACAGAGCTAATAATACAGGGCTAGAAATTTGAAATCTGGGGGAGCGCGGTGGATATCAGATAGGTGAGAAATATGAGGACTAGGTAGCGAGTAAGGTGTGAAATTTGAATGAAAAATAAGAAGGGGTCTTAGAAATAAATCTGTTGATTTATATATATATATATATATATATATATATATATATATATATATATATATATATATATATATATATATATATATATATATATAGAGTGGTAGCAAGTAGTTTTAACGTCAAAAGTTTATATTATTTATCTAGTAAAGTTGTATGTGAAAATATGAGAGTGCTAGAGATTTTATTGCTTTTAACAGATATTCCAAGAAACATTAAGGATGACTTGGTAAATAATTTTTGATGAATATAAATCGCAACGCAAAATAAAAATACATGTGATATTATTATATAAAAGTTTTTATTTTTAATTAATATTCATTTGCATTTTCCCAATATCTGCAAAATATAAATGTTTTAAAAAATTTAATCTATCTTTAATTCCAATAATATTTTGATACATTCATCGTTCAAAATAAAATAACATTGTCATTACTCTTCAAATATCAATATATGTTTATCAATAAAATATCTGACTAGTTATCTTGAAAATCTTCTAATTCCGTTCCAGTTTCCATAAAATTATTTTCTTTATCATTATTGAGTATGATATTAATAATTCGCAATGAAATCATTCAAGTCCGTTAATGAAATTTCTTAAAAAAGCGGATTGTAGAATGCAGATTTTATTTAACATAAAAAAAAAAACATTTTTCACAGTCACGATGTAACAGCACGAAATTTGGTAATATGAGAAACTGAACGCAAACAACGTCTATTTAAAAAGTGATTATAAGAGAACCGAAAAATTAATTTATGATTTCCCAATATCAATGCTGTAACGTGAGAGCGAAAGCAACCCAACGAAAAAATGCAGAATCAGATTTAAAACACATACAAACAAGTCTTGACCTGTTGACGAAAACGTCGCAGGCTGGTTTAAGGAACGTGACTTAAATGTAAACAAACTGTAAAATTTCGGGCTGATAGACAAAACATTTTATTTCTAATCTGAGGATAAATCAATAAAAAATAATTTATGACTTCCTATCGATAAGAAAACTGCAAATGTAGCATTTTGATTTGTCATGGGTCGACTATGTAGTGACGTCGAAGTTGGAGGCGAATAACACAACAGACATCTTCGAGGATAACCCGTCGTCATCGACAACGATGAAAAATTAACTTTAAAATACTTTAAGATACATTATTGCAGCACCGTAAAAAGGAATTTGTAAAGAGTCATTAGATATATTTAGGTGGATGATTCTCTCAGATATTGTCAAAAGAATAATCGGACTTCAGATTGAGAAACAAATTCTTTTACGTTTTATAACATTAATTTGAGACTGTCTTTTTCAATTTTATTGGTATAGATGAGCTCACGAACAACTTTGTCAGATGATTGAAATGGGCAGAAGCTGTTACTCATTTTCAACAATTTGATTTCAATAATTTGCGATAATCTTAGAGCATAATGCGAAAACTTCATTTCTATTTCTTCAAGCTATTCTTCTGTTAGACCACATAAAATATCCAAGTCGTGAGATCTATACGATACTCGACCAGTTCCCCAGATGAACACAATAATTTGCTAGAAATATAAAAAAGAAATATTTTTCCTGAATAACGCTCAACAAATTTAATCGATCGTAACATCGAGTCGCTATTGAACAAAATTGTAATCCATCTCTCTAAATCTGCATAATGCATGAATTAAAATTATTCCCCAGATAAACTTAAGCACATGTAAAAACTGTTGAATGATCTGCATATATTGATATTACAAAAATAAGTGAATTTAGAAAATTATATGTTCTGTTTTGTTAAGTATATTTGCATTTCATCTAAGCACCCGAATTATGATAATCTAAGTATCCGAACTATGAACGTTCTAATTACTAAAATAGCTGACATTTCTTTGTTTCAGTGAATGTATACATATCTACAAAGATTAAGCTAATACAGTGCCGCACGCCTTAAAATAATAAAGAAGAAATTAATAAGCAGTGCATCAATGATCTCATATATATGTTAGATTTTGGAGAATATTAAACTAAAAATAGTTGTTTCTACACAACACAAATCTTTATTTCTTAAATTACAACTTCTATATTAAGTGAGCGTTCAGTCAAATCTAATCTCCTATTCGAGCCGTCGCATATATGAACCTAATATATAAACTATAAACAATAATAAACATTAAGAGAAGCACATTGAAGTCGGTTATCGATGACATCATCGACCCAGCCCTCGGTTTATTTGTTTTAACTGCAACGAATGCTCACATATATATTTCTAATAAAAACTGTAGTTATGTACATCATATTCCCCCCTTTAACACACAGTTTTTGTGGTATTGACAAAGTTCCATGGCGTATATTTATATAATGTTATTATAAACAAAACTTATTTTGTATTGGAATCAATCTGATAATTTACTTTAACAACTCTAAAATGACGAATAAAAATAATTGCTATCGAGTTCCACTATACAAGGTGTGAGATATATAACTTACATTATTTGATGTGAGAAAGTGAAAGTCAATTATAATAAAATAATATAAAGACATAATATTATAAAATCAATGACTTGTTACTAGAAAGTGGAGAGTAATCCTACGGCTTTTTGTTGACAAATTTCTTCAGACAGTCGAGATAATCCTCAAAAGTAATTTTGTTTACCACAACATTAGACTTTACACCTTTTGATTTTCTAACTATTTTCCACTTTTTATAGTAGGTGTACTGTTTAGAACGTAGCCCTATGAAAATGAGTAATTATTTTCACATTGTTTTTATCCTTCATTAAAAACCATGGGATTTGTTTTTTATTTACTAGAGGAATATTCCAACGACTATCTCGGGGATAATCACGAAGTATAAAATTGAATATGTATCTTTGAATAAGCCCTTTGCTTCAGTTCATCTCTTCAGTTCGATTGTCTAACTAATAATAACAGACACAGTTTTTACGTTAGAGGTCACATGATCCTACACATTTTTTTATTTTGTTTAATTATAAAATTATGAAGTTAGAATTATCTATATATGTGACAGTGTTTGACAGAGATAGTCTACAAGTCTTTATGTCTACCTCATACTGAAATACAAAGGGATAAAAGTGAAAATGGAAGACGGAGAGAGAAGAGTCGGCTTCGAGGGAGAGGAAGCAAGATGACAACTATTCTTAAGTCGGACGGAAAACTAAACTACGTCTCAGACAACCCGTTCATTATGTAAAGTTATATATTAAGCGAAATTCATTAAGAACATATACATATCAATGTGTCATTTTAATTTTCGATTCTTACCTCTTCACACCTTGCTAGACCGTATGGAGGATATCAGGAGAATTTTTGACAGCACCCACCTAGTAAAACAAAACAATCTTAGAGTCTCGAAT
This sequence comes from Rosalia funebris, assembly GCA_037954035.1. Taxonomy (NCBI): domain Eukaryota; kingdom Metazoa; phylum Arthropoda; class Insecta; order Coleoptera; family Cerambycidae; genus Rosalia; species Rosalia funebris. Next base: position 32,517,399 of record JAZFAV010000020.1, on the reverse strand, counting down.
AGAAGATATTTTTTAAGATCTCTGTTTAGGAAATACCAAACAGATCAGATCAACACCAATACAGAACCATACAGCTTATACAAGTTCCTTTACATGTGCTTAAATATATCGAAACTTAGCGATGAATAGCATTGGTCAACTCATATATTCACATTTTGAGAATAGTTCAGTTATCCAATTAGTCCTTTTCTTTTTCTCCAATGTCTATCAACTTCATTTTCTTCAATATGCCATATCACAGTCTCAACTTAATGTTACAAACGGAAAAATTTGTTTCTCAATTTGGAGTTCGGTTATTCTTTTGACAATATCCGCCTAAACTAATAACTCTTTGCAAATGCTTTATGGTGCTACAATAATTCATCTTAAGTATTTTTTTAAAAGTGAACAACTCCCTGCTGTTTCGTATTTTTACACTTCCTAAATCGTCACTTTGACCAGTCCACACCCTTGATCTTTACACGTTTAACGAAAAAACAATTCTTATCAAAACTGCGGCGATTATCACAGTAATTTCAGTGTTTTTTTTCCCAACAGCACTATCTAAAACTTTTTTGTTCAATATATGTTAGATATGTTTTTTTGTTAAAATCTGCTGTCATGGGTTTTATACTCTCCTTAAAATTATTTAATCCATATTTTATCACAATACAGTTTTAAATTGTGAAACCTAAATGATACGTTTTTTATATAAAATTAATAAGTTTTTTCCATTATTTAATATATACATATAAACTTCAAAATATCAGTCTGATTTGAGCAGATTTTTTTAAATAGATATCCACCTCTATGTATACAATAAGTATACATTTAATCTTACACCCTGACTCTAAGCAGGTGACGCATCCAGAGATCATTATCACATAAAATTAACTGTTCTTTACAGACCTCGATCGGCTAGGAATGTGTCAAATATATACATGTAGCTAGGAAATGGGGAATGTGAACTTATTATATTTTAATGTTTATCAGTTTAGTTTCATTTTAACCCTCTGAGTATCTTTTTACTATGTTTCATAACAATACATTTTTAAATTGTGAAACCTAGATGATACATTGTTTATATAAATTAATAAAAGATTATTAAAACCAGATCTCTGTCAGATCTTTAAATATATGTATATCCGTCAGGGTTGTACGAGCTATATATAAAAAAATAATTTCTGGTTTAATGAGGGATGAAAATAATGATTCATTTCATAGGTCTACGTTCTAAACAGTACATTTATAAAGTGGAATCAAACAAAATAGTCAAAAAGATAAGCAAAAGGCGTATTCAAAGACACATAATCGTTAAGCTAGTAAATAAATGGGAAGGGAGGTACGGAGCTAAAATTTGATATACAAATCCTAATTTCCAAAGCAGATCCATTTTTAACGATAACTTATGGTCATTGAAATGAAACAATCTCACATTATATTCAATAAACCTCTGTATATAAGAATGTCTATCTTAGATACTTCTGAAAATTTTTTATGATTTTCACAAAGCAAAAGGCGTATTCAAAGAGACATAATCGTTAAGCTAGTAAATAAATCGGAAGGGAGGTACTGAACTAAAATTTGATTGCAAATTCTAAATTCCAAAACAGATTCATTTTCAATGATAATCTTATGGTCATTGAAATGAAAAAATCTCAGATTATATTCAATAAACCCCTGTATATCAGAATGTGTATCTTAGATATTTCTAAAATTTAAGTGTATGATACTATAAATACATGTTAACGAAATTCTATATAGAAAATTGTAAACTTTTGTACGCTGATACAGACAGTCTGTTGTACGAAATTCAGTGTAAAATTTTATCAAAAAATAGATTTTATACTTAGTGATTATCCCCGAGATAGTCGTTGGAATATTCCTCTAGTAAATAAAAAACAAATCCCATGGTTTTTAATGAAGGATTAAAACAATGTGAAAGTAATTATCCCCGAGATAGTCGTTGGAATATTCCTCTAGTAAATAAAAAACAAATCCCATGGTTTTTAATGAAGGATAAAAACAATGTGAAAATAATTACTCATTTTCATAGGGCTACGTTCTAAACAGTACACCTACTATAAAAAGTGGAAAATAGTTAGAAAATCAAAAGGTGTAAAGTCTAATGTTGTGGTAAACAAAATTACTTTTGAGGATTATCTCAACTGTCTGGAGAAATTTGTCAACAAAAAGCCGTAGGATTACTCTCCACTTTCTAGTAACAAGTCATTGATTTTATAATATTATGTCTTTATATTATTTTATTATAATTGACTTTCACTTTCTCACATCAAATAATGTAAGTTATATATCTCACACCTTGTATAGTGGAACTCGATAGCAATTATTTTTATTCGTCATTTTAGAGTTGTTAAAGTAAATTATCAGATTGATTTCAATACAAAATAAGTTTTGTTGATAATAACATTACATAAATATACGCCATGGAACTTTGTCAATACCAAAAAAACTATGTGTTAAAGGGGGAATATGATGTACATAACTACAGTTTTTATTAGAAATATATGTAAGCATTTGTTGCAGTTAAAAACAAATATACCGAGGGGCTGGGTCGATGATGTCATCGATAACCGACTTCAATGTGCTTCTCTAAATGTTTATTATTGTTTATAGTTTATATATTAGGTTCATATATGCGACGGCTCGAATAGGAGATTAGATTTGACTGAACGCTCACTTAATATAGAAGTTGTAATTTAAGAAATAAAGATTTGTGTTGTGTAGAAACAACTATTTTTAGTTTAATATTCTCCAAAATCTAACATATATATGAGACCATTGATGCACTGCTTATTAATTTCTTCTTTATTATTTTAAGACGTGCGGCACTATATTAGCTTAATCTTTGTAGATATGTATACATTCACTGAAACAAAGAAATGTCAGCGATTTTAGTAATTAGAACGTTCATAGTTCGGATACTTAGATTATCATAGTTCGGGTGCTTAGATGAAATACAAATATACTTAACAAATTTTCTAAATTCACTTATTTTTGTAATATCAATATATGCAGATCATTCAACAGTTTTTACATGTGCTTAAGTTTATCTGGGGAATAATTTTAATTCATGTATTATGCAGATTTAGAGAGATGGATTACAATTTTGTTCAATAGCGACTCGATGTTACGATCGATTAAATTTGTTGAGCGTTATTCAGGAAAAATATTTCTTTTTTATATTTCTAGCAAATTATTGTGTTCATCTAGGGAACTGGTCGAGTATGGTATAGATCCCACGACTTGGAAATGAGTAACAGCTTCTGCACATTTCAATCATCTGACAAAGTTGTTCGTGAGCTCATCTATACCAATAAAATTAAAAAAGACAGTCTCAAATTAATGTTATAAAACGTAAAAAAATTTGTTTCTCAATCTAAAGTCCGATTATTCTTTTGACAATATCTGAGAGAATCATCCACTTAAATATATCTAATGACTCTTTACAAATTCCTTTTTACGGTGCTGCAATAATGTATCTTAATGTATTTTAAAGTGAATTTTTCATCGTTGTCGATGACGACGGATTATCCTCGAAGATGTCTGTTGTGTTATTCGCCTCCAACTTCGACGTCACTACATAGTCGACCCATGACAAATCAAAATGCTACATTTGCAGTTTTTTTATCGATAGGAAGTCATAAATTATTTTTTATTGATTTATCCTCAGATTAGAAATAAAATGTTTTGTCTATCAGCCCGAAATTTTACAGTTTGTTTACATTTAAGTCACGTTCCTTAAACCAGCCTGCGACGTTTTCGTCAACAAGTCAAGACTTGTTTGCATGTGTTTTAAATCTGATTCTGCATTTTTTCGTTGGATTGCTTTGCTCTCACGTTACAGCATTGATATTGGGAAATCATAAATTAATTTTTCGGTTCTCTTATAATCACTTTTTAAAAAGATGTTGTTTGCGTCCAGTTTCTCATATTACCAAATTTCGTGCTGTTACATCGTGACTGTGAAAAATGTTTTTTTTTATGTTAAATAAAATCTGCATTCTACAATCCGCTTTTTTAAGAAATTTCATTAACGGACTTGAATAATTTTATTGCGAATTATTAATATCATACTCAATAATGATAAAGAAAGTAATTTTATCGAAACTGGAATGGAATTAGAAGATTTTCAAGATAACTAATCAGATATTTTATTGATAAACATATATTGATATTTGAAGAGTAATGACAATGTTATTTTATTTTGAACGATGAATGTATCAAAATATTATTGGAATTAGAGATAGATTAAATTTTTTAAAACATTTATATTTTGCAGATATTGGGAAAAATGCAAATGTATATTAATTAAAAATAAAAACTTTTATATAATAATATCACATGTATTTTTATTTTACGTTGCGTTTTATATTCATCAAAAATTATTTACCAAGTCATCCTTAATGTCTCTTGGAATATCTTTTAAAAGCAATAAAATCTCTAGCACTTCTCATATTTTCACATACAACTTTACTAGATAAATAATATAAACCTTTGACGTTACAACTACTTACTACCACTCTATATTTATATATATAAAAATCAACAGATTTCTTTCTAAGACCAATTCTTATTTTTATTCAAATTTCACACCTTACTCGCTACCTAGTCCTCAGATTTCTCGCCTATCTGACATCCACCGCGTTCCTCCAGATTTCAAATTTCTAGCCCTGTATTATCAGCTCTGTTTCTTTTTTAGTCTATATTTATATTACTACCTACCATCCATGTCTCTACATACCTCTCTAATCTTCAGATTTTTAATATTAACAACTAGCCAACTGTATTTCATTTATATCTGAATCACCTAAATAGGTAGGTAAAAATCCATATCAACAGTAAAGATGACCAATATACCTATCGAATATGATTTTTACGCTTTAAATAATGCTTGAATGAGACGTATTTAGATGGAAGTTATTCTATTATCTTATTGAAGCTAAATATAATGATAAATACATTATTCTCCTTTTTGGTTTATAACTCTTTTATTCATTAACCTATTTAAAATATTCTGTCTTGTGATTATGTTCAATTAATTATTTAATGAATTTTAGTCTTTATTCGATTGAAATCTGATAAAATTTAAGATAAGGTCCTTTTGGCATATTTCGTTAGATGATCAAAGTCGATGTATACCCACGTAAAATTTCACTTCGATCGGACAGAATGGAACTAAGATTTTTACTTTCTTAAGTAATTGATTCCGTTAGTCTGTTCAGTAGACATCATTAGGTTCATATATCAAGTTTAATTGAAATCCAACGCCATGAACTCGAAGGATACAAAATTTAATATACAGGAAATAAATTACATTTCTTTCATGTGTTTTCTCTTTACACCTAACCAATCCAGATTTCAAATTTTCCGCCTTCCTACCGTGATCCCCAGATTTCAAATTTTCCACCAACACTGTTTTACGCAGATGATATTTAATACGATTTGGATTTATGACCTTGATCTCAATTCCTATGTTAGTCGGCTTTAATCACAGTCTACAATAGTGGCAAAACACCAGTTTGTTTACATTTAAGTCACGTACCTTAATTCAGCTGGCGATACTTTTTTCAACAAGTCAAGACTTCGTTGAATTTGCATTCTATATAATAAGCGACAAGTATGTTAAAAGAAAAAATGACTCAGCATTTAATCATCCACGTGCAGATAATTTTTGTTTATTCACCAGACCAGCTTATCTAGTCTACAATAGCATAGCAACCATTTTAGTCACGTTTTCAAGTTGTACCATCATACAGGTGTACCAACCCAAATATAGTGGCTTTTTAGTACCAACTTAGGAAAAATAAAACCCCTGTTTTTACCATAAATACATTTTCTTTGTCTATAACTTTTTTATTTATTTAACCTATTTAAAATATTCTCTCTTGTGATTATCAATTCAATTAATTTTTTAATAAATTTTAGTCTTTATTCGATTGAAATCGGATAAAGTTTAAGATAAGGCCCTATTGACGTATTGCGTCAGATGTCCACGTAATGGAGCCCATTTGTTTTTTTTTTTCAGCATGACGTTTCTCACACGAACTAACATCACGTGTTTTTTCTTAATGCTACCATGTTTTTTTCTTAATGCAATTTTCTTCTTAGCCCCCCTACCCCCCGACGTGTTTTTTTCTTAATGCTACCATACTTAAGACTCCATGTTTTTTTCCTATTGTTCTATTATGTTTAATATTGAATCTAAATGTAATGCTAAATATACGTACTATTTTTTTACCATAAATATATTTTCTTTGTCTATAACTTTTTTATTTATTAACCTATTAAAAATACTCCTTCTTGTGATTATGTTCAATTAATTTTTTAATGAATTTTAGTCTTTATTCAATTGAAATCGGATAAAGTTTAAGATAAGGCCCTTTTGACATATTGCGTTAGATGTCCACGTAACGGCCCCCACCCTCCTACCCCTTTGCCACCATGTTTTTTTCTTAACGCAGCCACACCCCTTTTTTCTTAATACAATCATTTTTTTTTTAATGCAGACATGTTTTTTCTTACCCCCACCCTCTTTCTTCTTAATGCAGCCATGTTTTTTTCTTACCCACACCCTCTTTTTTCTTAATGCATTTTTTTTCTTACCCCCCACCCTCTTTTTTCTTAATGCAGCCATATTTTTGTCTTAACGCAGACATGTTTTTTTCTTACCCCCACCCTCTTTTTTCTTAATGCAGCCACGTCCCTTTTTTCTTAATACAGCCATGTTTTTTTTCCACGCCCTCTTTTTTCTTAATGCAGCCATATTTTTTCTCTTAATGCAGACATGTTTTTTCTTAATGCAGCCATATTTTTTTCTTAATGCAGACATGTTTTTTTCTTACCCCCACCCTCTTTTTTCTTAATCCAACCATATTTTTTTCTTAATGCAGACATGTTTGTTTTTACCCCCACCCTCTTTTTTCTTAATGCAGCCACGCCCCTTTTTTCCAGTCATGTTTTTTTTTTCTTACTCCCACCCCCTTTTTCCTTAATACAGCCATTTTTTCCCCCGCCATGTTTTTTTTTACACCCTCTGGTCATTGTTGATCATCCACAAGAACTCTTCGCGACCCCACCCACATCTTTGGTCACTCCCGATGGACACATGCCATCCGCATCAGAAGTGAGCTGATAGCGGTTTTGCTATACTACTTACATTACATATCGTCAACATCTCTAAATATATACAACTACATTTATTCTTTTTCAAAACTGAATACAAATAGTAATTTGTATACCTCGTCGTCTTGGATTTGACAATCATTATATTCATTTCCAGAAAATTTACTTTAAAGAAATCATGAATGATTACATATGAATAAATCCGAATCTTAACACAGTAAAGTATATTCCATTGTAAGTGTGTTTCATTTCTCCTTTTTAAACAATATCGATAGTGTAGATATTGGGAGTATACTTTACGACTCGTAAGATCTGTTTATCGCCTTAAAAGTTTTAAATGAATACCATACATATATATGATTAAATCACAAAATATCGCCTTAGTTTTACTAAGCCCCTGGTACGGAAATTCTCATAATTGTTGTTAATTTCCCGACATGATATACATATACTGTTACAGAATTTGGTGTAAAATTTTAGACAAAGCATTTTAATATACGAGCTATAAATATAATAATAGATATGCGCCAATTCAATATTATGTTACTTCAAATTAAAACAATAGCATTAATAATACACATATTATGTCTTAAAGACAACGAGAGAAAATGACTCCCACTAAAAATTAGCCTTATATAGCTCTACACGTAGGAGGATTCTACAAAATATCTTATTAAATCTTCCGCCAGCCTTATGCACCGTTTATCATTTTGACAGGTTTCTCGAGAGCGGCATGTTAGTGTTATTCTTTTATAACGTTATTACTTGACTGGCGTAGCACATCAACAAAATTGTTATAAAATATATTTGACCGTCTATTCTAAATACGGTTTGTTTCTCAAAATTGGTACATCTAATAAGAATGTGTATTTAAAAATGCTAAAATACATTTTTAGAATTTTCTACATGCTAGACGGAGACAGCTCCTTTTATTTTGTCAGTATATTCAAGATAGCCATCTCACTGTTAAATATGAAAGCCACAAATAAAAACATGAATAAAAATGATTACGAATTTCCTCTTCCTGTTTCGCATCCGTGACAAAAAAACATGATATTTATAAATGACTAACAGAGAATTGTAAAGGATGATTATGAAAGAGAAAATAAACCATACGAAGAGTAATTTGCAAGAAATATCAGGCTGAATTGCTCGAACGTTGGTGTGCAAAATTATTACCAGAGCAATATATCAATTAGCGTAAGAATATAACATGAAATCGCCATTGATAAAACTGTTGGTGAGAATATGCAGTAAACAGTAGGACACTAATTAAAATAATTAAATGCTCTGCAAAGTTTGAGAGTACGAAGTTAGTAATTGCTCCACAAGGGTTGCACTTTGAAGCAAGAGGACTTATGCTCCCATTTTGTCACCTCATATTTTCCTAATTATCATCCAGCTCATATACTTAGTCTGTTCAACAGCAATTACAGATTTTAATCTCAAGCCAAGATAAATCTTTAAAGGAATATTAAAGAATGTATAGACACAATTGTTACATGAAACTATTGTTGGAAATATATTTTTTAATCAAGGATATTCCACCGGTATACCTTCATAAATTAGTGTGTACAATCATTATAATTATATTTGTATATAAAATATAAGGTTAACCTTACTTACCCTCAACTTGTGAACAGCAGCTTTACGTCGATGAGCATTCTTAACAAGAGAGTATTTAGGATAAATATAAAGGGTTATTGGAAGAACAAATGTAGGTATATGTGTATGAGTAGTATAGCAAAGGGGCTTCTGGCGCACTCTCGGATTTGTCCGCGGACATTTGATGCGGATGGCATGTGTCTATCGGGAGTGACAAAAGATGTGGGTGGGGTCGCGAAGAGTTCTTGTGGATGATCAACAATGACCAGAGGGTGTAGAAAAAAAACATGGCTGCATTAAGAAAAAAGAGGGTGGGGGATAAGAAAAAAATATGGCTGCATTAAGAAAAAAGAGGGCGTGGAAAAAAAACATGGCTGCATTAAGAAAAGAGACGGTGGGGGAAAAAAACATGGCTGCATTAAGAAAAAAGGGGGCGTGGCTGCGAAAAAGAGGGTAGGGTATAGGTATATTAAGAAAAAAATATGACTGCATTAAGAAAAAAACATGGAGGCAAAGGGGTGGGGGGCGCAGGAAAAAAAGATCCGTTACGTGGACATCTGACGCAATATGTCAAAAGGGCTTTATCTTAAACTTTATCCGATTTCAATCGAATAAAGACTAAAATTCATTAAAAAATTAATTGAACATAATCACAAGAGAGAGTATTTTTAATAGGTTAATAAATAAAAAAGTTATAGACAAAGAAAATATATTTATGGTAAAAAAATTGTACGTATATTTAGCATTACATTTAGATTCAATATTAAACATAATAGAACAATAAGAAAAAAACATGGAGTCTTAAGTACGGTAGCATTAAGAAAAAAACACGTCGGGGGGTAGGGGGCTAAGAAGAAAATTGCATTAAGAAAAAACATGGTAGCATTAAGAAAAAACACGTGATGTTATTCTAGGTTAGTTCGTGTGAGAAACGTCATGCTGAAAAAAAAAACAAAGGGGCTCCGTTACGTGAACATCTGACGCAATATGTCAAAAGGGCTTTATCTTAAACTTTATCTAATTTCAATCGAATAAAGACTAAAATTCATTAAAAAATTAATTTAACATAATCACAAGAGAGAATACTTTAAATAGGTTAATAAATAAAAAAGTTATATACAAAGAAAATATATTTATGGTAAAAACAGGGGTTTTATTTTTCCTAAGTTGGTACTAAAAAGCCACTATATTTGGGTTGGTACACCTGTATGATGGTATGACTTGAAAACGTGACTAAAATGTTTGCTATGCTATTGTAGACTAAATAAGCTGGTCTGGTGAATAAACAAAAATTATCTACACGTGGATAATTAAATGCTGAGTCATTTTTTCTTTTAACCTATTTGTCGCTTATTACATAGAATGCAAATTCAACGTTAAAAACAAGTCTTGACTTGTTGAAGAAAGTGTCCCCAGCTGAGTTAAGGAACGTGACTTAAATGTAAACAAACTGGTGTTTTGCCACTATTGTAGACTGTGATTAAAGCCGACTAACATCGGAATTGAGATCAATTATATAGTATTAAATAACATCTGCGTAAAACAGTCTTGATGATTCATGGTGGAAAATTTTAAATCTGGAGGTGCACGGTAGCAAGGCGGGAAATTTGAAATCTGGGTCGGTCAGGTGTAAAGAGAAAACACATGAAAGAAATGTAATTTATTTCCTGTATATTAAATTTTATATCCTTCGAGTTCATGGCGTTGGATTTCAATTAAACTTGATATATGAACCTAATGATGTCTACTGAATACATTAACGGAATCAATTACTTAAGAAAGTAAAAATCTTAATTCCATTCTGTCCGATCGAAGTGAAATTTTACGTGGGTATCGACTTTGATCATCTGACGCAATATGCTAAAAGGGTCTTATCTTAAACTTTATCAGATTTCAATCGAATAAAGACTAAAATTCAGCAAAAAATTAATTGAACATAATCACAAGACAGAATATTTTAAATAGGTTAATAAATAAAAGAGTTATAAACCAAAAAGGAAAATAATGCATTTATCATTATATTTAGCTTCAATAAGATAATAGAATAACTTCCATCTAAATAAGTCTCATTCAAGCATTATTTAAAGCGTAAAAATCATATTCAATAGGAAAAAAAACTAGTGTTTCAGTATTGGTTATTTGGAATTATAATTTTTTTATCTCTATTACATGTTGTATATATTGTTCATCTTTACTGTTGATATGGATTTTTACCTACCTGTTTAGGTGATTCAGATATAAATGAAATACAGTTGGCTAGTTGTTAAGATTAAAAATCTGAAGACTAGGGAGGTATGTAGGGACATGGATGGTAGGTAGTAATATAAGTATAGACTAAAAAAGAAACAGAGCTGATAATACAGGGCTAGAAATTTGAAATCTGGGGGAGCGCGGTGGATGTCAGATAGGCGAGAAATCTGAGGACTAGGTAGCGAGTAAGGTAGGAAGGTGTGAAATTTGAATGAAAAAAAGGAAAAAAATAAGAAGGGGTCTTATGAAGGAAACTGCTAATTTTTATATATATAAATATAGAGTGGTAGCAGGTAGTTTTAACGTCAAAAGTTTATACGATTTATCTAGTAAGTTGTATGTGAAAATATGGGAAGTGCTAGAGATTTTATTGCTTTTAACAGATATTCCAAGAAACATTAAGGATGACTTGGTAAATAATTTTGATGAATATAAATCGCAACGCAAAATAAGAATACATGTGATATTATTATATAAAAGTTTATTTTTAATTATTATACATTTGCATTTTTCCCAATATCTGAAAAATATAAATGTTTTAAAAAATTTAAAGTATCTTTAATTCCAATAATATTTTGATACAGTCATCGTTCAAAATAAAATAACATTGTCATTACTCTTCAAATATCAATATATGTTTATCCATAAAATTTCTGACTAGTTATCTTGAAGATATTCAAATTCCATTTCAGTTTCGATAAAATTATTCTCTTTATCATTATCGAGTATGATATTAATAATTCGCAATGAAATCATACCAATTCAAGTCCGTTAACGAAATTTCTTAAAAAAGCGGATTGTAGAATGCAGATTTTATTTAACATAAAAAAAAACATTTTTCACAGTCACGATGTAACAGCACGAAATTTGGTAATATGAGAAACTGGACGCAAACAACGTCTATTTAAAAAGTGATTATAAGAGAACCGATAGAAATTAATTTATGATTTCCTAATATCAATGCTGTAACGTGAGAGCGAAAGCAACCCAACGAAAAAATGCAGAATCATATTTAAAACACATACAAACAAGTCCTGACTTATTGACGAAAACGTCGCAGGCTGGTTTAAGGAACGTGACTTAAATGTAAACAAACTGTAAAATTTCGGGCTAATAGACAAAACATTTTATTTTTAATCTGAGGATAAATCAATAAAAAATAATTTATGACTTCCTATCGATAAAAAAACTGCAAAAGATACCATTTTGATTTGTCATGGGTCGACTATGTAGTGACGTCGAAGTTGGAGGCGAATAACACAGACATCTTCGAGGATAACCCGTCGTCATCGACAACGATGAAAAATTCTCTTTAAATTACTTAAGATACATTACTGCAGCACCGTAAAAAGGAATTTGTAAAGAGTGATTAGATATATTTAAGTGGATGATTCTCTCAGATATTGTCAAAAGAATAATCGGACTTCAGATTGAGAAACAAATTTTTACGTTTATAACATTAAGTTGAGATTGTCGATGTTTTTTTTATTTTATTGGTGTAGATGAGCTCACGAACAACTGTGTCATATAATTGAAATGTGCAGAAGCTATTACTCATTTTCAACAATTTGATTTCAATAATTTGCGATAATCTTAGAGCATAATGCGAAAACTTCATTTCTATTTCTTCAAGCTGTTCTTCTGTCAGACTACATAGAATATCCAAGTCGTGGGATCTATACGATACTCGGCCAGTTCCCTAGATGAACACAATAATTTGCTAGAAATATAAAAAGATAGAAAAAAGAAATAGTTTTCCTATTAATTTAATGAATAACGCTCAAAAAATGTAATCGACCGTAACATCGAGTCGCTATTGAACAAAATTGTAATCCATCTCTCTAAATCTGCATAATGCATGAATTAAAATTATTCCCCAGATAAATTTAAGCACATGTAAAAACTGTTGAATGTTTTCAAAAAATAAAACCCGCCACAGGTAGGATTCGACATTTGTCCCGGATCGGAACCCAACGACATACAGCTGTTTCGAACTTGTTAGTTCTCATCAGTGCCGTACACGGTACGCCGATTCAGGAAAAATGCCAAATGAACTTTATGGCATATAGATCTTTATCGATACGATCTCTGTCAGTAACATAGAAGTCGGAAATCGAGAAAGGAACCACTAAGCCGCCAAGCGGCTATCAAAGTAGTCCCCGAATAGCAAAACTATTATATAATCGCTCTAGGAAACAACTACTTCTCGGGCTAAAGTCCCACCAGGTATTGAATTATACCCAGAAGCGATCCTCGACCCCTTTCTCGTGTTTCTGCACGATCAAATAAGGTTTCAAAAAATACCACAGGTAGGATTCGACATTTGTCCCGGATCGGAACCGAACGACATACAGCTGTTTCGAACTTGTTAGTTCTCATCAGTGCCGTACACGGTACGCCGATTCATTTCTCGATTTCTCGATTTCCGACTTATATGTTACTGACAGAGATCGCATCGATAAAGATGTATACGCCATAAAGTTCATTAGGCTGTTGTCCTGAATCGGCGTACCGTGTACGGCACTGATGAAAACTAACAAGTTCGAAACAGCTGTATGTCGTTCGGTTCCGATCCGGGACAAATGTCGAATCCTACCTCTGGCGGGTTTTATTTTTTGAAACCTTATCTGATCGTGCAGAAACACGAGAAAGGGGTCGAGGATCGCTTCTGGGTATAATTCAATGCCTGGCGGGGCTTTAGCTCGAGGAGTATTTGTTTTCTAGAGCGATTATGTAATAGCTTTGCTATTCGGGAAATACTTTGATAGCCGCTTGGCGGCTTGGTGGTTCCTTTCTCGATTTCCGACTTATATGGTACTGTTGAATGATCTGCATATATTGATGTTACAAAAATAAGTGAATTTAGAAATTTTCTAAATTCACTTATTTTTGTATTATATGTTCTGTTTTGTTAAGTATAGAATTACGTAAAATTTGTATTTCATCTAAGCACCCGAACTATGATAATCTAAGTATCCGAACTATGAACGTTCTAATTACTAAAATCGCTGACGTTTCTTTGTTTCAGTGAATGTATACATATCTACAAAGATTAAGCTAATATAGTGCCGCACGCCTTTTTTTAAGATATAAGACAGAACCATTTAGAACAATATAAAATAATAAAGAAGAAATTAATAAGCAGTGCATCAATGGTCTCATATATATGTTAGATTTTAGAGAATATTAAACTATAAATAGTTGTTTCTAAAGTCCCAACACAAATCTTTATTTCTTAAATTACAACTTCGGCGACCTGATCTATATTAAGTGAGCGTTCAGTCAAATCTAATCTCCTATTCGAGCCGTCGCATATATGAACCTAATATATAAACTATAAACAATAATAAACATTTAGAGAAGCACATTGAAGTCGGTTATCGATGACATCATCGACCCAGCCCTCAGTTTATTTGTTTTACGAATGCTCACATATATATTTCTAATAAAAACTGTAGTTATGTACATCATATTCCCGCCTTTAACACATAGTTTTTGTGGTATTGACAAAGTTCCATGGCGTATATTTATATAATGTTATTATAAACAAAACTTATTTTGTATTGGAATCAATCTGATAATTTACTTTAACAATTACTTAACAATTAACTTTTACTCTAAAATGACGAATAAAAATAATTGCTATCGAGTTCCACTATACAAGGTGTGAGATATATAACTTACATTATTTGATATGTGTGATGTGAGAAAGTGAAAATCAATTGTAATAAAATAATATAAAGACATAATATTATAAAATCAATTACTTGTAACTAGAAAGTGGGGAGTAATCCTACGGCTTTTTGTCGACAAATTTCTCCAGGCAGTTGAGATAATCCTCAAAAGTAATTTTGTTTACCACAACATTAGACTTTACACCTTTTGATTGTTTAACTATTTTCCACTTTTTATAGTAGGTGTACTGTTTAGAACGTAGCCCTATGAAAATGAGTAATTATTTTCATATTGTTTTTATCCTTCATTAAAAACCATGGGATTTGTTTTTTATTTACTAGAGGAATATTCCAACGACTATCTCGGGGATAATCACTAAGTATGAAATCTATTTTTTGATAATATCTTACACTGAATTTCGTACAAGAGGCTCTCTGTATCAGCGTAAAAAGTTTACAATTTTCTATAGGGAATTTCGTTAACATGTATTTATAGTATCCTACGCGCGAATTTTAGAAATATCTAAGATATACATTCTGATATATAGGGGTTTATTGAATATAATGTGAGATTTTTTCATTTCAATGACCATAAGATTATCGTTGAAAATGGATCTGTTTCGAAATTTAGAATTTGCAATCAAATTTTAGTTCAGTACCTCCCTTCCGATTTATTTACTAGCTTAACGATTATGTATCTTTGAATACGCCTTTTGCTTTGTGAAAATCATACATACAAATTTTTCAGAAGTATCTAAGATAGACATTCTTATGTACAGAGGTTTATTGAATATAATGTGAGATTTTTTCATTTCAATGACCATAAGTTATCATTAAAAATGGATCTGCTTTGGAAATTAGGATTTGCATATCAAATTTTAGCTCCGTACCTCCCTTCCCATTTATTTACTAGCTTAACGATTATGTGTCTTTGAATACGCCTTTTGCTTTTTTATTTGACTATTTTGTTTGATTCCACTTTATAAGTGTACTGTTTAGAACGTAGACCTATGAAATGAATCATTATTTTCCCATTCTCTTCATCCGTCATTAAACCAGAAATTATTTTTTTATATAGCTCGTACAACCCTGTACGGATATGCATATATTTAAAGATCTGACAGAGATCTGGTTTTAATAATCTTTTATTAATTTATATAAACAATGTATCATCTAGGTTTCACAATTTAAAAATGTATTGTTATGAAACATTGTAAAGAGATACTCGGAGGGTTAAAATGAAACTAAACTGATAAACATTAAAATACAATAAGTTCACATTCCCCATTTCCTAGCTACATGTTTCCTAGCTACATTTGACACATTCCTAGCCGATAGAGGTCTGTAAAGAATAGTTGATTTTATGTGATAATGACCTATATGTCTCTAGATGCGTCACTTGCTTTGAGTCGGAGTGTAAGATTAAATGTATACTTGAGGTAGGTATCTATTTAAAAAAATCTGCTCAAATCAGACTGATATTTTGAAGTTTATATGTATATATTAAATAATGTAAAAAACTTATTAATTTTATATAAAAAAACGTATCATCTAGGTTTCACAATTTAAAACTGTATTGTGATAAAATATGGATTAAATAATTTTAAGGAAAGTATAAAGCTCATGACAGCAGATTTTAACAAAAAACATATCTAACATATATTGAACAAAAAAGTTTTAGATAGTGCTGTTGGGAAAAAAACACTGAAATTACTGTGATAATCGCCGCAGTTTTAATAAGAATTGTTTTTTCGTTAAACATGTAAAGAACAAGGGTGTGGACTGGACAATGTGACGATTTAGTAAGTGTAAAAATACGAAACAGCAGGGAGTTCACTTTTTAAAAAATACTTAAGATGAATTATTGTAGCTAGCACCATAAAGCATTTGCAAAGAGTTATTAGATAGTTTAGGCGGATATTGTCAAAAGAATAACCGAACTCCAAATTGAGAAACAAAGTTTTCCGTTTGTAACATTAAGTTGAGACTGTGATATTGAAGAAAAAGAAGTTAATAGACATTGGAGAAAAAGAAAAGGACTAATTGGATAACTGAACTATTCTCAAAATGTATAATAATGCATGAGTTGACCAATGCTATTCATCGCTAAAGTTAGATATTTTTAAGCACATGTAAAGGAACTTGTATAAGCTGTATGGTTCTGTATTGATATTGATCTGATCTGTTTGGTATTTCATAAACAGAGATCTTAAAAAATCTCTTCTATTCGAGACTCTAAGATTGTTTTGGTTTACTAGGTGGGTGCTGTCAAAAATTCTCCTGATATCCTCCATATGGTCTGGCAAGGTGTGAAGAGGTTTTTTGATAACAAAAAAATCGAATATTAAAATAACACATTGATATGCATATGTTCTTAATGAATTTCACTTAATATATAACTTTACATAATGAACGGGTTGTCTGAGACCTTTTCGGATCTAGTTTAGTTTTCCGTCCGACCTAAGAATAGTTGTCATCTCACTTGTCGTTGATCCCACGCTCCCTCAACCCCGCTGGCGGCGGGGCCTGGTAGAACCAGCCCCTTCGTGTCCCCACGTACTGTCGAAGTCGTTCGGGACGGAATCGTCATCCGCGAATCCCGTTCCCGCGATGGCAACTCTCCCGAGTGCGTGCTGCTATTAGGGGTCGATGCACCCCTTCGTGAGGCGTTAATAGAGGCCTCGAAGATCCTGGAGGCGGCAGTACGTGGGCGAGCTGGTGGTGGAACCCGCTCTCCGATGGCACTACCCTCCTGGGTAGCGTGAAGGAACGGCGTCGATGTCGTTGCCCGGTCGCGACGGACATCGGGCTGCGCGTTGAGTCGCCTGTTTCGTAGATCCATGCTTTGCCGGGCGGCTTTCGAAATGGGCCGGGAAAATCGTCGGCTGAATTTCGCTTCGCGGTGACCCTCTCTGGCTACCTGTAACGGACGAAATGCGCGTTCGCGGATGGCTTGAGCGGTCGTGCGGCTTCCCGCGCTTTCCAACGTTGGCTTCAGAGAATCCGGTCTCTCGACTTTCTACCTCTTAGCCGACGCCCCTCAGAAAGGATATCCACCTGAGGAACAACAGACTGTTTCACTGTATGCTCCACAAGCAGAGGCCCTAACGGTACGGCGCGTCTAGACTAAGGATACTCAGTCACCAGGATAAATCCTGTATGTCGGTGCTGGGGAGCAAGGTGCAATGCCTATCCCAGTTGCAGGTGTTCTTCCCGGTTTGATTCTGTAAGAAATAAGACACGGGTTAAACAAGTTAAAGATGAGAGAACTCACCGAGAGCAGTGGCAACGTCGTTAGGCGGATACACGCGTAACGGAATGTCCTGGCACTTTAATCACTGGTGATTCTCGTTGGATGTATCGTTGCGATGCAAGGCGGCGGCTCTAGCGGCGACAGGGCCGGGTTATATAGAGCGGCGGCGATGCTATCGATGATGCGTGGTGATGACGTCACTGGTCGAACGGCGGCACAAAGGCGGCGGTTCGAATCCAACGGACGTGGACGTTGGGCGCTTACAGCAGCCACTTATGATTATCTGTTTGTTGGGGTGGTGACTGCGGCTTGCACAGTCAGATCACCAGAAGCTAACGGAGTAATCTAGTCGCTTGCTGAAGGCTCTGCTGCTGGTGCACGAATGCTAAAAGTGCTTGTCTGATTTTAATATTTATAGACGCCAAAAGTGGGCGTTTTAGAGGGGGACCAATCACAGAAAATAATTGTCATTTTGGTGAACGTCCTTCTGAAGGCCGTTGACACCTCCCCCCTTTGAAGACTAGATTACCTCCGAAAACTTTTGGTGTTTGGGGAATTGTCCCAAGGGGATCTTTTGTAGGATGTTTGGGCGGCCTTTATTTAGGAACTCTGTGGCCTAGGAGCATAAAGGTAAGTGGGATCCGCAAGTTCGATTACTCCAACGTGAGAAGAGCTTGCAAGAAACTCACGCCTGTCCCCTGGTCCCAGTTGGGGGGGCACCCATGTCTTCCTCCTTGACTGCTGGTGCGCCACTCCTGGTCCATGGTAGGCCGCTTATCCTCCTGCGTGGGAACCTGAAACATATAAAACAAACCGCTGGTCCTCCCTGGTGGTCCTGGGCGTTTCTGAAACAAAAGAAAACAAAGACGAGGGTTTATTTATAGTGGTTCTGTTGTAATGCGGCGAGGCAACGCCCCGGCCTTGGGCTGTGTGGCTGTGAAGGCGGTTGCACTCGCGGTTACCTCCATTGTGGTGCGTTGTCCGAACAACTCACACCCCGGCCTCTGGTTGGGCTGTGAAGATGTGGCTAACGGGTCGCGTTGTCTCGTTCTTTTTTCTGTCTTCTCGCGAGGGGTCCTACAGACTCGGAGTCGTGGGCGCGACGGAGTTCTGCAGGTGTTCCATCCCGTGAAAGATCTGCTACAGGTATTCCGGTGGTCGGGGACGAAGGTCATCGATGTGGACTTTTATCCGAAGTCCATCTCGCTCCACTGTGTACGTGTTGTCACCGTGGCGGGTGATGACTTCGTGTGGTCCCGTCCATTTTGCCTGGAACGGATTCTTATCGCGGCGAAACTCCCTCACCATCACGCGTTGTCCAGGGTCAAAGGTCACACCGGCCTGTTGCTCTGCTGGGAACATGTTGCGGGCGTACACGACCTGACGATCCCGAGCGCGCTGAATTCTTCTTTCCCTTGCTTGTGGCGCTTGGTCGGGAATCGGTAGCACTTCGGGCGGTACCGTCCATTCCCCCGGCTTAAGCAAGATCCTTCCTAATAACAGTTCGGCGGGCGACTGTCCTGTCGCTGCGCTGGTCCGGTTTCGGAGAGAGAACAGTGTTTCCGGTATCAGCTGATCCCATTTATCCTTCGCTGATTGCTTCGTCCGGAGAATCTTCTTGAATTCTTGCACTCTTCTTTCTACCGGATTCGCTTGCTGGTGGTACACCGGTGCGGTGTAATGTTCGATACGACGAGCGGCGAGGTATCTTTCCCAACGTCGTCCTTTGAACGGTCCTCCGTTATCCGTAATGATGGACGCGGGATGTCCCCATCGCGCCGTTACTTCGTCCAGAAAGTCCAGCACTTCCGTCTGTTGTCCATGAACGGTGGCCTTCGCTTCTATCCATTTGGAGAATAGGTCCACCATGATGATGATGAATTCGTTGCCCTTCTTCGTTTTAGGGTACGGTCCCAGCACATCCAGGCTGACCGTCTTCCAGGGTGCGTCCGGTACCCTGGGTCTTAAAGGTGCTGCGTCCTGTCTTCGTGCCTTCGTTGCGGCACATACCATACATCCATGTACGTGACGTTTTATATCGCCCGCCATACCCGGCCAATCGTACATCCTCCGGATCGCGAGAAGAGTCTCGTCCCGGCCTGGATGCGCGGCTAGTGGTGAGTCGTGGTACTCCTCCATCACACGCTCCCGCATATGTAACGGTACGAGTAACGTCCTCCTATTTTCATCCATTTGTCTCCAGGTGATGTCGTCTTCTACGAAGTAATCGCGCGCAACTCGAGCTTCTTCGGCAGTCTTCGGTCCATCTCGGATTACGAGCTGCAGCCGAGTGCGTTCTTCACGACTCGCTGGATCCTGGCGTTGTTCTTCGCGAACCAATTCGAAGAGGGGTTGCGCTGGCAGTTCGGCTGCCTCCTCCGGGTCTTCCTCCCCCCTTGATTCCTCTTCACCGTCGGGTATTTCCGGTGCGTCGACGGTTTCCTCTTCTTCCTCTTCTTGAAGCATGTGGACGGCCAAATAGGCACGATCGTCCACTTCGTCGGGTTCTTCCGGGCGAACTTCATCCTGTGGATTCCTCGAAAGGAAATCCGGAAGTTCGTTGGTTTTCCCCGGAATGTGCTTCACGGTGAATCTAAATGTCTGTAGCATGAGAGCCCACCTCATGAGTTTCGATTTTTCATCCTTGTATCGATCCAACCATAAAAGGGCGCGGCTATCCGTAAACAAGGTGAAGTGTTGATCCTCCAAGAACTGACGGAACTTCTTCACCCCCCAGACTACCCCGAGTACTTCCAACTCGTTCACGTGGTAGCGGGACTCGGTCTTCGTCAGTCTTGCCGATGCGCAGGCGATGAGGCGACGTTTCGTTCCATCTTCAGGGTCGAACTGGAATAACACGGCGCCGAGGCCAATGCAACTCGCGTCAGTCTGCAGGCAAAACTCCACG
This sequence comes from Rosalia funebris, assembly GCA_037954035.1. NCBI lineage: Eukaryota > Metazoa > Arthropoda > Insecta > Coleoptera > Cerambycidae > Rosalia > Rosalia funebris. The sequence continues at coordinate 32,496,584 of JAZFAV010000020.1, read as the reverse complement.
CCTGGCAGAGGACGGTGCAGTTCCGCGTGGTTGGCTACCGCTTCCTTCAGTTCCTCAAAGGCAACTTGCTGCCGTGTCCTCCATCGCATTCCTCGATTCCCTTCCAGTACATCGGTGAGCGGAGCGGCGATTTCGGCGAATCTAGGCACGTATTCACGTAGCCATCCAGTCGTGCCTAGGAATCCTCGTAGCTCTTTGATATTCTTCGGTACTGGGTAATCCCTGATCTTCTGCAGATGGTGAGCTTGTGGTTCATTACGATCGGACGTAATCGTGTGCCCCAGGTAGTTAATTTGGCGAGAGCCAAACATGCATTTCCCCGGAGACACGTGGAGACCGTAAAGACGGAGTCTCTCCAAAACCACGCTCAGATGATAAAGATGCTCCTCGTGACTCTTGCTGTATACGATGATGTCATCCAAGTATACTTTCACGAACTGGTGAATGAATCCTTCCAAGACTTCGGCCATCATCTTCTGAAATGTGCCTGGCGCTCCAGTTAGTCCAAATGGCATCACTTCGAATTCGTATTGCGCTCCGTCGGGGGTTGAGAAGGCGGTGTACTTCTTACTGTCCTCGGCCATCGGTACTTGCCAGTACCCGGCTTTTAAGTCGAGCGTTGAGAAGTACTGCGCATCTCCCAACTCGCGGATGGTGTCGAAGATTGCAGGAAGGGTTCCCACTTCCGCTTCCGTTTTCGCGTTGATTTGACGGTAGTCCACGCAGAACCGTAGCTCCTTATCGCCCTTCTTCTTTACCAACACGACCGGCGAGTTGTATTCGGAACGTGAGCGTCGAATAACTCCTTGGGTCAACATCTCTTGACAATGCGTGTTGATTACGCGCTTCTTCTCTTCGCTACACCGATACGGAGAAATCCGCACGGGCACGGTATCGCGCAGAACGATCTTGTGCTGCGTGGACAGCACCGTGGCTGGTAAAGGCTCTTCGGAGAAGATGTCGGAGAATTCCAGTATTTCCTCGAGGTATTCTTGCCGATGTTCTTCAGGTACTTTGTCGGAGATGATCTCGTAGAGCTGGTCCCGCGTAAGGGCGGGTCTCGCCTGGCCCTTCGGGTCTTCCCAGTAAATCGTCCTCCTCTTCTTAGTACCGAATGCGATGGTGCTCCGCTTGTAGTCGATCGCAACGTCCTCCTCCTTTAAAAACGGCTGACCCAAGATGACGTCTTCAAGGAGATTGTCCACCACGAACATGCGTAAGTCGACGGCTTCACCGCATAGGGTCAGTGTTAAATCCATAACACCCCTGGCTTGCGTACAGAATCCGTGTGCGGCTAAGCGCAAGGTCTTGCTGGCCAATTCCCACTTGTTGTTGCGGACCAGATCGCTACGGATGAGATTTACGCCAGCGCCAGTGTCCACTAGCGCTTTGATCGTCCGTCCCCCTAATTCCAGAGGGATGCGGGGCGCGTTGCCTCCTCGGACTGCGGCGACTTCTCCGTAACCTGTGGATCCGTTTCCATCATCGAGTTCCAATGGGTCGTTGCGTAGAATCGGGACGTGTGTCGAAATTCCATCATCGGGAGCGCATTCCTGCGTCGGCATCGGTTCGATTCCTCGAAGTTCACTGTCTCCCTCCGACTTGCCTTCGTCGTTTTTCGTCGTCTCACGAATGAAACCACCCAGGTCGTTGACCTGCTCCGATGTGGTAGAGTCATTCGCTTCCCGGTGAACTCCAGAGTCCGGGGCATCGACCATGTCCGGGTCGGTATCCAAATTCCCTTCGATAGGGTCGGTATTTTCACCAAGTCCCATATCGGTACGATCCTCTTCGTCCGTACCGACGCAGTTCCCTACGTCGATACCATTCGACTCTTCGCTCGATGCGTCGCTTGATCCTTCCAAGTCCGCGTCGAAAATTCCCTTGTCTTTGTCGGTTCGGGGATTCCTTACGTCCGAACTAACGACATCGCTGCGGGTGACGTCATCCGATCGGCCGTCCGCGCCATGCTCCACTGCCACGAGTTCTTGCTCCTCGGTGGGCGTCGGGACGTCGGTGACCTTGACCCCGTCTTCCTCCTCGACGTCGATGACCTTGACGTCGGCTGGAGCCGTCTTGCTCGAGGTGTCGAGCACCCCCGCCACCGCGGCTCCCCCAGTGACGGAGTTCTTCGGCGATGGTCGTATCCTCCAATTTAGGTGCGGGTTCGAGGATTGCCCTGATCCTCGGCCCGATCGGCGTTTCCCGAAGGCGCATCCCCTCTAGGGGCTGACGTCCCTTCGGTGGCGGCGCCTCGTCGTTGTTCTCGGGCCCGCCAATCCTCCCTCGCTGGACCGTCGTTCCTCTGCCACGTTCCTCTTGTTCGACGCCCGGCGTCGTGACGTGGTGACGGCGGTCGTCGTGGCGGCTCTTGACGCCGTTCCCCGCGTTGCGGCGATCGTTCGATCCGCCGTGCTGCTTGTTCTTGATGGCGTCGCGGCGCCTCGTCGTGACGCCTCGGTGCGTCGTTGTAGCGTCGGGGCGCTTCCTCCTGACGCCTCGGTGCCTCGTTGCGTCGCGATGTTGGTCCACTTCGTGGATCCGACGCTCCATAATCCCTCTCGTCGCGACGCGCAGCTCTTCCGCCGCGGCGTCGGTCCCCAGTCCGTCGCGCCGGGTAACGTGCGTCGGCGTCTTCGTCGTCGGATCCCTCTTCCGGGATCATCTGGTGGTTGCGTCGCGATGTTACGCGGTATGCTCCTGCGCATACCTCCCTCTCGATGTCCGTCGCGACGTCGGTCAGCTGCTTCACCGTCCCGCATTGCCCACGCCGTATCTGGACGCGGATGCTGGGTACCAGCTGAGCCCTGATGAGCGCCACCCTTTGCCCTTCTGGCGTTAATGGGGCGACGCGGTCGAAAAGTTGCGCCTTCCCGGCGATAAATGCCAGCGCGGCCTGGCTCTCCTTCTGTACCTCCCCGTACAGACGCTGGGTAATTCCGGATACCCGCTCCATCGACGTGAATTCGTCCAGGAAATATTCCCGGAACGTCGTCCAATCGTTGATGGGCCTTACGGCCGCTTCGGCCCACTTTCGGGCCTCTCCTCGCAGGCAATTCCTTGCGAGGGCCACGATCCGCTTCGGAGGTACGTGGACTCTGTCCACGTAGTCCTCGAAGTCGTCGATAAAATTCTGGGGATCCTCATGATCCCGTCCGGCGAAGGTTAATTCCGGGGGTGGTCGCGCCGCCTCCGTTCGGAGGGCAGTGCTCTGCGCCAAATCCTTTTCCAAAATATTTTTCTTGTTGGGGGTTGGTTCCACCCCTTGTCGTATTTTCCTCGTTGCACCCCTTCGTGAGCTACTTCCCATAATCTCCGATAGGGGTGGTTCGATTCCTATGTTGCTCCGGGTGGTCGTTGATTCCTTTTCTTTGCGAGTCCCTGCTCGGGCGCCATGTCGTTGATCCCACGCTCCCTCAACCCCGCTGGCGGCGGGGCCTGGTAGAACCAGCCCCTTCGTGTCCCCACGTACTGTCGAAGTCGTTCGGGACGGAATCGTCATCCGCGAATCCCGTTCCCGCGATGGCAACTCTCCCGAGTGCGTGCTGCTATTAGGGGTCGATGCACCCCTTCGTGAGGCGTTAATAGAGGCCTCGAAGATCCTGGAGGCGGCAGTACGTGGGCGAGCTGGTGGTGGAACCCGCTCTCCGATGGCACTACCCTCCTGGGTAGCGTGAAGGAACGGCGTCGATGTCGTTGCCCGGTCGCGACGGACATCGGGCTGCGCGTTGAGTCGCCTGTTTCGTAGATCCATGCTTTGCCGGGCGGCTTTCGAAATGGGCCGGGAAAATCGTCGGCTGAATTTCGCTTCGCGGTGACCCTCTCTGGCTACCTGTAACGGACGAAATGCGCGTTCGCGGATGGCTTGAGCGGTCGTGCGGCTTCCCGCGCTTTCCAACGTTGGCTTCAGAGAATCCGGTCTCTCGACTTTCTACCTCTTAGCCGACGCCCCTCAGAAAGGATATCCACCTGAGGAACAACAGACTGTTTCACTGTATGCTCCACAAGCAGAGGCCCTAACGGTACGGCGCGTCTAGACTAAGGATACTCAGTCACCAGGATAAATCCTGTATGTCGGTGCTGGGGAGCAAGGTGCAATGCCTATCCCAGTTGCAGGTGTTCTTCCCGGTTTGATTCTGTAAGAAATAAGACACGGGTTAAACAAGTTAAAGATGAGAGAACTCACCGAGAGCAGTGGCAACGTCGTTAGGCGGATACACGCGTAACGGAATGTCCTGGCACTTTAATCACTGGTGATTCTCGTTGGATGTATCGTTGCGATGCAAGGCGGCGGCTCTAGCGGCGACAGGGCCGGGTTATATAGAGCGGCGGCGATGCTATCGATGATGCGTGGTGATGACGTCACTGGTCGAACGGCGGCACAAAGGCGGCGGTTCGAATCCAACGGACGTGGACGTTGGGCGCTTACAGCAGCCACTTATGATTATCTGTTTGTTGGGGTGGTGACTGCGGCTTGCACAGTCAGATCACCAGAAGCTAACGGAGTAATCTAGTCGCTTGCTGAAGGCTCTGCTGCTGGTGCACGAATGCTAAAAGTGCTTGTCTGATTTTAGTATTTATAGACGCCAAAAGTGGGCGTTTTAGAGGGGGACCAATCACAGAAAATAACGGTCATTTTGGTGAACGTCCTTCTGAAGGCCGTTGACACACTGTCGACGTCTCGTGCCCGTCTCTTCGTAGGAGGGTCCTCCTCTCGCTCCATCCCTCTCTTCCATCTCGCTTTCCTCCCCTCGGGAGTGAAAGGTGGTGGGGGATGGGGGTGCCCGTGTACGCAGTACGGAGGGTTCCTCGCGTACCGGACGTACACGTTGCTCTTCCAAGAGCATCCCCTTCACGTCGTGTCCCTTTTCGACGCGACGCGGCGTTGTCTCTAATTGCGCTCCCGATGATGACATCGGGGTGGACGCCCTTGAGGCCCGCTGGGATGCCTCCTGGATCCGGCTGGCCGCGCTGCTCCTTGGTACCGGCACGGACCGCTGTTGTTTGGCGCTCCTAGGTGTTTGGGGAGGTTCCCGTTCCCTTCCCGTAGCGTGGGGGTACTTCCCTTGTGCAGCAGGAGCCGGGTCTCGCTCGGGCTCCGCGGGCTTCCTGCCACGACGCGTTTCCATCGTTGGATGCGTTCACTAAATTCAACTTTCCGACCGTACCTCGTATATCGATCTTTTTGATATACCTCGTATGAATGCAAAAATGTATAACCAATGGGCGGATCGTAAATATGGTTATTAATCGGTACGGTATAGACAATTTATAGACAATTTCTTTCCAGACAATTTCTATAAATAACGAACCTTCGCTTTATTAAACCTACGTGTTGTAATTTTGCTACGTTACTGAGGACAGGAATCTATCTACGTGGGTTGCTCCGGGGGGTCTCTTCACAGTGTCGAGCGGTAGGGTTTGCAAGCTAGGGAATTAAAATGGAACAGACTTACCCCAATCCAATTCGTCTAGATTGATCACCCTATTGGCCTCCGGTCGATCTGCTACCAGGCGCGCACTCCCGGCTTTCCTACGGCGATCCCAGATTCGGGACCTGTGAACCGTGGACTCCGACGCGACGTTCTACTGACGCACAGTCGTTGACGAACGTACAAAAGACACTACGGTTTAAAGCTCGCGGATGTTACGTTCGTTTCTGTCCTCGGAGGAATGAAAGTAGGCGCGGACGGGCGTAGGCCTTCGTCGGTCCAACGGTACGAAACCGTGGGATTTCAGTACCCTTCTTTGCTAAGGTACTGGTGTTGGCTGAACGGTTATTTAAAACCTCTTTTATTGTCTCCGTCGAGATCACTGAATACAGTATGAATCGAACCCTCTTTTAAAATATTTTATGGGCAGGGCCACATAAAATATCCAGGTCGCAGGTATTCAGCAAGACTTGGCTTTGTTCAAGTAATCGCGTGTATTAGCTAGATACAGGTCACTCGAAGCGCAGCTGGAAACAAGCAGATTGCAAGGCGATTAAACCAAGCAAACTCAAGATCGAATTCGCCAAAACCTCCGATATTTATACACTCCGATCCGGCTCACTCGTACACGCTGACAGTGACGTCAGGGTGGCGTGATCGCTTGACTGGGTCAGATCGAGTATATCCGGAGGGGCGTGGCCTAATACGTCACTTCGAGCGAATGTATAAATTAAATTGAGGTCCAGGATTCCGTTTCCTCGACAACACTGTCGTCGATCCCACGCTCCCTCAACCCCGCTGGCGGCGGGGCCTGGTAGAACCAGCCCCTTCGTGTCCCCACGTACTGTCGAAGTCGTTCGGGACGGAATCGTCATCCGCGAATCCCGTTCCCGCGATGGCAACTCTCCCGAGTGCGTGCTGCTATTAGGGGTCGATGCACCCCTTCGTGAGGCGTTAATGGAGGCCTCGAAGATCCTGGAGGCGGCAGTACGTGGGCGAGCTGGTGGTGGAATCCGCTCTTCGATGGCACTACCCTCCTGGGTAGCGTGAAGGAACGGCGTCGATGTCGTTGCCCGGTCGCGACGGACATCGGGCTGCGCGTTGAGTCGCCTGTTTCGTAGATCCATGCTTTGCCGGGCGGCTTTCGAAATGGGCCGGGAAAATCGTCGGCTGAATTTCGCTTCGCGGTGACCCTCTCTGGATAGCTGTAACGGACCAAATGCGCGTTCGCGGATGGCTTGAGCGGTCGTGCGGCTTCCCGCGCTTTCCAACGTTGGCTTCAGAGAATCCGGTCTCTCGACTTTCTACCTCTTAGCCGACGCCCCTCAGAAAGGATATCCACCTGAGGAACAACAGACTGTTTCACTGTATGCTCCACAAGCAGAGGCCCTAACGGTACGGCGCGTCTAGACTAAGGATACTCAGTCACCAGGATAAATCCTGTATGTCGGTGCTGGGGAGCAAGGTGCAATGCCTATCCCAGTTGCAGGTGTTCTTCCCGGTTTGATTCTGTAAGAAATAAGACACGGGTTAAACAAGTTAAAGATGAGAGAACTCACCGAGAGCAGTGGCAACGTCGTTAGGCGGATACACGCGTAACGGAATGTCCTGGCACTTTAATCACTGGTGATTCTCGTTGGATGTATCGTTGCGATGCAAGGCGGCGGCTCTAGCGGCGACAGGGCCGGGTTATATAGAGCGGCGGCGATGCTATCGATGATGCGTGGTGATGACGTCACTGGTCGAACGGCGGCACAAAGGTGGCGGTTCGAATCCAACGGACGTGGACGTTGGGCGCTTACAGCAGCCACTTATGATTATCTGTTTGTTGGGGTGGTGACTGCGGCTTGCACAGTCAGATCACCAGAAGCTAACGGAGTAATCTAGTCGCTTGCTGAAGGCTCTGCTGCTGGTGCACGAATGCTAAGGCACGAATGCTAAAAGTGCTTGTCTGATTTTAATATTTATAGACGCCAAAAGTGGGCGTTTTAGAGGGGGACCAATCACAGAAAATAACGGTCATTTTGGTGAACGTCCTTCTGAAGGCCGTTGACACCTCCCCCCTTTGAAGACTAGATTACCTCCGAAAACTTTTGGTGTTTGGGGAATTGTCCCAAGGGGATCTTTTGTAGGATGTTTGGGCGGCCTTTATTTAGGAACTCTGTGGCCTAGGAGCATAAAGGTAAGTGGGATCCGCAAGTTCGATTACTCCAACGTGAGAAGAGCTTGCAAGAAACTCACGCCTGTCCCCTGGTCCCAGTTGGGGGGGCACCCATGTCTTCCTCCTTGACTGCTGGCGCGCCACTCCTGGTCCATGGTAGGCCGCTTATCCTCCTGCGTGGGAACCTGAAACATATAAAACAAACCGCTGGTCCTCCCTGGTGGTCCTGGGCGTTTCTGAAACAAAAGAAAACAAAGACGAGGGTTTATTTATTTGAGTGGTTCTGTTGTAATGCGGCGAGGCAACGCCCCGGCCTTGGGCTGTGTGGCTGTGAAGGCGGTTGCACTCGCGGTTACCTCCATTGTGGTGCGTTGTCCGAACAACTCACACCCCGGCCTCTGGTTGGGCTGTGAAGATGTGGCTAACGGGTCGCGTTGTCTCGTTCTTTTTTCTGTCTTCTCGCGAGGGGTCCTACAGACTCGGAGTCGTGGGCGCGACGGAGTTCTGCAGGTGTTCCATCCCGTGAAAGATCTGCTACAGGTATTCCGGTGGTCGGGGACGAAGGTCATCGATGTGGACTTTTATCCGAAGTCCATCTCGCTCCACTGTGTACGTGTTGTCACCGTGGCGGGTGATGACTTCGTGTGGTCCCGTCCATTTTGCCTGGAACGGATTCTTATCGCGGCGAAACTCCCTCACCATCACGCGTTGTCCAGGGTCAAAGGTCACACCGGCCTGTTGCTCTGCTGGGAACATGTTGCGGGCGTACACGACCTGACGATCCCGAGCGCGCTGAATTCTTCTTTCCCTTGCTTGTGGCGCTTGGTCGGGAATCGGTAGCACTTCGGGCGGTACCGTCCATTCCCCCGGCTTAAGCAAGATCCTTCCTAATAGTAGTTCGGCGGGCGACTGTCCTGTCGCTGCGCTAGTCCGGTTTCGGAGAGAGAACAGTGTTTCCGGTATCAGCTGATCCCATTTATCCTTCGCTGATTGCTTCGTCCGGAGAATCTTCTTGAATTCTTGCACTCTTCTTTCTACCGGATTCGCTTGCTGGTGGTACACCGGTGCGGTGTAATGTTCGATACGACGAGCGGCGAGGTATCTTTCCCAACGTCGTCCTTTGAACGGTCCTCCGTTATCCGTAATGATGGACGCGGGATGTCCCCATCGCGCCGTTACTTCGTCCAGAAAGTCCAGCACTTCCGTCTGTTGTCCATGAACGGTGGCCTTCGCTTCTATCCATTTGGAGAATAGGTCCACCATGATGATGATGAATTCGTTGCCCTTCTTCGTTTTAGGGTACGGTCCCAGCACATCCAGGCTGACCGTCTTCCAGGGTGCGTCCGGTACCCTGGGTCTTAAAGGTGCTGCGTCCTGTCTTCGTGCCTTCGTTGCGGCACATACCATACATCCATGTACGTGACGTTTTATATCGCCCGCCATACCCGGCCAATCGTACATCCTCCGGATCGCGAGAAGAGTCTCGTCCCGGCCTGGATGCGCGGCTAGTGGTGAGTCGTGGTACTCCTCCATCACACGCTCCCGCATATGTAACGGTACGAGTAACGTCCTCCTATTTCCATCCATTTGTCTCCAGGTGATGTCGTCTTCTACGAAGTAATCGCGCGCAACTCGAGCTTCTTCGGCAGTCTTCGGTCCATCTCGGACCACGAGCTGCAGCCGAGTGCGTTCTTCACGACTCGCTGGATCCTGGCGTTGTTCTTCGCGAACCAATTCGAATAGGGGTTGCGCTGGCAGTTCGGCTGCCTCCTCCGGGTCTTCCTCCCCCCTTGATTCCTCTTCACCGTCGGGTATTTCCGGTGCGTCGACGGTTTCCTCTTCTTCCTCTTCTTGAAGCATGTGGACGGCCAAATAGGCACGATCGTCCACTTCGTCGGGTTCTTCCGGGCGAACTTCATCCTGTGGATTCCTCGAAAGGAAATCCGGAAGTTCGTTGGTTTTCCCCGGAATGTGCTTCACGGTGAATCTGAACGTCTGTAGCATGAGAGCCCACCTCATGAGTTTCGATTTTTCATCCTTGTATCGATCCAACCATAAAAGGGCGCGGCTATCCGTAAACAAGGTGAAGTGTTGATCCTCCAAGAACTGACGGAACTTCTTCACCCCCCAGACTACCCCGAGTACTTCCAACTCGTTCACGTGGTAGCGGGACTCGGTCTTCGTCAGTCTTGCCGATGCGCAGGCGATGAGGCGACGTTTCGTTCCATCTTCAGGGTCGAACTGGAATAACACGGCGCCGAGGCCAATGCAACTCGCGTCAGTCTGCAGGCAAAACTCCACGCCTGGCAGAGGACGGTGCAGTTCCGCGTGGTTGGCTACCGCTTCCTTCAGTTCCTCGAAGGCAACTTGCTGTCGTGTCCTCCATCGCATTCCTCGATTCCCTTCCAGTACATCGGTGAGCGGCGCGGCGATTTCGGCGAATCTAGGCACGTATTCACGTAGCCATCCAGTCGTGCCTAGGAATCCTCGTAGCTCCTTGATATTCTTCGGTACTGGGTAATCCCTGATCTTCTGCAGATGGTGAGCTTGTGGTTCATTACGATCGGACGTAATCGTGTGCCCCAGGTAGTTAATTTGGCGAGAGCCAAACATGCATTTCCCCGGAGACACGTGGAGACCGTAAAGACGGAGTCTCTCCAAAACCACGCTCAGATGATAAAGATGCTCCTCGTGACTCTTGCTGTATACGATGATGTCATCCAAGTATACTTTCACGAACTGGTGAATGAATCCTTCCAAGACTTCGGCCATCATCTTCTGAAATGTGCCTGGTGCTCCAGTTAGTCCAAATGGCATCACTTCGAATTCGTATTGCGCTCCGTCGGGGGTTGAGAAGGCGGTGTACTTCTTACTGTCCTCGGCCATCGGTACTTGCCAGTACCCGGCTTTTAAGTCGAGCGTTGAGAAGTACTGCGCATCTCCCAACTCGCGGATGGTGTCGAAGATTGCAGGAAGGGTTCCCACTTCCGCTTCCGTTTTCGCGTTGATCTGACGGTAGTCGACGCAGAACCGTAGCTCCTTATCGCCCTTCTTCTTTACCAACACGACCGGCGAGTTGTATTCGGAACGTGAGCGTCGAATAACTCCTTGGGTCAACATCTCTTGACAATGCGTGTTGATTACGCGCTTCTTCTCTTCGCTACACCGATACGGAGAAATCCGCACGGGCACGGTATCGCGCAGAACGATCTTGTGCTGCGTGGACAGCACCGTGGCTGGTAAAGGCTCTTCGGAGAAGATGTCGGAGAATTCCAGTATTTCCTCGAGGTATTCTTGCCGATGTTCTTCAGGTACTTTGTCGGAGATGATCTCGTAGAGCTGGTCCCGCGTAAGGGCGGGTCTCGCCTGGCCCTTCGGGTCTTCCCAGTAAATCGTCCTCCTCTTCTTAGTACCGAATGCGATGGTGCTCCGCTTGTAGTCGATCGCAACGTCCTCCTCCTTTAAAAACGGCTGACCCAAGATGACGTCTTCAAGGAGATTGTCCACCACGAACATGCGTAAGTCGACGGCTTCACCGCATAGGGTCAGTGTTAAATCCATAACACCCCTGGCTTGCGTACAGAATCCGTGTGCGGCTAAGCGCAAGGTCTTGCTGGCCAATTCCCACTTGTTGTTGCGGACCAGATCGCTACGGATGAGATTTACGCCAGCGCCAGTGTCCACTAGCGCTTTGATCGTCCGTCCCCCTAATTCCAGAGGGATGCGGGGCGCGTTGCCTCCTCGGACTGCGGCGACTTCTCCGTAACCTGTGGATCCGTTTCCATCATCGAGGTCCAATGGGTCGTTGCGTAGAATCGGGACGTGTGTCGAAATTCCATCATCGGGAGCGCATTCCTGCGTCGGCATCGGTTCGATTCCTCGAAGTTCACTGTCTCCCTCCGACTTGCCTTCGTCGTTTTTTGTCGTCTCACGAATGAAACCACCCAGGTCGTTGACCTGCTCCGATGTGGTAGAGTCATTCGCTTCCCGGTGAACTCCAGAGTCCGGGGCATCGACCATGTCCGGGTCGGTATCCAGATTCCCTTCGATAGGGTCGGTATTTTCACCAAGTCCCATATCGGTACGATCCTCTTCGTCCGTATCGACGCAGTTCCCTACGTCGATACCATCCGACTCTTCGCTCGATGCGTCGCTTGATCCTTCCAAGTCCGCGTCGAAAATTCCCTTGTCTTTGTCGGTTCGGGGATTCCTCGCGTCCGAACTAACGACATCGCTGCGGGTGACGTCATCCGATCGGCCGTCCGCGCCATGCTCCACTGCCACGAGTTCTTGCTCCTCGGTGGGCGTCGGGACGTCGGTGACCTTGACCCCGTCTTCTTCCTCGACGTCGATGACCTTGACGTCGGCTGGAGCCGTCTTGCTCGAGGTGTCGAGCACCCCCGCCACCGCGGCTCCCCCAGTGACGGAGTTCTTCGGCGATGGTCGTATCCTCCAATTTAGGTGCGGGTTCGAGGATTGCCCTGATCCTCGGCCCGATCGGCGTTTCCCGAAGGCGCATCCCCTCTAGGGGCTGACGTCCCTTCGGTGGCGGCGCCTCGTCGTTGTTCTCGGGCCCGCCAATCCTCCCTCGTTGGACCGTCGTTCCTCTGCCACGTTCCTCTTGTTCGACGCCCGGCGTCGTGACGTGGTGACGGCGGTCGTCGTGGCGGCTCTTGACGCCGTTCCCCGCGTTGCGGCGATCGTTCGATCCGCCGTGCTGCTTGTTCTTGATGGCGTCGCGGCGCCTCGTCGTGACGCCTCGGTGCGTCGTTGTAGCGTCGGGGCGCTTCCTCCTGACGCCTCGGTGCCTCGTTGCGTCGCGATGTTGGTCCACTTCGTGGATCCGACGCTCCATAATCCCTCTCGTCGCGACGCGCAGCTCTTCCGCCGCGGCGTCGGTCCCCATTCCGTCGCGCCGGGTAACGTGCGTCGGCGTCTTCGTCGTCGGATCCCTCTTCCGGGATCATCTGGTGGTTGCGTCGCGATGTTGCGCGGTATGCTCCTGCGCATACCTCCCTCTCGATGTCCGTCGCGACGTCGGTCAGCTGCTTCACCGTACTGCATTGCCCACGCCGTATCTGGACGCGGATGCTAGGTACGAGCTGAGCCCTGATGAGCGCCACCCTTTGCCCTTCTGGCGTTAATGGGGCGACGCGGTCGAAAAGTTGCGCCTTCCCGGCGATAAATGCCAGCGCGGCTTGGCTCTCCTTCTGTACCTCCCCGTACAGACGCTGGGTAATTCCGGATACCCGCTCCATCGACGTGAATTCGTCCAGGAAATATTCCCGGAACGTCGTCCAATCGTTGATGGGCCTTACGGCCGCTTCGGCCCACTTTCGGGCCTCTCCTCGCAGGCAATTCCTTGCGAGGGCCACGATCCGCTTCGCAGGTACGTGGACTCTGTCCACGTAGTCCTCGAAGTCGTCGATAAAATTTTGGGGATCCTCATGATCCCGTCCGGCGAAGGTTAATTCCGGGGGTGGTCGCGCCGCCTCCGTTCGGAGGGCAGTGCTCTGCGCCAAAAGTTCTCCCATCGCCTTGACCATCATTTCCATTGCATGGTCGTTGGGGGTGGTTCCGGTGTTGGCGGCACGCGGGGCGGTGCGGCTGCCTCCAGGCATGCCACCCTCGCGGCCCTTTGCGCCCATGGCCCCATGTTCCATTGCCATGGCGCCGTCGTCTTCCACGAATCCTTCGTTTCGGCGGTCATTCTGACCCACCTCGTATACTTCCTCTTCTTTTAGCTCGGGCGCCAGGGAACGTCCATGTTCCCGTAGGGGTGGTCCATTCCCGCTCAATATCTCCAGACGGCGGGGATATTCTACTTCGCGCCGTGTCGATCCATAATCCTTTTCCAAAATATTTTTTTTGTTGGGGGTTGGTTCCACCCCTTGTCGTATTTCCCTCGTTGCACCCCTTCGTGAGCTACTTCCCATAATCTCCGATAGGGGTGGTTCGATTCCTATGTTGCTCCGGGTGGTTGTTGATTCCTTTTCTTTTCAAGTCCCTGCTCGGGCGCCATGTCGTCGATCCCACGCTCCCTCAACCCCGCTGGCGGCGGGGCCTGGTAGAACCAGCCCCTTCGTGTCCCCACGTACTGTCGAAGTCGTTCGGGACGGAATCGTCATCCGCGAATCCCGTTCCCGCGATGGCAACTCTCCCGAGTGCGTGCTGCTATTAGGGGTCGATGCACCCCTTCGTGAGGCGTTAATGGAGGCCTCGAAGATCCTGGAGGCGGCAGTACGTGGGCGAGCTGGTGGTGGAATCCGCTCTTCGATGGCACTACCCTCCTGGGTAGCGTGAAGGAACGGCGTCGATGTCGTTGCCCGGTCGCGACGGACATCGGGCTGCGCGTTGAGTCGCCTGTTTCGTAGATCCATGCTTTGCCGGGCGGCTTTCGAAATGGGCCGGGAAAATCGTCGGCTGAATTTCGCTTCGCGGTGACCCTCTCTGGCTAGCTGTAACGGACGAAATGCGCGTTCGCGGATGGCTTGAGCGGTCGTGCGGCTTCCCGCGCTTTCCAACGTTGGCTTCAGAGAATCCGGTCTCTCGACTTTCTACCTCTTAGCCGACGCCCCTCAGAAAGGATATCCACCTGAGGAACAACAGACTGTTTCACTGTATGCTCCACAAGCAGAGGCCCTAACGGTACGGCGCGTCTAGACTAAGGATACTCAGTCACCAGGATAAATCCTGTATGTCGGTGCTGGGGAGCAAGGTGCAATGCCTATCCCAGTTGCAGGTGTTCTTCCCGGTTTGATTCTGTAAGAAATAAGACACGGGTTAAACAAGTTAAAGATGAGAGAACTCACCGAGAGCAGTGGCAACGTCGTTAGGCGGATACACGCGTAACGGAATGTCCTGGCACTTTAATCACTGGTGATTCTCGTTGGATGTATCGTTGCGATGCAAGGCGGCGGCTCTAGCGGCGACAGGGCCGGGTTATATAGAGCGGCGGCGATGCTATCGATGATGCGTGGTGATGACGTCACTGGTCGAACGGCGGCACAAAGGCGGCGGTTCGAATCCAACGGACGTGGACGTTGGGCGCTTACAGCAGCCACTTATGATTATCTGTTTGTTGGGGTGGTGACTGCGGCTTGCACAGTCAGATCACCAGAAGCTAACGGAGTAATCTAGTCGCTTGCTGAAGGCTCTGCTGCTGGTGCACGAATGCTAAGGCACGAATGCTAAAAGTGCTTGTCTGATTTTAATATTTATAGACGCCAAAAATGGGCGTTTTAGAGGGGGACCAATCACAGAAAATAACGGTCATTTTGGTGAACGTCCTTCTGAAGGCCGTTGACATCACTTCCTCCCCCTCGAAGCTGACTTTTCTCTCTCCGTCTTCCATTTTCACTGTTATCCCTTTGTATTTCAGTATGAGGTAGACAGAAAAACTTGTAGACTATCTCTGTCAAACACTCTCAAATCTATATGTATTTCATTCGAGATAATTCTAACTTCATAATTTTGTAATTAAACAAGATAAAAACGTCATGTGTATGATCATGTGACCTCTAACGTAAAAACTGTGTCTGTTATTATTAGTTAGACAATCGAACTGAAGAGATGACATCTGCTTAAAAACAGCACACAAGAGACAGATTAAATAGATAGACATCCATATTTGTTACCACCGTGGTTTACTAAATTCTGAAATATAAAACTTGAACATTCGGCAGCTATGGTGAAGACTTAATCGAAGAATTCTCGATATTAGTACATATACAAGTCTTCGTAAATATTAACTTTAGAGTCAACCCATTCTTATTGATATTTACAAATATTTAATAAATAATTCCTACATTATCATAAGAATTGGTATTTCCTACAACCTTTGACACATTAAAAAGATTCAGTATATCAAAAAGCTCATTAACGTCATCCCAGTAAACATATTCGATTGATTTTTGATTGTAAACCATATTCAAACCGGATCCACTGACTGTTTTTTCTTCTTTTTACTATCCAATAATGGTCTTATTATTTTAATATACTTGGAAGACCTAATTCCATTAATTTGTCCAGTAGTCTTCTATGTATATTGGTAATTTGCAAAATTTCCTTATATTCAGTTAAATAATTTCTATCATAATCTGTGGGATCCTTCATAAAAAGTAGATTGTATAACCCCACTTTGCCATCATATACTTTATCATTAATAATTATTTCAGAGGCACGACCAATTTTTAATTACCAATGTACAGTTTATTCATTTGTAAATCTAATCTAATGCCATAGGTTTCATCATAGTCTTTGCGTTTAGTAAAAAACCCCTCTATATAGTGTCTAGATACTGTTTAAAATATTCATTTAGAGTAGTTTTCTCCGTTTTGTCATCCTGAAACTTAGCATCTCCTACTTCATACTGAGGTTCCAGAGACAATATATCATCCTTAATATCTGCATTTGATGTATACTCTGTTGAACTACGCTTTAACTTATTTTGTTGTGATAAACCTACACGCTACGTGCCTGTTTTCTGTAGTATATTAACAGATTTGAATTCTTTTAATGGATCGATAATGAGCTTCAAGAGTCTATTAAGAGTTTCGTCTTCGTCAGATTTTCCTAGTTTTAATGCTATATATTTTTTTCTGGTAGCCTTTTATGCCTTATTAATTTGATATTTAAACAATTTTTTTCTTTGATAGATCCAATGGTTTAACCTTAGATACTCTATACTTTTCAAAAGTTATTTTATTAGACTTCATTGTTACAACCTTAGCAGCAATCTGTTTTAAACTGAGCCCATTATCTGTATGACTTGT
The DNA here is from genome assembly GCA_037954035.1 of Rosalia funebris. NCBI lineage: Eukaryota > Metazoa > Arthropoda > Insecta > Coleoptera > Cerambycidae > Rosalia > Rosalia funebris. Next base: position 32,480,217 of record JAZFAV010000020.1, on the reverse strand, counting down.
ATGATCTGTTTAAATCAGGCTGTATGACTGTATGACTAGTTTAAAAGAGGCTGTATGAGCTGTATATGCTGTTTCTAAGCAGATGTCATCTCTTCAGTTCGATTGTCTAACTAATAATAACAGACACAGTTTTTACGTTAGAGGTCACATGATCATACACATGACGTTTTTATCTTGTTTAATTACAAAATTATGAAGTTAGAATTATCTCGAATGAAATGCATATAGATTTGAGAGTGTTTGACAGAGATAGTCTACAAGTTTTTCTGTCTACCTCATACTGAAATACAAAGGGATAAAAGTGAAGGTGGAAGACGGAGAGAGAAGAGTCAGCGTCGAGGGGTAGGAAGCGAATTCGAGGAAACGGAATCCTGGACCTCGATTTAATTTATACTTTCGCTCGAAGTGACGTATTAGCCACGCCCCCTCTGGATATACTCAGATCGACCCAGTCAAGCGATCACGCCACCCTGACGTCACTGTCAGCGTGTACGACTGAGCCGGATCGGAGTGTATAAAAATCGGAGGTTTTGGCGAATTCGATCTTGCTTGCTTACTTAGCTGCGCTTCGAGTGACCTGTATCTAACTAATACATGCGAATACTTGTACAAAGCTAAGGCTTTCAGTATACTTGCGACCTGGATGTCTTATGTGGCCCTGCCCATAAAATTTCTACGACATAAGAATACGTTTGCAAACTCGACACAAAAGAGGTTTTAAATAACCGTTCATCCAACACCAGTACCTTAGCAAAGGGGTACTGAAATCCCACGGTTCCATACCGTTGGATCGACGAGGGCCCACGCCCGTCCGCGCCTATTTTCATTCCTCCGAGGGACACAAGCGAACGAAACTTCCGCGTTATTTAAACCATAGTGTTTTTGCACGTTCGCCAACGACTGTGTGCGTCAGTGTAACGTCGCGTCGGAGTCCATGGTTCCTAGGTCCCGAATCTGGGATCGCCGTCGGTACGCCGGCAGTGCGCGCCTGGTAGCAGATCAACCGGAGGCCAATAGGGTGATCAATCTAGACGAATTGGATTGGGGTAAGTCTGTTCCATTTTAATTCCCTAGCTTGCAAACCCTACCGCTCGACACTGTGAAGAGACCCCCCGGAACAACACACGCAGATAGATTCCTGTCCCCAATAGGCTTTAACGTAGCAAATTACAACACGTAGGTTTAAGAAAACGAAGGTTCGATATTTTTATAAGAAATTGTCTGGAAAGAAATTGTCTTTATAAATTGTCTATTCCGTACCGATCAATAACCATATTTACGATCCGCCCATTGGTTACATATTTTCACATTCATACGAGGTATATCAAAAAGATCGATATACGAGGTACGGTCGGAAAGTTGAAATTAGTGAACGCATCCAACGATGGAAACGCGTCGTGGCAGGAAGCCAGCGGAGCCCGAGCGAGACCCGGCTCCTGCTGCACAAGGGAAGCGCCCCCACGCTACGGGAAGAGAACGGGAACCTACCCAAACACCTAGGAGCGCCAAACCACAGCGGTCCGTGCCTGTACCTAGGAGCCGCGTGGCCAGCCGGATCCAGGAGGCATCCCAGCGGGCCTCAAGGGCGTCCACCCCGATGTCATCATCGAAAGCGCAATTGGAGGCAACGCCGCGTCGCGTCGAAAGGGAACACGACGTGAAGGGGATGCTCCAGGAAGAGCAACGTGTACGTCGAGTCGTCGAGGAACCCTCCGTACTACGTACACGGGCACCCCCATCCCCTACCATCTCTCAGCCCCGAGGGGATGAAAGCGAGATGGAGGAGAGGGATGGAGCGAGAGGAGGACCCTCCTATGAAGAGGCGGGCACGAGACGTCGACATGGCGCCCGAGCAGGGACTTGAAACAGGAACGGGACGTTCCTGGTCAACGAAAGCTCGCCGAACGGCAGCAGACCCTGGACGACAGCGAAGGAAGAGCACCCGGTGCTCAACGAACGGGACGGAAGCCATCATTCTGGCGCCCGAGAAGCCATCCAGGATGCAGTTGAGGACAAGATCCACCTACACATCTGAAGATGAAGAAGACGAAACGTCTTACGAAGAATTCGAGGAGGACTTAGGAGATAGGCCAAGTGGACGCAGCTCGGTACGAGGACGAGTTCTACCACAGGAACGCCCATTACTGGACGTCAACACGGCGGTGGTAACGGCGCTCCAACAACTGGTCGCCGACCTGAATATGCGAGGCCACCCACAGACCTAACGTTCTCCGCCCTCGACTACGAGAATCCGGAAACGTTCCTCAAGGACATCGAACGCTTCATGGAGGAGGAGCAAGTCCCGTACAGCAGATACGTGGGAACGGCAAGCAGCTGTTTGAGGGGAGAACCTAAACAGTGGGCCGAACGCATAGCCGGCCCTGGTGTGAGTTGGGAGATATTCCGGAAGAACTTGGTTTCTTGGTATGACTCCCGAACTCGCAAAACAGAGCTGAGGCGCAAGCTGTATGGGGAAATGCAGACGCAGAAACAGGACGCTTTCGAGTTCATCTCGATGAAGATAGTTCTGTTCGATCGTCTGGCTCCCGATACGAGCGAGGAAGGAAGGGTGGATACCATCAAGGCACAGCTGCGACGCGGAACCCGCAGGCTGCTACAAGTAGGTCACTGCGAAACGCTCAGTGACGACGGAACGCGAGACCGGAGGCAGAGGACCACCCAATGAAGATCGACGACACAACGAGCCCACGAGATGCCCGGAAAACCGACGCGACGCGCCACCACCCCAAAGGCGGGAATGGCGCCGGGACCCCCCAAGGGAAGGGACCCGCAACGAGAGGAATCCACCACCAGCGACCTCCGGGGAACCGTGGAGACGTCGCGAAGATAGAAGACCGCAACAGCCGACTACCAGCGGATAAGGAAACGCCGGCAGGGGCGAGGAAGAGGGCAACCCTCGACCCAGAGCGTAATCTTCAACATACAACAAAAAGAGAAGACGGACTAAGGATTAGGAGAAGAGGAAACCAGCGGCGTAACATCGGAAGAATCCGACCAGGAAGATATGAACACGATCCGCGAAGAAGGTTTCGGGAAAGCGCAGCAACAAAACCCCGACTTAGTGGCGGCTACAAGAGGAGGTACAGACGCACCTCACGTACCCCTTGAATTGGGAGGTACAATAGTTAAGGCAGTGGTGGACACTGGTGTCAGCGTAAATCTATTTCGGACAGGTCTCGTTGTTGGACAGTTACAGCGTACGGTTAACACAGAGTTGCGATTGATAACTCGTGGATCATCCACCAAGGCGACCGGCTCCATAGAGATGGAGGCGCGGGTTGCTGGAGTCCACGTGCACCTATCCGCTCTGACCGTCGACGACCTGCACGAAGAAGCCATACTAGGACGGCCGCTCATGGATCAAGAGGACGCAACGGTGGATTGGAAAGGAAGACCTTCACATTCGGAACTCGTCGAAGGTACACGGTGTACTGGGGTGACCTACACCATCAGCCAAGGACTGCGCTGAAGCCTGACGAGCTTTACGAATACATTAAGGACAACGTTCCGGAATCCCACCGAGAAGAATTCCTGGAGGAGATAATGAAGTTCGCCGACGTATTCTCCGAAGAGCCTATTCCCGCAACGACGACTTCGACGCAACATACCATCGTCCTACGCGACTCAGCTCCGGTACGGATTCCTCCATATCGATGCAGCGAAGATAAAAAGCGACAGATCAATGAGGCATGCCGGGAGATGCTGGCGCAGGGAGTTATTCGACGCTCACGCTCGGATTACAACTCCCCAGTCTTATTGGTCAAGAAGAAGGGCGGCCAAGAGCAACGGTTTTGCGTAAACTATCGGCAGCTGAACGCTAAAACGGAAGCGGAGGTTGGAACTCTACCGCAGATTTTCGACACCATCCGCGAGTTGGGAAATGCGCGTTATTTCTCTACGCTCCACATAAAGGCCGGATACTGGCAAGTACCTATGGCTGAGTAAGAAATATACAGCCTTCTCAACACCCGACGGAGAGCAGTTCGAATTTGAAGTGATGCCCTTTGGACTGACGGGCGCACCTGGAACGTTCCAGAAGTTGATGAACGAAGTCTTGGAAGGATCCATCCACAAATTCACCAAGGTATACCTGGACGACATCGTGGTATACAGCCGAAGTCAAGAAGAACACCTGTATCATCTAGGCGTGGTTTTGGAGAGACTTCGACTACACGGCCTCCACGCATCGCCAGGGAAATGCAGATTTGGGGCAACTCAAATAGACTACCTAGGCCATACGATTACGTCCGAACGTAATAAACCACAAACCAGATGTTTACAGAAGATCAAGGAATACCCAGTACCACGAACAATTAGAGAGCTACGATCGTTTCTTGGCACTGCCGGCTGGTTACGGGAGTACGTACCAAGATTCGCTGAAATAGCTGCGCCTCTAACGGACGTACTGGAAGAGACCCGACGATTTAGGTGGACCGCACGACAACAAGTGGCTTTCGAGGAGTTGAAAGATGCCTTAGCTAACCACGCGGAGTTGCATCGACCGACATCCGGCGTGCAGTTCTATCTGCAAACAGATGCAAGCTCTGTGGGGATGGGCGCGGTACTCTTTCAATGGGACCAGGAAGTCGACGACAGGCGTCGGCTTATTGCGTGTGCGTTAGCCAAATTCTCGAAGACGGAGACCCGCTACCACGTGAACGATCAAGAGCTCCTTGCGGTTACGTGGGGCGTGAGGAAGTTCAGGCAGTTTCTGGAAGACCAACACTTCACCTTGTTCACGGACAGTAGGGCGTTACTGTGGCTGAACAGGTACAAAGACGAGAAGTCGAAATTGATGCGCTGGGCGATCATGCTGCAGGCATACAAATTCACGGTGGTTCATATACCCGGCAGGTGCAATGAATTACCGGACTTCCTGTCGAGGAACCCTGAACCAACGCAACGGAACGAAGAGGCAGAGGAGGTCGACGAAAGGACTTACCCGACCGTCTACGCAGCTGACGAAGAATCCGACGCAGACGACGGAGCGCTTGAGGAACAGGCGCCTGATCAACCGCCACTCGCAGAAGGCGAGGGCGAAGCACAGCCAAGGGGGGAGGAAGAAGAGGAGGAAGAACCGGAGGATCCGCCCAGACCACCAGGTCCCCTCTTTGAACTCGTCGCCGAAGAGCAACGAAACGATCAGGCGTGGCGACTCAACATGCTACGGCTGGAAACCGTACAGAGGAACGACCCTCAAAACGCGGAAGAAGAAAAAGTTGTCCGAAGCCACTTCGTAGAAGATGGATTGATATGGAAGAAGAAAGGTGTAGATCGGCGTGCACTACTGGTTCCATGTCACATGCGAGAAAGGGTATTGGAGGAATACCACGACTCGCTACTAGGCGCGCATCCAGGGCGAAGGGAGACGCTTCTCTCGATTCGCAGGATGTATGATTGGCCGGGAGTGGCATTGTCAGTGAAGCGACACGTTAGAGCTTGCGTGATATGCAATTCCTCTAAGGCAAACCGGCAGAGGGCTGTGCCACTACGACCACGGATTCCCGAAGCACCGTGGAGGACGGTTAGCTTGGATGTACTTGGGCAATACCCCCAAACGAGACGAGGCAACGAATACATTCTTGTGCTCGTTGGCCTATTCTCTAAATGGGTGGAGGCCAAAGCTACTCCCCGAGGCAACTAAACCGAAATTCTGGCGTTTCTGGAGGAAGTGTTCGCGCGCTGGGGATACCCAGAATCCATAATAACGGACAACGGTGCGCCTTTCAAGGGGCACCATTGGGAACGCTATTTGGCAGCTAGGAAGATCGACCATTACATCTCTCCGATCTATCATCAACGAGCCAATCCAGTGGAACGACGCGAGCAAGAGTTGAAGAAGATCATCAAGGTGAAGCAAGTAAGAATCACAACGTGGGATCTGGAACTTCTCCAGGCTCTCTTCACACTACGTAACCGCACAAGCGCGGCCACAGGACAAGCACCGGCCGAAATCAACCTTGGAGCCATCCTGCCCAAACCAGGGGAGTGGACGGTACCCGCCACTGTGCGACCGCCTCTCGATCGCACCGCGCAGGTACTTCAACAAAGGATTGACAGGGCACGTGCACGACAAATCGTCTACGCGATGAACCTCTACCCGGAACATCGAGACGCGGCCGTGGAATTTCGACCAGGACAACGAGTCATGGTGCGTGAATTCCGGCAAACCAACAATCCGTTCCAGGCAAAATGGACGGGACCTCATGAAGTCGTAACTCGCCACGGAAACAACATCTACACCGTGGAGCGAGACGGTCTGCACGTCAAAGTGCATATCGACGACCTCAGACCCCCTCCGCCGGACAATCCTGAACGGGGCGTTGAAGACGACGATGCCGATGAGAACCTTCGCAAACCTGAAGAGGAAAACGACGACGAAGACGACGACGCGGAAGGCGCCCAGTAGGAGCGAGCTCAGCCCAGGTGTCGCACCGAAAGGAAGCCCGCGCAATACGCCAGGGACCGGACTTCCTAGGCGCAACGACCAAGGGTAACGGCCAGCGATAGCCCCCCGCAACCCGAGTTGAGGTTGAGGCGAGCGATTCTCTGAAGCCAAGGTTACCCACACTCTATCCAGTACAGCTGCTCTCGTATATTCTTTTCTGTTTCAGGCTCCTTTACGCCAGGTTGGACCAGCTGCCAAGCATCCTAATTACCTTTGTGTTAGCGAGCAAGCTGAAGATGAAGCCAAGAAAATCGAGTCGCGAACGTTGCGTTGTATGCTAGGTAGGGAAAAGAGGGCCCACATGAGTTTCTTGTAAGTTCTTCTCATGTGCGATAATCGAACTTGCGGATCCAATTTTACCTTACCTTAACCAGAATCCTAGGCCAAAGCCCCAGAGACCAGTCGCGGCCGACCCCAACGATTCCAAAGTGACAGGGGCGCAATTAAAAATCCAGAACTCGCAGGTATCTTAAGGAGGGAGGTGTCGAGGAAACGGAATCCTGGACCTCGATTTAATTTATACTTTCGCTCGAAGTGACGTATTAGCCACGCCCCCTCTGGATATACTCAGATCGACCCAGTCAAGCGATCACGCCACCCTGACGTCACTGTCAGCGTGTACGACTGAGCCGCATCTAACTAATACATGCGAATACTTGTACAAAGCTAAGGCTTTCAGTATACTTGCGACCTGGATGTTTTATGAGGCCCTGCCCATAAAATTTCTACGAAATAAGAATACGTTTGCAAACTCGACACAAAAGAGGTTTTAAATAACCGTTCATCCAACACCAGTACCTTAGCAAAGGGGTACTGAAATCCCACGGTTCCACACCGTTGGATCGACGAGGGCCCACGCCCGCCCGCGCCTATTTTCATTCCTCCGAGGGACACAAGCGAACGAAACTTCCGCGTTATTTAAACCGTAGTGGTTTTGCACGTTCGCCAACGACTGTGTGCGTCAGTGTAACGTCGCCTCGGAGTCCACGATTCTTAGGTCCCGAATCTGGGATTGCCGTCGGTACGCCGGAAGTGAGCGCCTGGTAGCAGATCGACCGGAGGCCAATAGGGTGATCAATCTAGACGAATTGGATTGGGGTAAGTCTGTTCCATTTTAATTCCCTAGCTTGCAAGCCCTACCGCTCGACACTGTGAAGAGTCGGAACAACACATGCAGATAGATTCCTGTACCCAGTAGGCTTTAACGTAGCAAATTACAACACGTAGGTTTAAGAAAGCGAAGGTTGGATATTTTTATAAGAAATTGTCTGGAAAGAAATTGTCTTTATAAATTTTCTATTCCGTACCGATCAATAACCATATTTACGATCCGCCCATTGGTTACATATTTTCACATTCATACGAGGTATATCAAAAAGATCGATATACGAGGTACGGTCGGAAAGTTAAAATTAGTGAACGCATCCAACGATGGAAACGCGTCGTGGCAGGAAGCCAGCGGAGCCCGAGCGAGACCCGGCTCCTGCTGCACAACGGAAGCGCCCCCACGCTATGGGAAGAGAACGGGAACCTCCCCAAACACCTAGGAGCGCCAAACCACAGCGGTCCATGCCTGTACCAAGGAGCAGCGTGGCCAGCCGGATCCAGGAGGCATCCCAGCGGGCCTCAAGGGCGTCCACCCCGATGTCACACATCCACAGCGTGTCGACGTCTCGTGCTCGTCTCTTCGTAGGAGGGTCCTCCTCTCGCTCCATCCCTCTCTTCCATCTCGCTTTCCTCCCCTCGGGAGTGAAAGGTGGTGGGGGATGGGGGTGCCCGTGTACGCAGTACGGAGGGTTCCTCGCGCACCGGACGTACACGTTGCTCTTCCAAGAGCATCCCCTTCACGTCGTGTCCCCTTTCGACGCGACGCGGCGTTGCCTCCAATTGCGCTCCCGATGATGACATCGGGGTGGACGCCCTTGAGGCCCGCTAAGATGCCTCCTGGATCCGGCTGGCCGCGCTGCTCCTTAGTACCGGCACGGACCGCTGTTGTTTGGCGCTCCTAGGTGTTAGGGGAGGTTCCCGTTCCCTTCCCGTAGCGTGGGGGTACTTCCCTTGTGCAGCAGGAGCCGGGTCTCGCTCGGGCTCCGCTGGCTTCCTGCCACGACGCGTTTCCGTCGTTGGATGCGTTCACTAGTTTCAACTTTCCGACCGTACCTCGTATATCGATCTTTTTGATATACCTCGTATGAATGTAAAAAAATGTATAACCAATGGGCGGATCGTAAATATGGTTATTGATCGGTACGGTATAGACAATTTATAGACAATTTCTTTCCAGACAATTTCTTATAAATAACGAACCTTCACTTTATTAAACCTACGTGTTGTAATTTTTGCTACGTTACTGGGGACAGGAATCTATCTACGTGGGTTGCTCCGGGGGGTCTCTTCACAGTGTCGAGCGGTAGGGTTTGCAAGCTAGGGAATTAAAATGGAACAGACTTACCCCAATCCAATTCGTCTAGATTGATCGCCCTATTGGCCTTCGGTCGATCTGCTACCAGGCGCGCACTCCCGGCTTTCCGACGGCGATCCCAGATTCGGGACCTAGGAACCGTGGACTCCGACGCGACGTTCTACTGACGCACAGTCGTTGACGAACGTACAAAAGACACTACGGTTTAAAGGCTCGCGGATGTTACGTTCGTTTCTGTCCTCGGAGGAATGAAAGTAGGCGCGGACGGGCGTGGGCCCTCGTCGGTCCAACGGTACGAAACCGTGGGATTTTAGTACCCTTCTTTGCTAAGGTACTGGTGTTGGTTGAACGGTTATTTAAAACCTCTTTTTTGATTGTCTCAGAATACAGTAATAATCGAACCCTCTTTTAAAACATTTTATGGGCAGGGCCACATAAAACATCCAGGTCGCAGCTATTCTGAAAGCCTTGGCTTTGTTCAAGTAATCGCGTGTATTAGCTAGATACAGGTCACTCGAAGCGCTGCTCACCAAGTGCAAGCAATCCAGCAAACTAGTGCAAGGCCGGCAAGGCAAGTGCAATGCAGACAAGTGCAATGCAGACAAGATCGAATTCGCCAAAACCTCCGATATTTATACACTCTGATCCGGCTCACCCGTACACGCTGACAGTGACGTCAGGGTGGCCTGATCGCTTGACTGGGTCAGATCGAGTATATCCAGAGGGGCGTGGCCTAATACGTAACTTCGAGCGAAAGTATAAATTAAATTGAGGTCCAGGATTTCGTTTCCTCGACACCTTCCTCCTTAAGATACCTGCGGGTTCTGGATTTTTTTGTTGCGCCCCTGTCACTTGGGAATCGTTGGGGTCGGCCGCGACTGGTCGCTGGGGCTTTGGCCTAGGATTCTGGTTATGGTAAAGGTACAATTGGATCCGCAAGTTCGATTATCGCACATGAGAAGAACTTACAAGAAACTCATGTGGGCCCTCTTTTCCCTACCTAACATACAACGCAACGTTCGCGACTCGATTTTCTGGGCTTCATCTTCAGCTGGCTCGCTAACACAAAGGTAATTAGGATGCTCGGCTGCCGGTCCAACCTGGCGTAAAGGAGCCTGAAACAGAAAAGAATATACGAGAGCAGCTGTACTTGATAGAGTGTGGGTAACCTTGGCTGCAGAGAATCGCTCGCCTCAACCTCAACTCGGGTTGCGGAGGGCTATCGCTGGCCGTTACCCTTGGTCGTTGCGCCTAGGGAGTCCGGTCCCTGGCGTGTTGCGCGGGCTTCCTTTCGGTGCGACACCTGGGCTGGGCTCGCTCCTACTGGGCGCCTTCCGCGTCGTCGTCTTCGTCGTCCTCTTCAGGTTCGCGAAGGTTCTCTCTCTTTTGTCTGTCGAAGATTACGCTCGGGGTCGAGGGTTGCCCTCTTCCTCGCCCCTGCCGGCGTTTCCCTACCCGCTGGTAGTCGGCTATCGCGGTCTTCGACCTTCGCGGATTCTCCGCGGCTCGTGGTGGGGTCGATCCTCGTTGGGTGGTCCTCTGCCTCCGGTCTCGCGTTCCGTCGTCGGTTCCCTCCGTCCGCGGTGTCTTCTTCTCCTGGCGCTTTCCGCGCGGGAGTGGTTCCCAGCTTCGAAGTCCCTCGACGTCGTCGATTTTCCCATCGTCGCCTTCCCGGCGGGTGGTGCTCCTGTTCGGCGTTGAGGTGACCCATCGTCTTCGGCTTCGATGCCCACGGCTATGTCGATCAAGTCACTGAGCGTTTCGCAGTGACCTACTTGTAGCAGTCTGCGGGTTCCGCGTCGCAGCTGTGCCTTGATCGTGTCCACTTTTTCTTCCTCGCTCGTGTCGGGAGCCAGACGGTCGAACAGGGCTATCTTCATCGAGATGAACTCAAAAGCGTCCTGTTTCTGCGTCTGCATCTCACCATACAGCTTGCGCCTCAGCTCTGTCTTGCGAGTTCGGGAGTCATACCGAGAAACCAAGTTCTTCCGGAATATCTCCCAACTCACACCAGGGCCGGCTACGCGTTCGGCCCACTGTTTGGGTTCTCCCCTTAAATAGCTGCGTGCCGTTCCCACGTATCTGCTGTACGGGACTTGCTCCTCCTCCAGGAAACGTTCGATGTCCCTCAAAAACGTTTCCGGGTTCTCGTAGTCGAGGGCGGAGAACGTTAGGTCTGCGGGTGGCCTCGCATATTCAGGTCGGCGAGGTTGAGTCTGCTCGACCAGTTGCTGGAGCGCCGTTACCACCGCCGTGTTGACGTCTAGTAATGGGCGTTCCTGTGGTAGCACTCGTCCTCGTACCGAGTTGCGTCCACTTGGCCTCCCTCCTAAGTCCTCCTCGAATTCTCCATAAGACGTTTCGTCTTCTTCATCCTCAGATGCGTAGGTGGATCTTGTCCTCCACTGCATCCTGGATGGCTTCTCGGGCGCCAGGGACTTCCGTCCCGTTCGTTGAGCACCGGGTGCTCTTTCTTCCTCTTCGTCCAGGGTTTGCTGCCGTCCGGCGAGCCTTCGTTGACCAGGAACGTCCCGTTCCTGTTTCAAGTCCCTGCTCGGGCGCCATGTCGACGTCTCGTGCCCGTCTCTTCGTAGGAGGGTCCTCCTCTCGCTCCATCCCTCTCTTCCATCTCGCTTTCCTCCCCTCGGGAGTGAAAGGTGGTGGGGGATGGGGGTGCCCGTGTACGCAGTACGGAGGGTTCCTCGCGTACCGGACGTACACGTTGCTCTTCCAAGAGCATCCCCTTCACGTCGTGTCCCCTTTCGACGCGACGCGGCGTTGCCTCCAATTGCGCTCCCGATGATGACATCGGGGTGGATGCCCTTGAGGCCCGCTGAGATGCCTCCTGGATCCGGCTGGCCGCGCTGCTCCTTAGTACCGGCACGGACCGCTGTTGTTTGGCGCTCCTAGGTGTTAGGGGAGGTTCCCGTTCCCTTCCCGTAGCGTGGGGGTACTTCCCTTGTGCAGCAGGAGCCGGGTCTCGCTCGGGCTCCGCTGGCTTTCTGCCATGACACGTTTCCGTCGTTGGATGCGTTCACTAGTTTCAACTTTCCGACCGTACCTCGTATATCGATCTTTTTGATATACCTCGTATGAATGTAAAAAAATGTATAACCAATGGGCGGATCGTAAATATGGTTATTGATCGGTACGGTATAGACAATTTATAGACAATTTCTTGCCAGACAATTTCTTATAAATAACGAACCTTCGCTTTATTAAACCTACGTGTTGTAATTTTTGCTACGTTACTGGGGACAGGAATCTATCTACGTGGGTTGCTCCGGGGGGTCTCTTCACAGTGTCGAGCGGTAGGGTTTGCAAGCTAGGGAATTAAAATGGAACAGACTTACCCCAATCCAATTCGTCTAGATTGATCGCCCTATTGGCCTCCGGTCGATCTGCTACCAGGCGCGCACTCCCGGCTTTCTGACGGCGATCCCAGATTCGGGACCTAGGAACCGTGGACTCCGACGCGACGTTCTACTGACGCACAGTTCCGTTTCCTCGACATCGCTTGTCGAGGAAACGAAATCCTTTAAATAACCGTTCAACCAACACCAGTACCTTAGCAAGAAGGGTACTAAAATCCCACGGTTTCGTACCGTTGGACCGACGAGGGCCCACGCCCGTCCGCGCCTACTTTCATTCCTCCGAGGACAGAAACGAACGTAACATCCGCGAGCTTTTAAACCGTAGTGTCTTTTGTACGTTCGTCAATGACTGTGCGTCAGTAGAACGTCGCGTCGGAGTCCACGGTTCACAGGTCCCGAATCTGGGATCGCCGTCGGAAAGCCGGGAGTGCGCGCCTGGTAGCAGATCGACCGGAGGCCAATAGGGCGATCAATCTAGACGAATTGGATTGGGGTAAGTCTGTTCCATTTTAATTCCCTAGCTTGCAAACCCTACCGCTCGACACTGTGAAGAGACCCCCCGGAGCAACCCACGTAGATAGATTCCTGTCCCCAGTAACGTAGCAAAATTACAACACGTAGGTTTAATAAGCGAAGGTTCGTTATTTATAAGAAATTGTCTGGAAAGAAATTGTCTATAAATTGTCTATATCGTACCGATCAATAACCATATTTACGATCCGCCCATTGGTTACATAGTTTTACATTCATACGAGGTATGTCAAAAAGATCGATATACGAGGTACGGTCGGAAAGTTGAACTTAGTGAACGCATCCAACGATGGAAACGCGTCGTGGCAGGAAGCCAGCGGAGCCCGCGAGACCCGGCTCCTGCTGCACAAGGGAAGTACCCCCACGCTACGGGAAGGGAACGGGAACCTCCCCAAACACCTAGGAGCGCCAAACAACAGCGGTCCGTGCCGGTACTAAGGAGCAGCGCGGCCAGCCGGATCCAGGAGGCATCTCGGCGGGCCTCAAGGGCATCCACCCCGATGTCATCATCGGGAACGCAATTGGAGGCAACGCCGCGTCGCGTCGAAAGGGGACACGACGTGAAGGGGATGCTCTTGGAAGAGCAACGTGTACGTCCAGTACGCGAGGAACCCTCCGTACTGCGTACACGGGCACCCCCATCCCCCACCACCTTTCACTCCCGAGGGGAGGAAAGCAAGATGAAAGAGAGGGATGGAGCGAGAGGAGGACCCTCCTACGAAGAGACGGGCACGAGACGTCGACAGCGTGTGGAGGAAACGGAATCCTGGACCTCAATTTAATTTATACATTCGCTCGAAGTGACGTATTAGGCCACGCCCCTCCGGATATACTCGATCTGACCCAGTCAAGCGATCACGCCACCCTGACGTCACTGTCAGCGTGTACGAGTGAGCCGGATCGAAGTGTATAAATATCGGAGGTTTTGGCGAATTCGATCTTGAGTTTGCTTGGTTTTACTTGCCTTGCAATCTGCTTGTTTCCAGCTGCGCTTCGAGTGACCTGTATCTAGCTAATACACGCGATTACTTGAACAAAGCCAAGTCTTGCTGAATACCTGCGACCTGGATATTTTATGTGGCCCTGCCCATAAAATATTTTAAAAGAGGGTTCGATTAATACTGTATTCAGTGATCTCGACGGAGACAACAAAAGAGGTTTTAAATAACCGTACAGCCAACACCAGTACCTTAGCAAAGAAGGGTACTGAAATCCCACGGTTTCGTACCGTTGGACCGACGAAGGCCTACGCCCGTCCGCGCCTACTTTCATTCCTCCGAGGACAGAAATGAACGTAACATCCGCGAGCTTTAAACCGTAGTGACTTTTGTACGTTCGTCAACGACTGTGCGTCAGTAGAACGTCGCGTCGGAGTCCACGGTTCACAGGTCCCGAATCTGGGATCGCCGTAGGAAAGCCGGGAGTGCGCGCCTGGTAGCAGATCGACCGGAGGCCAATAGGGTGATCAATCTAGACGAATTGGATTGGGGTAAGTCTGTTCCATTTTAATTCCCTAGCTTGCAAACCCTACCGCTCGACACTGTGAAGAGACCCCCCGGAGCAACCCACGTAGATAGATTCCTGTCCTCAGTAACGTAGCAAAATTACAACACGTAGGTTTAATAAAGCGAAGGTTCGTTATTTATAGAAATTGTCTGGAAAGAAATTGTCTATAAATTGTCTATACCGTACCGATTAATAACCATATTTACGATCCGCCCATTGGTTATACATTTTTACATTCATACGAGGTATATCAAAAAGATCGATATACGAGGTACGGTCGGAAAGTTGAATTTAGTGAACGCATCCAACGATGGAAACGCGTCGTGGCCGGAAGCCCGCGGAGCCCGAGCGAGACCCGGCTCCTGCCGCACAAGGGAAGTACCCCCACGCTACGGGAAGGGAACGGGAACCTCCTCAAACACCTAGGAGCGCCAAACAACAGCGGTCCGTGCCGGTACCAAGGAGCAGCGCGGCCAGCCGGATCCAGGAGGCATCCCAGCGGGCCTCAAGGGCGTCCACCCCGATGTCATCATCGGGAGCGCAATTAGAGACAACGCCGCGTCGCGTCGAAAAGGGACACGACGTGAAGGGGATGCTCTTGGAAGAGCAACGTGTACGTCCGGTACGCGAGGAACCCTCCGTACTGCGTACACGGGCACCCCCATCCCCCACCACCTTTCGCTCCCGAGGGGAGGAAAGCGAAATGGAAGAGAGGGATGGAGCGAGAGGAGGACCCTCCTTCGAAGAGCCGGGCACGAGACGTCGACATGGCGCCCGAGCAGGGACCGTGAAACAGGAACGGGACGTTCCTGGTCAACGAAGGCTCGCCGGACGGCAGCAAACCCTGGACGACGAAGGAGAAAGAGCACCCGGTGCTCAACGAACGGGACGGAAGTCCCTGGCGCCCGAGAAGCCATCCAGGATGCAGTGGAGGACAAGATCCACCTACGCATCTGAGGATGAAGAAGACGAAACGTCTTATGAAGAATTCGAGGAGGACTTAGGAGGGAGGCCAAGTGGACGCAGCTCGGTACGAGGACGAGTGCTCCCACAGGAACGCCCATTACTGGACGTCAACACGGCGGTGGTAACGGCGCTCCAGCAACTGGTCGAGCAGACTCGACCTCGCCGACCTGACTATGCGAGGCCACCCGCAGACCTAACGTTCTCCGCCCTCGACTACGAGAACCCGGAAACGTTCTTGAGGGACATCGAACGTTTCCTGGAGGAGGAGCAGGTCCCGTACAGCAGATACGTGGGAACGGCACGCAGCTGTTTAAGGGGAGAACCCAAGCAGTGGGCCGAACGCGTAGCCGGCCCTGGTGTGAGTTGGGAGATATTCCGGAAGAACTTGGTTTCTCGGTATGACTCCCGAACTCGCAAGACAGAGCTGAGGCGCAAGCTGTATGGCGAGATGCAGACGCAGAAACAGGACGCTTTCGAGTTCATCTCGATGAAGATAGCCCTGTTCGACCGTCTGGCTCCCGACACGAGCGAGGAAGAAAAAGTGGATACGATCAAGGCACAGCTGCGACGCGGAACCCGCAGGCTGCTACAGGTAGGTCACTGCGAGACGCTCAGTGACCTAATCGACATAGCCGTGGGCATCGAAGCCGAAGACGATGGGTCACCTCAACGCCGAACAGGAGCACCACCCGCCGGGAAGGCGACGATGGGAAAAGCGACGACGTGGAGGGACTTCGACGCTGGGAACCACTCCCACGCGGAAAGCGTCGGGAGGAGAAGACACCGCGGACGGAGGGAACCGACGACGGAACGCGAGACCGGAGGCGGAGGACCGCCCAACGAAAATCGACGACGAAACGAACCCACGAGACGCCCGGAAAACCGACGCGACGCGCCGCCACCCCAAAGACGGGAATGGCGCCGGGACCCCCCAAGGGAAGGGGCCCGCAACGATCGAAATCCACCACCAGCGACCTCCGGGGAACCGTGGAGACGTCGCGAAGACCGAAGATCGCAACAGCCGACTACCAGTGGACAGGGAAACGCCGGCAGGGGCGAGGAAGAGGGCAACCCTCGACCCCGAGCGTGATCTTCGACGTACAGCGGAAAGAGAAGACGGACGAAGGATCCGGAGAAGAGGAAACCAGCGGCGTAACATCGGAAGAATCTGACCAGGAAGATATGAACACGATCCGCGAAGAAAGTTTCGGGAAAGCGCAGCAACAAGACCCCGACTTAGTTGCGGCTACGAGAGGAGGTACAGACGCACCTCACGTACCCCTTGAATTGGGAGGTACAGTAGTTAAGGCACTGGTGGACACTGGTGCCAGCGTAAATCTAGTGCGGACAAGTCTCGTTGTTGGACAGTTGCAGTGTACGGTTAACACAGAGTTGCGATTGATAACTCGTGGATCATCCGCCAAGGCGACCGGCTCCATAGAGATGGAGGCGCGGGTTGCTGGAGTCCACGTGCACCTATCCGCTCTGACTGTCGACGACCTGCACGAAGAAGCCATACTAGGACGGCCGTTCATGGATCAAGAGGATGCCACGGTGGATTGGAAACGGAAGACCTTCACATTCGGAACTCGTCGAAGGCACACGGTGTACTGGGGTGACCTACACCATCAGCCAAGGACTGCGCTGAAGCCTGACGAGCTTTACGAATATGTCAAGGACAACGTTCCGGAGTCCCACCGAGAAGAATTCCTGGAGGAGATAATGAAGTTCGCCGACGTATTCTCCGAAGAACTCATTCCCGCAACGACGACTTCGACGCAACATACCATCGTCCTACGCGACTCAGCTCCGGTACGGATTCCTCCGTATCGTTGCAGCGAAGAGAAAAAGCGACAGATCAATGAGGCATGCCGGGAGATGCTGGCGCAGGGAGTTATTCGACGCTCGCGCTCGGATTACAACTCCCCGGTCTTATTGGTCAAGAAGAAGGGCGGCCAAGAGCAACGGTTTTGCGTAGACTATCGGCAGCTGAACGCTAAAACGGAGGCGGAGGTTGGAACTCTACCGCAGATTTTCGACACCATCCGCGAGTTGGGAGATGCGCGTTATTTCTCTACGCTCGACCTGAAGGCCGGGTACTGGCAAGTACCGATGGCTGAAGCGAGTAAGAAATATACAGCCTTCTCAACACCCGATAGAGAGCAGTTCGAGTTTGAAGTGATGCCCTTTGGACTGACGGGCGCACCTGGAACGTTCCAGAAGTTGATGAACGAGGTCTTGGAAGGATGCATCCACAAATTCACCAAGGTATACCTGGACGACATCGTGGTATACAGCCGAAGTCAGGAAGAACACCTGTATCATCTAGGCGTGGTTTTGGAGAGACTTCGACTACACGGCCTCCACGCATCGCCAGGGAAATGTAGATTTGGGGCAACTCAAATAGACTACCTAGGCCATACGATTACGTCCGAACGTAATGAACCACAAACCAGATGTTTACAGAAGATAAAGGAATACCCAGTACCACGAACAATTAGAGAGCTACGATCGTTTCTTGGCACTGCCGGCTGGCTACGGGAGTACGTACCAAGATTCGCTGAAATAGCTGCACCTCTAACAGACGTACTGGAAGGGACCCGAGGATTTAGGTGGACCGCACGACAACAAGTGGCTTTCGAGGAGTTGAAAGATGCCTTAGCTAACCACGCGGAGTTGCATCGACCGACACGCGGCGTGCAGTTCTGTCTGCAAACAGATGCAAGCTCTGTGGGGATGGGCGCGGTACTCTTTCAATGGGACCAGGAAGTCGACGACAGGCGTCGGCTTATTGCGTGTGCGTCAGCCAAATTCTCGAAGACGGAGACCCGCTACCACGTGAACGAGCAAGATCTCCTTGCGGTTACGTGGGGCGTGAGGAAGTTCAGGCAGTTCCTGGAAGACCAGCACTTCACCTTGTTCACGGACAGTAGGGCGTTACTGTGGCTGAACAGGTACAAAGACGAGAAGTCGAAGTTGATGCGCTGGGCGATCATGCTGCAGGCATACAACTTCACGGTGGTTCATGTACCCGGCAGGTGCAATGAATTACCGGACTTCCTGTCGAGGAACCCTGAACCAACGCAACGGAACGAAGAGGCAGAAGAGGTCGACGAAAGGACTTACCCGACCGTCTACGCAGCTGACGAAGAATCCGACGCAGACGACGGAGCGCTTGAGGAACAGGCGCCTGATCAACCGCCACTCGCAGAAGGCGAGGGCGAAGCACAGCCAAGGGGGAGGAAGAAGAGGAGGAAGAACCGGAGGATCCGCCCAGACCACCAGGTCCCCTCTTTGAACTCGTCGCCGAAGAGCAACGAAACGATCAGGCGTGCCGACTCGACATGTTACGGTTAGAAACCGTACAGAGGAACGGCCCTCAAAACGCGGAAGAAGAGAAAGTTGCCCGAAGCCACTTCGTAGAAGACGGATTGATATGGACGAAGAAAGGTGTAGATCGGCGTGCGCTACTGGTTCCATGTCACATGCGAGAAAGGGTATTGGAGGAATACCACGACTCGCTACTGGCCGCGCATCCAGGGCGAAGGGAGACGCTTCTCTCGATTCGCAGGATGTATGATTGGCCGGGAGTGGCATTGTCAGTGAAGCGACACGTTAGGGCTTGCTTGATTTGCAATTCCTCTAAGGCAAACCGGCAGAAGGCTGCGCCACTACGACCACGGATTCCCGAAGCACCATGGAAGACGGTTAGCTTGGATGTACTTGGGCAATACCCCAAGACGAGACGGGGCAACGAATACATTCTTGTGCTCGTTGACCTATTCTCTAAATGGGTGGAGGCCAAAGCTACTCCCCGAGGCAACCAAACCGAAATTCTGGCGTTTCTGGAGGAAGTGTTCGCGCGCTGGGGACACCCAGAATCCATAATAACGGACAACGGTGCGCCTTTCAAGGGGCACCATTGGGAGCGCTATTTGGCAGCTCGAAAGGTCGACCATTACACCTCTCCGATCTATCATCAACGAGCCAATCCAGTGGAACGACGCGTGCAAGAGTTGAAGAAGATCCTCAGGGTGAAGCAAGTAGGAGTCACAACGTGGGATCTGGAACTTCCCCAGGCTCTCTTCACACTACGTAACCGCACCAGCGCGGCCACAGGACAAGCACCGGCCGAAATCAACCTTGGAGCCATCCTGCCAAAACCGGGGGAGTGGACGGTACCCGCCACTGTGCGACCGCCTCCCGACCGCACCGCGCAGGCACGCCAACAAAGGATTGATAGGGCACGTGCACGACAAATCGTCTACGCAAGGAATCTTTATCCGGAGCATCGAGACGCGGCCGTGGAGTTTCGACCAGGACAACGAGTCATGGTGCGTGAATTCCGGCAAACCAACAATCCGTTCCAGGCAAAATGGACGGGACCTCATGAGGTCGTAACTCGCCACGGAAACAACACCTACACCGTGGAGCGAGACGGTCTGCACGTCAAAGTGCATATCGACGACCTCAGACCCCCTCCACTGGACAATCCTGAACGGGGCGTTAAAGGCGACGATGCCGATGAGAACCTTCGCGAACCGGAAGAGGAAGACGACGACGCGGAAGGCGCCCAGTAGGAGCGAGCCCAGCCCAGGTGTCGCACCGAAAGGAAGCCCGCGCAACACGCCAGGGACCGGACTCCCTAGGCGCAACGACCAAGGGTAACGGCCAGCGATAGCCCTCCGCAACCCGAGTTGAGGTTGAGGCGAGCGATTCTCTGCAGCCAAGGTTACCCATACTCTATCAAGTACAGCTGCTCTCGTATATTCTTTTCTGTTTCAGGCTCCTTTACGCCAGGTTGGACCGGCAGCCGAGCATCCTAATTACCTTTGTGTTAGCGAGCCAACTGAAGATGAAGCCCAGAAAATCGAGTCGCGAACGTTGCGTTGTATGTTAGGTAGGGAAAAGAGGGCCCACATGAGTTTCTTGTAAGTTCTTCTCATGTGCGATAATCGAACTTGCGGATCCAATTGTACCTTTACCTTTAACCAGAATCCTAGGCCAATGCCCCAGCGACCAGTCGCGGCCGACCCCAACGATTCCCAAGTGACAGGGGCGCAACAAAAAAAATCCAGAACCCGCAGGTATCTTAAGGAGGGAGGTGTCGAGGAAACGGAATCCTGTACCTCAATTTAATTTATACATTCGCTCGAAGTGACGTATTAGGCCACGCCCCTCCGGATATACTCGATCTGACCCAGTCAAGCGATCACGCCACCCTGACGTCACTGTCAGCGTGTACGAGTGAGCCGGATCGGAGTGTATAAATATCGGAGGTTTTGGCGAATTCGATCTTGACTTTGCTTGGTTTTACTTGCCTTGCAATCTGCTTGTTTCCAGCTGCGCTTCGAGTGACCTGTATCTAGCTAATACACGCGATTACTTGAACAAAGCCAAGTCTTGCTGAATACCTGCGACTTGGATATTTTATGTGGCCCTGCCCATAACATATTTTAAAAGAGGGTTCGATTAATACTGTATTCAGTGATCTCGACGGAGACAACAAAAGAGGTTTTAAATAACCGTACAGCCAACACCAGTACCTTAGCAAAGAAGGGTACTGAAATCCCACGGTTTCGTACCGTTGGACCGACGAAGGCCTACGCCCGTCCGCGCCTACTTTCATTCCTCCGAGGACAGAAACGAACGTAACATCCGCGAGCTTTAAACCGTAGTGTCTTTTGTACGTTCGTCAACGACTGTGCGTCAGTAGAACGTCGCGTCGGAGTCCACGGTTCACAGGTCCCGAATCTGGGATCGCCGTAGGAAAGCCGGGAGTGCGCGCCTGGTAGCAGATCGACCGGAGGCCAATAGGGTGATCAATCTAGACGAATTGGATTGGGGTAAGTCTGTTCCATTTTAATTCCCTAGCTTGCAAACCCTACCGCTCGACACTGTGAAGAGACCCCCCGGAGCAACCCACGTAGATAGATTCCTGTCCTCAGTAACGTAGCAAAATTACAACACGTAGGTTTAATAAAGCGAAGGTTCGTTATTTATAGAAATTGTCTGGAAAGAAATTGTCTATAAATTGTCTATACCGTACCGATTAATAACCATATTTACGATCCGCCCATTGGTTATACATTTTTACATTCATACGAGGTATATCAAAAAGATCGATATACGAGGTACGGTCGGAAAGTTGAATTTAGTGAACGCATCCAACGATGGAAACGCGTCGTGGCCGGAAGCCCGCGGAGCCCGAGCGAGACCCGGCTCCTGCCGCACAAGGGAAGTACCCCCACGCTACGGGAAGGGAACGGGAACCTCCTCAAACACCTAGGAGCGCCAAACAACAGCGGTCCGTGCCGGTACCAAGGAGCAGCGCGGCCAGCCGGATCCAGGAGGCATCCCAGCGGGCCTCAAGGGCGTCCACCCCGATGTCATCATCGGGAGCACAATTAGAGACAACGCCGCGTCGCGTCGAAAAGGGACACGACGTGAAGGGGATGCTCTTGGAAGAGCAACGTGTACGTTCGGTACGCGAGGAACCCTCCGTACTGCGTACACGGGCACCCCCATCCCCCACCACCTTTCGCTCCCGAGGGGAGGAAAGCGAAATGGAAGAGAGGGATGGAGCGAGAGGAGGACCCTCCTTCGAAGAGCCGGGCACGAGACGTCGACAAGCGTGTCAACGGCCTTCAGAAGGACGTTCACCAAAATGACCGTTATTTTCTGTGATTGGTCCCCCTCTAAAACGCCCACTTTTGGCGTCTATAAATATTAAAATCAGACAAGCACTTTTAGCATTCGTGCCTTAGCATTCGTGCACCAGCAGCAGAGCCTTCAGCAAGCGACTAGATTACTCCGTTAGCTTCTGGTGATCTGACTGTGCAAGCCGCAGTCACCACCCCAACAAACAGATAATCATAAGTGGCTGCTGTAAGCGCCCAACGTCCACGTCCGTTGGATTCGAACCGCCGCCTTTGTGCCGCCGTTCGACCAGTGACGTCATCACCACGCATCATCGATAGCATCGCCGCCGCTCTATATAACCCGGCCCTGTCGCCGCTAGAGCCGCCGCCTTGCATCGCAACGATACATCCAGCGAGAATCACCAGTGATTAAAGTGCCAGGACATTCCGTTACGCGTGTATCCGCCTAACGACGTTGCCACTGCTCTCGGTGAGTTCTCTCATCTTTAACTTGTTTAACCCGTGTCTTATTTCTTACAGAATCAAACCGGGAAGAACACCTGCAACTGGGATAGGCATTGCACCTTGCTCCCCAGCACCGACATACAGGATTTATCCTGGTGACTGAGTATCCTTAGTCTAGACGCGCCGTACCGTTAGGGCCTCTGCTTGTGGAGCATACAGTGAAACAGTCTGTTGTTCCTCAGGTGGATATCCTTTCTGAGGGGCGTCGGCTAAGAGGTAGAAAGTCGAGAGACCGGATTCTCTGAAGCCAACGTTGGAAAGCGCGGGAAGCCGCACGACCGCTCAAGCCATCCGCGAACGCGCATTTCGTCCGTTACAGGTAGCCAGAGAGGGTCACCGCGAAGCGAAATTCAGCCGACGATTTTCCCGGCCCATTTCGAAAGCCGCCCGGCAAAGCATGGATCTACGAAACAGGCGACTCAACGCGCAGCCCGATGTCCGTCGCGACCGGGCAACGACATCGACGCCGTTCCTTCACGCTACCCAGGAGGGTAGCGCCATCGAAGAGCGGATTCCACCACCAGCTCGCCCACGTACTGCCGCCTCCAGGATCTTCGAGGCCTCCATTAACGCCTCACGAAGGGGTGCATCGACCCCTAATAGCAGCACGCACTCGGGAGAGTTGCCATCGCGGGAACGGGATTCGCGGATGACGATTCCGTCCCGAACGACTTCGACAGTACGTGGGGACACGAAGGGGCTGGTTCTACCAGGCCCCGCCGCCAGCGGGGTTGAGGGAGCGTGGGATCGACGACATGGCGCCCGAGCAGGGACTCGAGAAGAAAAGGAATCAACAACCACCCGGAGCAACATAGGAATCGAACCACCCCTATCGGAGATTATGGGAAGTAGCTCACGAAGGGGTGCAACGAGGGAAATACGACAAGGGGTGGAACCAACCCCCAACAAAAAAAATATTTTGGAAAAGGTTTACGGATCGACACGGCGCGAAGTAGAATATCCCCGCCGTCTGGAGATATTGAGCGGGAATGGACCACCCCTACGGGAACATGGACGTTCCCTGGCGCCCGAGCTAAAAGAAGAGGAAGTATACGAGGTGGGTCAGAATGACCGCCGAAACGAAGGATTCGTGGAAGACGACGGCGCCATGGCAATGGAACATGGGGCCATGGGCGCAAAGGGCCGCGAGGGTGGCATGCCTGGAGGCAGCCGCACCGCCCCGCGTGCCGCCAACACCGGAACCACCCCCAACGACCATGCAATGGAAATGATGGTCAAGGCGATGGGAGAACTTTTGGCGCAGAGCACTGCCCTCCGAACGGAGGCGGCGCGACCACCCCCGGAATTAACCTTCGCCGGACGGGATCACGAGGATCCCCAAAATTTTATCGACGACTTCGAGGACTACGTGGACAGAGTCCACGTACCTGCGAAGCGGATCGTGGCCCTCGCAAGGAATTGCCTGCGAGGAGAGGCCCGAAAGTGGGCCGAAGCGGCCGTAAGGCCCATCAACGATTGGACGACGTTCCGGGAATATTTCCTGGACGAATTCACGTCGATGGAGCGGGTATCCGGAATTACCCAGCGTCTGTACGGGGAGGTACAGAAGGAGAGCCAAGCCGCGCTGGCATTTATCGCCGGGAAGGCGCAACTTTTCGACCGCGTCGCCCCATTAACGCCAGAAGGGCAAAGGGTGGCGCTCATCAGGGCTCAGCTGGTACCCAGCATCCGCGTCCAGATACGGCGTGGGCAATGCGGGACGGTGAAACAGCTGACCGACGTCGCGACGGACATCGAGAGGGAGGTATGCGCAGGAGCATACCGCGCAACATCGCGACGCAACCACCAGATGATCCCGGAAGAGGGATCCGACGACGAAGACGCCGACGCACGTTACCCGGCGCGACGGAATGGGGACCGACGCCGCGGCGGAAGAGCTGCGCGTCGCGACGAGAGGGATTATGGAGCGTCGGATCCACGAAGTGGACCAACATCGCGACGCAACGAGGCACCGAGGCGTCAGGAGGAAGCGCCCCGACGCTACAACGACGCACCGAGGCGTCACGACGAGGCGCCGCGACGCCATCAAGAACAAGCAGCACGGCGGATCGAACGATCGCCGCAACGCGGGGAACGGCGTCAAGAGCCGCCACGACGACCGCCGTCACCACGTCACGACGCCGGGCGTCGAACAAGAGGAACGTGGCAGAGGAACGACGGTCCAACGAGGGAGGATTGGCGGGCCCGAGAACAACGACGAGGCGCCGCCACCGAAGGGACGTCAGCCCCTAGAGGGGATGCGCCTTCGGGAAACGCCGATCGGGCCGAGGATCAGGGCAATCCTCGAACCCGCACCTAAATTGGAGGATACGACCATCGCCGAAGAACTCCGTCACTGGGGGAGCCGCGGTGGCGGGGGTGCTCGACACCTCGAGCAAGACGGCTCCAGCCGACGTCAAGGTCATCGACGTCGAGGAAGAAGACGGGGTCAAGGTCACCGACGTCCCGACGCCCACCGAGGAGCAAGAACTCGTGGCAATGGAGCATGGCGCGGACGGCCGATCGGATGACGTCACCCGCAGCGATGTCGTTAGTTCGGACGTAAGGAATCCCCGAACCGACAAAGACAAGGGAATTTTCGACGCGGACTTGGAAGGATCAAGCGACGCATCGAGCGAAGAGTCGAATGGTATCGACGTAGGGAACTGCGTCGATACGGACGAAGAGGATCGTACCGATATGGGACTTGGTGAAAATACCGACCCTATCGAAGGGAATCTGGATACCGACCCGGACATGGTCGATGCCCCGGACTCTGGAGTTCACCGGGAAGCGAATGACTCTACCACATCGGAGCAGGTCAACGACCTGGGTGGTTTCATTCGTGAGACGACGAAAAACGACGAAGGCAAGTCGGAGGGAGACAGTGAACTTCGAGGAATCGAACCGATGCCGACGCAGGAATGCGCTCCCGATGATGGAATTTCGACACACGTCCCGATTCTACGCAACGACCCATTGGAACTCGATGATGGAAACGGATCCACAGGTTACGGAGAAGTCGCCGCAGTCCGAGGAGGCAACGCGCCCCGCATCCCTCTGGAATTAGGGGGACGGACGATCAAAGCGCTAGTGGACACTGGCGCTGGCGTAAATCTCATCCGTAGCGATCTGGTCCGCAACAACAAGTGGGAATTGGCCAGCAAGACCTTGCGCTTAGCCGCACACGGATTCTGTACGCAAGCCAGGGGTGTTATGGATTTAACACTGACCCTATGCGGTGAAGCCGTCGACTTACGCATGTTCGTGGTGGACAATCTCCTTGAAGACGTCATCTTGGGTCAGCCGTTTTTAAAGGAGGAGGACGTTGCGATCGACTACAAGCGGAGCACCATCGCATTCGGTACTAAGAAGAGGAGGACGATTTACTGGGAAGACCCGAAGGGCCAGGCGAGACCCGCCCTTACGCGGGACCAGCTCTACGAGATCATCTCCGACAAAGTACCTGAAGAACATCGGCAAGAATACCTCGAGGAAATACTGGAATTCTCCGACATCTTCTCCGAAGAGCCTTTACCAGCCACGGTGCTGTCCACGCAGCACAAGATCGTTCTGCGCGATACCGTGCCCGTGCGGATTTCTCCGTATCGGTGTAGCGAAGAGAAGAAGCGCGTAATCAACACGCATTGTCAAGAGATGTTGACCCAAGGAGTTATTCGACGCTCACGTTCCGAATACAACTCGCCGGTCGTGTTGGTAAAGAAGAAGGGCGATAAGGAGCTACGGTTCTGCGTGGACTACCGTCAAATCAACGCGAAAACGGAAGCGGAAGTGGGAACCCTTCCTGCAATCTTCGACACCATCCGCGAGTTGGGAGATGCGCAGTACTTCTCAACGCTCGACTTAAAAGCCGGGTACTGGCAAGTACCGATGGCCGAGGACAGTAAGAAGTACACCGCCTTCTCAACCCCCGACGGAGCGCAATACGAATTCGAAGTGATGCCATTTGGACTAACTGGAGCACCAGGCACATTTCAGAAGATGATGGCCGAAGTCTTGGAAGGATTCATTCACCAGTTCGTGAAAGTATACTTGGATGACATCATCGTATACAGCAAGAGTCACGAGGAGCATCTTTATCATCTGAGCGTGGTTTTGGAGAGACTCCGTCTTTACGGTCTCCACGTGTCTCCGGGGAAATGCATGTTTGGCTCTCGCCAAATTAACTACCTGGGGCACACGATTACGTCCGATCGTAATGAACCACAAGCTCACCATCTGCAGAAGATCAGGGATTACCCAGTACCGAAGAATATCAAGGAGCTACGAGGATTCCTAGGCACGACTGGATGGCTACGTGAATACGTGCCTAGATTCGCCGAAATCGCCGCGCCGCTCACCGATGTACTGGAAGGGAATCGAGGAATGCGATGGAGGACACGACAGCAAGTTGCCTTCGAGGAACTGAAGGAAGCGGTAGCCAACCACGCGGAACTGCACCGTCCTCTGCCAGGCGTGGAGTTTTGCCTGCAGACTGACGCGAGTTGCATTGGCCTCGGCGCCGTGTTATTCCAGTTCGACCCTGAAGATGGAACGAAACGTCGCCTCATCGCCTGCGCATCGGCAAGACTGACGAAGACCGAGTCCCGCTACCACGTGAACGAGTTGGAAGTACTCGGGGTAGTCTGGGGGGTGAAGAAGTTCCGTCAGTTCTTGGAGGATCAACACTTCACCTTGTTTACGGATAGCCGCGCCCTTTTATGGTTGGATCGATACAAGGATGAAAAATCGAAACTCATGAGGTGGGCTCTCATGCTACAGACGTTCAGATTCACCGTGAAGCACATTCCGGGGAAAACCAACGAACTTCCGGATTTCCTTTCGAGGAATCCACAGGATGAAGTTCGCCCGGAAGAACCCGACGAAGTGGACGATCGTGCCTATTTGGCCGTCCACATGCTTCAAGAAGAGGAAGAAGAGGAAACCGTCGACGCACCGGAAATACCCGACGGTGAAGAGGAATCAAGGGGGGAGGAAGACCCGGAGGAGGCAGCCGAACTGCCAGCGCAACCCCTATTCGAATTGGTTCGCGAAGAACAACGCCAGGATCCAGCGAGTCGTGAAGAACGCACTCGGCTGCAGCTCGTAATCCGAGATGGACCGAAGACTGCCGAAGAAGCTCGAGTTGCGCGCGATTACTTCGTAGAAGACGACATCACCTGGAGACAAATGGATGGAAATAGAAGGACGTTACTCGTACCGTTACATATGCGGGAGCGTGTGATGGAGGAGTCCCACGACTCACCACTAGCCGCGCATCCAGGCCGGGACGAGACTCTTCTCGCGATCCGGAGGATGTACGATTGGCCGGGTATGGCGGGCGATATAAAACGTCACGTACATGGATGTATGGTATGTGCCGCAACGAAGGCACGAAGACAGGACGCAGCACCTTTAAGACCCAGGGTACCGGACGCACCCTGGAAGACGGTCAGCCTGGATGTGCTGGGACCGTACCCTAAAACGAAGAAGGGCAACGAATTCATCATCATCATGGTGGACCTATTCTCCAAATGGATAGAAGCGAAGGCCACCGTTCATGGACAACAGACGGAAGTGCTGGACTTTCTGGACGAAGTAACGGCGCGATGGGGACATCCCGCGTCCATCATTACGGACAACGGAGGACCGTTCAAAGGACGACGTTGGGAAAGATACCTCGCCGCTCGTCGTATCGAACATTACACCGCACCGGTGTACCACCAGCAAGCGAATCCGGTAGAAAGAAGAGTGCAAGAATTCAAGAAGATTCTCCGGACGAAGCAATCAGCGAAGGATAAATGGGATCAGCTGATACCGGAAACACTGTTCTCTCTCCGAAACCGGACCAGCACAGCGACAGGACAGTCGCCCGCCGAACTGTTATTAGGAAGGATCTTGCTTAAGCCGGGGGAATGGACGGTACCGCCCGAAGTGCTACCGATTCCCGACCAAGCGCCACAAGCAAGGGAAAGAAGAATTCAGCGCGCTCGGGATCGTCAGGTCGTGTACGCCCGCAACATGTTCCCAGCAGAGCAACGGGCCGGTGTGACCTTTGACCCTGGACAACGCGTGATGGTGAGGGAGTTTCGCCGCGATAAGAATCCGTTCCAGGCAAAATGGACGGGACCACACGAAGTCATCACCCGCCACGGTGACAACACGTACACAGTGGAGCGAGATGGACTTCGGATAAAAGTCCACATCGATGACCTTCGTCCCCGACCACCGGAATACCTGTAGCAGATCTTTCACGGGATGGAACACCTGCAGAACTCCGTCGCGCCCACGACTCCGAGTCTGTAGGACCCCTCGCGAGAAGACAGAAAAAAGAACGAGACAACGCGACCCGTTAGCCACATCTTCACAGCCCAACCAGAGGCCGGGGTGTGAGTTGTTCGGACAACGCACCACAATGGAGGTAACCGCGAGTGCAACCGCCTTCACAGCCACACAGCCCAAGGCCGGGGCGTTGCCTCGCCGCATTACAACAGAACCACTATAAATAAACCCTCGTCTTTGTTTTCTTTTGTTTCAGAAACGCCCAGGACCACCAGGGAGGACCAGCGGTTTGTTTTATATGTTTCAGGTTCCCACGCAGGAGGATAAGTGGCCTACCATGGACCAGGAGTGGCGCACCAGCAGTCAAGGAGGAAGACATGGGTGCCCCCCCCAACTGGGACCAGGGGACAGGCGTGAGTTTCTTGCAAGCTCTTCTCACGTTGGAGTAATCGAACTTGCGGATCCCACTTACCTTTATGCTCCTAGGCCACAGAGTTCCCAAATAAAGGCCGCCCAAACATCCTACAAAAGATCCCCTTGGGACAATTCCCCAAACACCAAAAGTTTTCGGAGGTAATCTAGTCTTCAAAGGGGGGAGGTGTCAACGGCCTTCAGAAGGACGTTCACCAAAATGACCGTTATTTTCTGTGATTGGTCCCCCTCTAAAACGCCCACTTTTGGCGTCTATAAATATTAAAATCAGACAAGCACTTTTAGCATTCGTGCCTTAGCATTCGTGCACCAGCAGCAGAGCCTTCAGCAAGCGACTAGATTACTCCGTTAGCTTCTGGTGATCTGACTGTGCAAGCCGCAGTCACCACCCCAACAAACAGATAATCATAAGTGGCTGCTGTAAGCGCCCAACGTCCACGTCCGTTGGATTCGAACCGCCGCCTTTGTGCCGCCGTTCGACCAGTGACGTCATCACCACGCATCATCGATAGCATCGCCGCCGCTCTATATAACCCGGCCCTGTCGCCGCTAGAGCCGCCGCCTTGCATCGCAACGATACATCCAGCGAGAATCACCAGTGATTAAAGTGCCAGGACATTCCGTTACGCGTGTATCCGCCTAACGACGTTGCCACTGCTCTCGGTGAGTTCTCTCATCTTTAACTTGTTTAACCCGTGTCTTATTTCTTACAGAATCAAACCGGGAAGAACACCTGCAACTGGGATAGGCATTGCACCTTGCTCCCCAGCACCGACATACAGGATTTATCCTGGTGACTGAGTATCCTTAGTCTAGACGCGCCGTACCGTTAGGGCCTCTGCTTGTGGAGCATACAGTGAAACAGTCTGTTGTTCCTCAGGTGGATATCCTTTCTGAGGGGCGTCGGCTAAGAGGTAGAAAGTCGAGAGACCGGATTCTCTGAAGCCAACGTTGGAAAGCGCGGGAAGCCGCACGACCGCTCAAGCCATCCGCGAACGCGCATTTCGTCCGTTACAGGTAGCCAGAGAGGGTCACCGCGAAGCGAAATTCAGCCGACGATTTTCCCGGCCCATTTCGAAAGCCGCCCGGCAAAGCATGGATCTACGAAACAGGCGACTCAACGCGCAGCCCGATGTCCGTCGCGACCGGGCAACGACATCGACGCCGTTCCTTCACGCTACCCAGGAGGGTAGCGCCATCGAAGAGCGGATTCCACCACCAGCTCGCCCACGTACTGCCGCCTCCAGGATCTTCGAGGCCTCCATTAACGCCTCACGAAGGGGTGCATCGACCCCTAATAGCAGCACGCACTCGGGAGAGTTGCCATCGCGGGAACGGGATTCGCGGATGACGATTCCGTCCCGAACGACTTCGACAGTACGTGGGGACACGAAGGGGCTGGTTCTACCAGGCCCCGACGCCAGCGGGGTTGAGGGAGCGTGGGATCGACGACAAGCGAGATGACAACTATTCTTAGGTCGGACGGAAAACTAAACTAGATCTGAAAAGGTCTCAGACAACCCGTTCATTATGTAAAGTTATATATTAAGCGAAATTCATTAAGAACATATGCATATCAATGTGTCATTTTAATATTAGATTTTTTTGTTATCAAGAAACCTCTTCACACCTTGCCAGATCATATGGAGGATATCAGGAGAATTTTTGACAGCACCCACCTAGTAAAACAAAACAATCTTAGAGTCTCGAATAGAAGAGATTTTTTAAGATCTCTGTTTAGGAAATACCAAACAGATCAGATCAATATCAATACAGAACCATACAGCTTATACAAGTTCCTTTACATGTGCTTAAATATATCGAACTTTAGCGATGAATAGCATTGGTCAACTCATGCATTATTACACATTTCGAGAATAGTTCAGTTATCCAATTAGTCCTTTTCTTTTTCTCCAATGTCTATCAACTTATTTTTCTTCAATATGCCATATCACAGTCTCAACTTAATGTTACAAACGGAAAAATTTGTTTCTCAATTTGGAGTTCGGTTATTCTTTTGACAATATCCGCCTAAACTATCTAATAACTCTTTTCAAATGCTTTATGGTGCTACAATAATTCATCTTAAGTATTTTTTTAAAAGTGAACAACTCCCTACTGTTTCGTATTTTTACACTTACTAAATCGTCACATTGTCCAGTCTACAACCTTGTTCTTTACATATTTAACGAAAAAACAATTCTTATTAAAACTGCGGCGATTATCACAGTAATTTCAGTGTTTTCTTCCCAACAGCACTATCTAAAACTTTTTTGTTCAATATATGTTAGATATGTTTTTTGTTAAAATCTGCTGTCATGGGCTTTATACTTTCCTTAAAATTATTTAATCCATATTTTATCACAATACAGTTTTAAATTGTGAAACCTAGATGATACGTTTTTTTATATAAAATTAATAAGTTTTTTCCATTATTTAATATATACATATAAACTTCAAAATATCAGTCTGATTTGAGCAGATTTTTTTAAATAGATACACACCTCAAGTATACATTTAATCTTACACTCCGACTCTAAGCAAGTGACGCATCCAGAGACATATAGATCATTATAACATAAAATCAACTGTTCTTTACAGACCTCGATCGGCTAGGAATATGTCAAATATATACATGTAGCTAGGAAATGGCGAATGTGAACTTATTATATTTTAATGTTTATCAGTTTAATTTCATATTAACCCTCTGACTATCTTTTTACTATGTTTCATAACAATACATTTTTAAATTGTGAAACCTAGATGATTTAATATATAAATATAGAAACCTAGATTGTTTATATAATATTTATTAATAAAAGATTATTAAAACCAGATCTCTGTCAGATCTTTAAATATATGTATATCCGTACAGGGTTGTACGAGTTATATAAAAAAATAATTTCTGGTTTAATGAGGGATGAAAAGAATGGGAAAATAATGATTCATTTGATAGATCTACGTTCTAAACAGTACACTTATAAAGTGGAATCAAACAAAATAGTCAAAAAAAAAAAGTAAAAGGCGTATTCAAAAAGACACATAATCGTTAAGCTAGTAAATAAATGGGAAGGGAGGTACGGAGCTAAAATTTGATATGCAAATCCTAATTTCCAAAGCAGATCAATTTTCAACGATAACTTATGGTCATTGAAATGAAAAAATCTCACATTATATTCAATAAACCCCTGTATATCAGAATGTGTATCCTAGATATTTCTAAAATTTGCGTGTATGATACTTCCCTGAACTGAAATTCCCTATAGAAAATTGCAAACTTTTGTACGCTGATACAGACAGTCTCTTGTACGAAATTTAGTGTAAGATGTTATCAAAAAATAGATTTCATACTTAGTGATTATCCCCGAGATAGTCGTTGGAATATTCCTCTAGTAAATAAAAAATAAATCCCATGGTTTTTAATGAAGGATAAAAACAATGTGAAAATAATTACTCATTTTCATAGGGCTACGTTCTAAACAGTACACCTACTATAAAAAGTGGAAAACAATTAAAAAATCAAAAGGTGTAAAGTCTAATGTTGTGGTAAACAAAATTACTTTTGAGGATTATCTCAACTGCCTGGAGAAATTTGTCAACAAAAAGCCGTAGGATTACTCTCCACTTTCTAGTTACAAGTCATTGATTTTATAATATTATGTCTTTATATTATTTTATTATAATTGATTTTCACTTTCTCACATCAAATAATGTAAGTTATATATCTCACACCTTGTATAGTGGAACTCGATAGCAATTATTTTTATTCGTCATTTTAGAGTTGTTAAAGTAAATTATCAGATTGATTCCAATACAAAATAAGTTTTGTTTATAATAACATTATATAAATATACGCCATGGAACTTTGTCAATACCACAAAAACTGTGTGTTAAAGGGGGAAATATGATGTACATAACTACAGTTTTTATTAGAAATATATATGTGAGCATTCGTTGCAGTTAAAACAAATAAACCGAGGGCTGGGTCGATGATGTCATCGATAACCGACTTCAATGTGCTTCTCTTAATGTTTATTATTGTTTATAGTTTATATATTAGGTTCTGTTAGGGATCAAGTGAAGTAGTGTAAATGCCTCGAACAAACCACGGGCGAGTTCTGTGCGCGCGAGTGCTATCCATGCGAGAGAGAGTGATCTCAGACGGATTGGCTATCAGGTTTGAGACGTGAACAGACCTTGTATTGTATCGAGCAGTAACGAAACGTTTAAGTTAATGTACTATTCACATATTCACGTATTGTATTTGAATATCTTCGTTTAAATATAGAGGCGGCGCCACACATGCGGTATGTGCCGAATTCCGATTAACGAATGTTTGTTATTCTGCAAACGCCTACTAGTGTGGATAGACGATTCGGTGTGAATGTTCGGTATTCGCCGAGCACCGAACATTTCCCGCCTGAAGTCGGTAAACTGGCACGAATCAAAGGAGACGAATGTTTCTCTTTCCCGGTTC
This sequence comes from Rosalia funebris, assembly GCA_037954035.1. Taxonomy (NCBI): domain Eukaryota; kingdom Metazoa; phylum Arthropoda; class Insecta; order Coleoptera; family Cerambycidae; genus Rosalia; species Rosalia funebris. The sequence goes on along the minus strand of JAZFAV010000020.1, from coordinate 32,446,592 downwards.
GAACACTTCGAACTGCTAGTTGGCAAATAGTCGCATGTGTGGATGAGCGTGCTTGCTATATGACGAATGATTCGGCAAATACATCGCCAAATAGCGAACATTCGGTATTTGGCGAATATCGCATGTGGGGCGCCGCCTTAATATACATACAACAAAATACAGTCCAATTCATTCCTATACATGGATCTTCGAGCCGAATTAGGTTTTCGTTAACCTAACAATAGACAGCGGAAACGTAAACAATAGACCAAACAAGTGGAGGATAGCGTCGTCATCGCATCGTCTACGGAGGCTTCGACAAAGCAACAGGTCAACTGTATAATACAGCTGGGATCTCAAGGCACTGTGCATTCCTTTTGATTTCCTCTCATTTAGCGATATTCACAATTGATTCTATTTGCGTAGAAATCACAATTAGTAAACATCAATATCACGTAATTAATTTCACAATTATTCAGTTCAGTTTAATTGCATGCACGTAGAATAACATCAAAATGAATCTCGATTCGTTAATGCAAAAAAGAGCTTCGATCAAAGCTCGCCTTACACATTTTGAAAATTATTTAAACTCGGTCGAACAGGGCCAAGAAAATATAAGCCAAATTCAGGCTGTCGAACTGGAACAGCGCGTTTTTCGAGCTGAATATCTTATAACGGAATTCGAGGACATACAAACAAACATAGAGTCTTTGGCGGAAGATGTAAACAAAGAATTCGACAATCGGGAGTTAATTGAATCACGGTTTTACTCTTTAATAGCTCAAGGTAAATTATTATTACAAAAGTTAGTACCGGCTAGACACGAAGAGGGTAGTAATCACTCGTCAAATAGCACAAATCATTCTCGAAATTCAACACAAATGTTAAATAATGTGAAATTACCAACAATAACGTTGCCTTCTTTCGGTGGCTCTTACGATGATTGGCTCGAATTCAGAGACACATTTCAGTCACTTATTCATGAAGATAATGCAATAAACGACTTAAAAAATTTCATTATCTTCGAGTTTCACTGGTTCAAAGCGCGGCACAAATTATACAAGCTCTGGATTTTTCGGCAAGTAATTACAACATGGCCTGGGATATGGTATGCGAGCGTTACAACAATCCAAGACTGTTGGTAAACAATCACGTAAAGGGTCTATTCAATATACAGGGTATTCAAAAAGAATCGTCCAGCAGCATTAGAAAATTGATAGATTCTTTCTCTAAGCATATCAGGAGCCTCACTCAGTTAAAGCAACCAATCGAGCTTTGGGACACGCTCATTATTTCATCTTAACAGCAAAACTAGATAGTGTAACTGCCCACGAATGGGAAAATCACAGGTCAGGTACCGAGTTACCTACTTTAGAACGATTTACGGAATTCTTAAAAAATCGTGCGGATTTCCTTGAAACGTTGAAAGTAAACTACTCAAACAAGCAAACGTCGAACCATACGGTCAAGGCCAAATCAAGGTCACACGGGCTTCACGCTCAAACAATAATGTGTCCAGTTTGCAACCGAAATCATTTCATATATCGATGTAAAGACTTTTTAAAGATGACGGTTACTCAAAGGTCAAAAAAGGCTACGGACCTTAAACTATGTCAAAATTGCCTACGTGCAGGGCACAACACGGATGCCTGCAAATACGGCAGTTGTAAAAAATGCCAAATTAAACACAATACCTTGTTGCACAATGAGTTAAGTACGGATTCTGTAGTAAACAATTCAGATCCTAGCACGTCAAGCTCAAATTCGTTATCGGCATGTAACGTTAAAAACTCGCATATTTTACTTTCGACAGTTCTCATCGCGGTAAACGATAATCGCGGAAATGAACACTTCGTAACAGCGTTACTGGACTCAGGGTCTCAAACCAGCTTCATAACAGCTAGGTTATGTAAGCAACTAGGATTGCATGCACAGAAGGTTAATTTATCGGTTTCTGGCATCGGAAATGTGACATCAAGCATCACACACAAATACAATACCGAAATAAAATCACGCGATGGTTCATTTCACAAAAATATAGTTTGCTTTGTTTTGCCTACAATAGCGGGTACCTAACCGAGTATTTCAATTAATATTTCAAATATAGGTATTCCAGAAAATATAAGGTTAGCAAATCCCACTTTTCACAAGTCATCTGACATCGACATACTGTTGGGGGCAGACATATTTTGGGAAGTTATGCTAACCGAGCAAACTGACTTAGGAGCCAACAAGCCTAAGCTACAAAGGACAACATTCGGTTGGATAGTATCGGGTCCAATCGAGCTAACGTCTCGTCAAGGTAAATTTCATTGCAATTTAAGCAAAAACGTCGAACTTCACGAACAATTAACTCGGTTTTGGGAAATCGAGGAATCTTATTCGAAAAAACTTATGTCAAATGAGGAAGCAGAATGCGAGGCATATTTCTCTAAAACTTTTCGACGCGACAGCGATGGTAGATTCGTCGTATCTATCCCTCTGAAACATTCGGGACAGCTTCTAGGAGAATCAAGGACTCAAGCTGAGCGGCGATTTTACGGGCTAGAAAGGCGGTTAGCTCTGAACGAAAATTTTCGTGACAGTTATATCAATTTCCTTTCTGGATACGAATCCTTAGGTCACATGACAAACGATAACGGAATAGATACTGACAGTTCTATATCATACTACCTACCACACCGCGGTGTTATGCGCGAAGATAGCAAAACAACGAAGCTTCGAGTTGTGTTTGACGCGAGCGCGGCGTCAATGACAGGTTGGTCTTTTAACGACATTCAAGCAGTTGGACCAACTATACAACAAGATCTATTTTCAATAGTTTTGCGTTTTCGTAAGCACGTTTTCGTATTTTCCTACGACGTGGAAAAAATGTATAGACAGGTGCTTATGGAACCGGCACAACGTTGTCTTCAAAAAATCTTATGGAGAAAGAAACCCACCGATCCGTTAGAGGTATACACATTAAATACGGTAACATACGGTACGGCTGCAGCGGCGTATCTAGCCATTAGATGCTTACATGAATTAGCACATACGTGTACTAATGACCGCGTAGCGAACATTATCTTAACCGACTTCTACGTCGATGATTTACTTTCAGGAGCGGATAAAAAAGACGAGGCAATAGAATTATGCAAACAAATTTCTGAATGCCTGCAAGGAGTTTGTTTTAACCTACGCAAATGGCGCTCCAATGATCCTTCAATCCTACAAAATGTCCAAGACGCAACTGATTTAAATTTCGGTGCTGAAAGCAATTCGAAAACATTGGGATTACGTTGGTCATACGCAGAAGATTTCTTGACATACAGCATTCAAACTAATCAAAATCAAACGGTAACTAAACGATCAATACTTTCATGCGTTTCACAAATATTCGATCCTTTAGGATTACTCAGTCCTTGTGTAATTACCGCGAAAGTTATGATTCAAAAATTATTCCTTGAAAAATTAAATTGGGACGATCCTTTACCTCAACGTTTACATCAGGCTTGGTTACGATTCATCACCGATTTACCGAATCTTAACGCTTTAAGAATCGAACGGCGAGTTCTATGCGTCGATGCGAAGGTCATAGAACTTCATGGATTTTCGGACGCTTCTGAAATCGCCTACGGATGCGCAATCCACATTAAATCAATGAACGAAAATGGCGACACCTTCATAAATCTTTATTGCGCGAAATCAAGGGTAGCTCCGATAAAAACCCTAACGACCCCAAGGTTAGAGCTTTGCGGTGCTCTACTTCTAGCACGATTGGTAAAAAGAGTGTTGGAAGTGGCAAACTTAAATTTCACAAACTATACATTTTGGACGGATTCGACAATAGTTTTGGGATGGCTTAGAACATCACCTCATTTATTAAAATCTTTCGAGAGAATCGTTTCTTAGAGAATACCATACTCTCGAAAGGGAACAATCTTTGAAGCGTGATAGCAAAATATTATCATTTACTCCATTTATGGATTCCCAGGGCATAATGAGAGTAGGTGGACGTCTAGCAAACGCAGATTTTGCATATGATAAAAAACATCCAATGTTACTTTCATCGGATCATAAAATGGCTGAATTGGTATTTCGCGAAGAACATTTACGTCTAATGCATGGCGG